>MCFG01000106.1:0-173572 GCA_002104895.1 Anaeromyces robustus | reverse complement strand
TTCATTTGAAGATGAAGATGAGGATGAAGAGGAAGAGGAAGAGGAAGGTGAAGGTGAAGGTGAAGATGAAGATGAAGATGAAGATGAATATAAAGATGAAGATGAGGATGAAAATGAAGATAATGAAGAACAATTTGAAGAAGGAAAAAATGAAGGAAAAGAAGAAAATGAAAATGAAAGTGAAAATGAAAATGAAAATGCTAAAGAAAATAATGATGAAAATATCAATGAAATACAAGAAGTTTCAATTATAATTGATGACAAGGAACCATCTTTAATGAATACAGAATCATCGGATGAAGAAAAATTATCAAAAAAAGTTACAAGAAAAAATATAAATAACGATAATGAATCAGAAAATAATGTATTAAACGAAAAAGAACTTAATAAAGCGTTAGATATAGATAATGCTATTACTGAAGAATATGAACCCAAAATAAGTATTGATAAAACAAATAATAAAAAATCTGAAAAATCAGTTGAAAAAACAAAAGAAAAAAACACAAAAATGTATCATCGTAAAGATGATGATGAATATATAAAAAGTGATAGTAATAATGATTTTTCAGATGATTCATCTTCTTACGAAGGAATGTCAAGAAAAAAATCAAAAAGGCCTAAAAAATACAAAAAAAAAAGAAATGTGTATATAGATGATTCTTTATACGTAGAAGATACAGATACTGAAGAGGAAGAATTAATAAATAAGGAAATTAAAAAATTACTCTCCACTGAACACGGTTATTTAGGACCATTACCTAAAATAAAATCAAAAGTGGTAATTGAAGAGGAAAAAAAATTATTTGAAGAAATGAAGAAAAGAGCAGAAGAAAATTTAAGTTCTGACCTTGATATTGAAACTACAAATCCAGAATATGTGTCAGTAACTAAATTATTAAGAAAAAGGAAAAAAGAATCTAATTATAATGAATTTAATATAAGTCCAAAACGTATATCATTAGATTCTAGTCAACAAGAAGTATTATCTAGTAATAGTAATAGTGAAAATAAATCCAATAATATTGACAATATGAATCACGAAACTATTCAAGATCTAAAAATTAAAACACCCATAACTATACAAAAAATCAAAGAAGCAAAGAATTTTACAATTGTAAAAGTATTAAACACTGTAGATAATTCATCATCAAAAAAACCAATAAATTTATTAGAATCTATTTCAAAAGAAAAAATAGAAAGTATTTTAAAGAATACACCAATAAAATTAATTGAAAAAAATCAATCATATATAAAAAACACACCATTAAATATTTCAGAAGAAGATTTAAATGCCAATAATTTGTTTATGATTGACGATGAAGCTAATTTAGATCTTTTAAAAGAAAAAATTATTGAAATCTTAATGGAAAATAGTAAAATTGAAAATATTAATGAAGTAAAAGAAAATAATAATGATAATAATAATAATAATAAAGATACTAATAAAGCTGATAACGATTTTATGGATATTGATGAAAACCAAATAAATTCAAGTGATGATGATATAGTTGAAATAATAAATGAAAATGAAGATAATGGTAAGTTATTTCCTATTTTTTTATACATATAATACATATAATAATAGTATATAAATAAAATTATAAAATAGAATTATTTTTATAAAATTTTATTTAAATTACTAAATATAATTATATATAATAATAAAATAATAATAATTAAAATATAATAAATAACATTTAAAATTTTAAACATAATTATATATAATAATAAAATAATAATAATTAAAATATAATAAATAACATTTAAAATTTTAAACATAATTATATAATAATCATAATATGATAAATATAATTTAAATTTTTAAATATAATTATATAAATAAATAAAAATAATAAATAAATAAATAAATAAATCAAGATGAAAGTAGAAGAATATCACAAATTAAAAATGAAATAAGTCAGTTGAAAATATCACCATCGAAACAATTAGAAGAACATGAAGAAGAATTAAAAGATGAGGAAACTACAGATACTAAAAAGAAAGAACTGTATGAAATTAAATCAAGTGAAAAGAAAATATTAAAAGAATTATCATTTTCAATAACTACCCCAGAACCAAATTTACCAAATCTTAAAACAGTATCTGGAAAAACTGACGATAAAACATTTAAAACACCTTTATCTTCTCAAGTTAATAATTTCCATTTATCTAGTGATATTTCATTAGATGAAACGGTTGATGCTCTTTTATCTACACCGACACCGTTACCTCTAGGTTTAAGTTCAAATTCATATTTAAAAAATGATAAAGAGTTATTAATAAGAAGTAATATATTTCTTTTAGATATAATTTATAATTATAAAAATTCAAAAAGAAAAACAAATCAATAAAATAAATAAAAATTATATTGAAAGATAATAAACATTAACATGACAATTCGAATATAATAAAAAATATAAACAATAACAAATAAATTTAAAAAAAAAAAAAAAAAAAAAAAAAATGAAATGAAAAATAGAAAGAAAAAAATAATATATATATATATATACCAAAAATAATAATAATGTCAAATTAATATATTATTTAATTTAGAAGATATTTAATACATTTCAATAAATATTAACTTTTATTATATATTTATTCATATTTTTTATTTTTATTTTTCTTAATTTTCTTATTTTCTTTTCCTTTTTCTTTTTTTTTTTTTTTTTTTTTTTTTTACCTCTTTTATTTTTTTAATAAATAATATCACATTTTACAATTTATATTATTTTAACAAAATAAAAAAAAATTGTAATATTAGCTATTATGGAAGAAAATAAAAAATCACTGAAAAAATTAAACAAGCAATCCCAATTACTTTCAAAACAAGATACCACAAATAAAAGCGAAGCTTTTTATTCAATTTCCAATAATGTTGAAAGTAATAAAAATAATTCAATTAATGATACTGCTAAATCAAATAGAAGTATAACGAGTCCATATGGAAATGACGAAAATAAATCCTTTATGTCATATGAAGATAGCTATCTGAGTTTTATGGATGACAGTGTAATACGACGGTCAAAACAGAAAACTGATGATAATATTGAAAAAATTGTTAATACTATACAAAAATTAAAAGAAACTATTGATACTGTAAATGATGTTTCTGTGCTTGTATTAGATAAATATAAACAAAAAAAAGAATCCAGTCCAAACAATTCAAGTATTATTAATAATATTCTAACAGGAAAAAACCTAGAAATAGATATTATAAAAGAAAGTGAAAATAAAAGTGACGATAAAAATAAAAAAGAAAACATTATTTCACTATCAGAATCTCTAAATGATTCCGTAAATGAAGAAGAAATATTAGAAAATTATTTTAACTTCTTAATAAGTACACCAAATAATGTTAATGCTAAATCCAAAGATAAAAATGAAAATAATAATAATAAATCTTTGAAAAAAGTTATTGAAGTAGAAGATGATATTCTTTCAATGACAGTTGGTCAGTATCTTGAAAAAGTCAATAAAGATATAGCAGAAAAATTAAAAATGAAAGGTGAAGAAAAAATATATCAATATTATCAACAACTTTTTGGAATAGAAGATCTATATTTACAATATTTAAATAAAATGGTTAATCAATTACAAGAATATCCAAAAGATAAGAAAATTTTAGAAAGTCAAACCAAATTAATGAAAAATACACTAATTAATGATAGAAAAAATATTAAAATGAAAATTAAAACATCTACAGATGATTCTAATGCTATCACAACCACTATAACAAACAATAAAAAATAAAAATAAAAAATAAAAAAAAAAAAAAAGTTAAAATAATTAATATAATTTATTTACTATTCTTTTCATTATATATTAATTTATTTATTAAAAAAAAGAAAGAAAAAAATCTTTTTTTTCTATTTATAATAGATTTTTATCTTTATACAAAAATCTTTTTTTTTTTTTAATTAATTTATTAAAAATTTAATATATCCTTAATAATAAATTATTCTTTTACATTTTTTTGAATTTTAATTATCTATAGATAAAAAATGAATTGTAAATATTTCTACTTTTATTTCTTAATTTATTAAACAACTGTAACACCCGTATATAAATGTAGTTAAATAAATAAAGTAAGAAAAAATTAACTAAATACTAACTATAAAAAATAATATTAAATTGTTTTATCATAATTATTTTATAATGTTTTTCTTTATTAATAAATATAATAAGATTGTACCAATACAAACAATTATAAATATTTTTATTTTAGTTATTGTTATTTTTATTGTTAATACATTATTTATTTATTTATTTATTTATTTATTTATTTATTTATTTATTTATTTATTTATTTATTTATTTATTTATTTATTTATTTATTTATTTATTTAAAAAACTATTGTTAATTGAAAGTCAAATAAAATTATATATATAACAATTATTAAAATATAAAATATAAAATTATAAAATTATATCTATAAATTTTAAAAAAAAAAGAAAAAAAGAAAAGAAAAAAGGAAATGTACTAATATGTTTTGTTTAATGTAAACTTTTAAAAAGTAAAAAGATATAATAAATAAATAATGCGTTATATATATTCTATACAAATAATATTATTGAATAAAAATAGGTATATTTCATAATGTTACACAAAGATTAATATATGAAATGATTAAAGAACATTCGTTATTTATTTATATTTTTTTTTTTTTTAACAATAGAATTAAATATTATACTCAAATATTTATTGGAAAATAAAAAAAAATTAATAATAAATGTTACAAAAATGAAAACCTTTAATTATAATTTTAATTATGAGTATGATAAGTAAATCTAATATATAAACAGTATGTTTTTTACTAATAAAAATAATAATATATGAAAATATTATAATATTAACATTTTCAATAGTAAAAACATCTTTTTTTATATATAAAAAAGTAATATTAGTAAAATTCCTTAAAAATAATTGTTTTTGCTAAATTTAAGAAAAAATAAATAAAGAATTAATGTAAAATTTTAGGTATTGGAACGAATTTCAACTAATATAATAAAAGATGATCAATTTTACTTTAATTGTACTATTATTACTTTTAAATATCAAATAAGAAAATTTTGATAATATATTTTTTTTGATTTATATAATTATTATTATTTTAATTATGATATAATAAGAACATGATTTTATTAATAATAAAGACCAAAAAGTTTAAAAACGTATATATTTGTATATATAGTTTGTTTAATTATAACAAAATAAATAATTAATGACATTTGTTGTTATTGTCATTATTCCTTTTTTTTTTTTTTTTATTTAATATTTTTAATATTATTATTGAATATTAATTTTATTATGAAATATGTACAAAAATTAGATTTAAATACTTTAAAAAAAACTGTTTTATGAAGAAATATAACCCTTTCAATATGAAGAAAAAAAATTTTTGTTACTTATGAATAAAAAATATTAAAATTTTAAAATCTAAAAAAAATATAAATTTAAAAATTTTTATAAAAAAAAATATATATTTTTATTTAAATGTAAAATTTTGAAATCTAATTTCTTTTGGCTAAATATAATATATATATTACATATATTGTATTATATATATATTTTTATTTTATATATATAATAAAAAATGTAATAAAAGATTATAGATTAAAAATTATAAATGTTTATATAATTTTATATGTAATTATATATATTCTAACATATAATTATTACTAATTATCAATTAATAATTTTAAAATTATAATTTTATATAATAATATAATCAAATTTCTAAATTATCATTGTGTAATATTTAATTAAAAATATATTTTTCTTTTTATCATAAGTAAAAGAAAAAGGTGATAAAATAAACTAAAATAAAATAAAAACTTTTTAAAAAATTTCGTCATAAAATATATTATACCATAAAAAATGGCTGGTAGTTATAGTCGTAGTCGTAGTAGAAGTGTAAGTAAAAGTCGTAGTAGAAGTCGTTCTTATGACAGAAGAAGACATAGGAGTAGAAGCAGAAGCAGGGATAGGGATAAAAGAGATAAGGATAGGGATAGTAGAAGTAGAAGCAGAAATAGACATCACAGATCACGTTCTCGTTCTTCCTCAAGAGATAGATATCATAGACATTCAAGAAGATCTCATCATCATTCTTCACATAGGAGTAGAAGTAGAAGTCCATCAAGTACGTTATATATATATTATTATTATTTGATTTTTCTGTCAATATTATAAATATTAAATTTTAGTAATATATTAAATTATCATTTATTAATTTATATCTGAAAATTTAATAAAATTCATTATATATTGATTATTTAATTAATTCTAAATCATGAAATTTCATAATAAATTATAAAATTTGATATATTCATAAAGAATCAAAGAATGGTATATAATAATAATAATAATAATAATAATAATAATTTATATTAAAAAAACTATCTTTATTCAATATATAATTTATTAATTTTTTTATAATAAAAATTTTATTTTTTTTTTTTAATTAAATGTATCAATTTCATATTCATTAATAGAAGAAAAAGAGAAAAAAAAAGAGTAAGTTCTATAATAATAATTCTAAATTTAATATGACAGTATTTTAATTAATTAAACTTATAAAAAATTATTATATAATAATTAACTCAATATATATATATCTTAGAGAAGTTAAAAATATCGCTGATATAACAAGTATATACAAATTAAAGTTATAGAAATTCAATCTTTTATGATTTAATATTAATATTATTATTTTTTAAAATATATTATTATTTTAAATTTATAATTTAGTTAATGAAGATGCTGATATTGAAGCTCAAATGAAAGCAATTATGGGATTTGGAGGATTTGATTCAACAAAGGTAGATATTCAATAATTTATATAAATAAAATAATAATAATAATGATAATAATAATAATAATAATAATAATAATAATAATAATAATAATAATAATAATAATAATAATAATAATAATTATAATTATAATAATAATAATAATAATAATAATAATAATAATAATAATTATAATTATAATAATAATAATAATAATAATAATAATAATAATAATAATAATAATAATAATAATAATAATAATAATAATAATAATAATAATAATAATAATATAATATTTATGTTAATAACATTACAATTAACATAAATAAGGGTAAACATGTTCCTGGTACAGATGTTAGTGCTGTTAACATAAAAAAGAAGAGACAATATAGACAATATATGAACAGAAGAGGAGGTTTTAATAGGTAATAATTATATAACATTATATAACATAGTATACTTAAAATATATGTAATTTTATAAAATATATAATTTTATATTTTAAAAAAGGAATTAATAATAAAATTTTTTTTTATTTTAATTTTATAAAAACGTATATACATATAGACCCTTAGATAAAGGATAAAAATTATATAAAAAAATAAAAGATTATTTATTAATAATTCTGTATAAAAATTCATATAAAAATAATAATAAAAATAAATAATAAATAAAATTAGTCATATAAAAACTATTAAACATAAAAATAAAAATTTTATTGGCTTATTTCTTTTTTAACAAAGAAAGATAATATATTTTTTAAATGATAATATATTAATTTTTTTATAATAGTGTGTCTTACATATTTATTAATATTATATGTAAAAAAAAAAAAATCTTTTTTAAAAGTTTATAATGTATATAGGAATTAAAATTTTTTATTATAATTAATATTTAAATTTCCCCACATAATATAAATCACATGACATAATGCTTTTTTTACATATTTTATTTTTTATAATTATTCATATAACAATAACAACAATATTACCAAAAATAAAAGGTATTTTAAAATTATTATATTTTCATTTTATGTATAAATTATTATTTATTTTTAAAAATAAATTTAAATTAAGATATTAATAATGCTATATTATATAATTATATTTATAAATATAATTATTTCGTATAATTTAAAAAAAAGTGGAGTAAAAAAATATGTTAAAATGCCATGATTTATGTTTTATATTAAATGAAAAAGTAATATATTGAATGAATTTATCATTTATATAAAATTGATTTATTATATATATAAAATAATATATAAAAAATTTTAGATATCAACTTACATAAAATAAATTTAACCAATCATTATTATAGATTATCATTTTTATGTAAAAAACTTTGATTATCATTATATGTATAAAACAATAATTTTTTTAATATTTTATATGTTCTTTGCGTTTTTTTTTGTTATTTTTTATTAAAAAAAATATAATATTAAAAATTATAATATTATATTTTTATAACGTTAAAAATTAAGATATTAATATAAAATATATTATAAAAAAATAGCAACATAACAACAATGAGTGATTGTCAAGTAAGAATATATAAGAAAAATTATAATATATAATATTAAAATATAATACTATATTAAAACAATATTAAGAATATGTATAAACAGTTATAATAAATAATATTAAAATTAAAATATGATAATATATAAAAACAATATTTGTAAAATATATTCGAATAAAGAAAAAATAAAGATATTTATATAATATACTAGAAAATATATATGTCAACTAACAATAAATATAACCTCTATATATATTATATTTTTTTTTTATTTATTTATATATATATATAATTTCATATTTTAATAATCTTTATTATTAATAAATAATTGAATAATTTGAAATATCAATGTCAATAATAATAATAATAATAATAATAATAATTATATAAAAACAATAAAGAATTGTACTATGCAATGTAGTGGTGGTATGTGCACCATGGTACCAGTTGATAATGAACAAGAATTTGTTCCACAACCACCATCAATGACTGTTGTACCACCATATGAAAAATTACAAAAAAATCTTGAAATTGTTAGACAAAATTTAAAACGTCCATTAACTATGGCTGAAAAATATATTTATTCTCACTTGGAAGATCCAAATCAAATTCCAGTTCGTGGAGAAACTTATTTAAAGTTAAAGCCAGGTAAATTATATACTAATAATATTTAATTATATTAATATAAAATATTGAATAATTAATGTATATTTCATTATTAATATTTGTTACATTTATATATTATTTATTTTTTATAATAAATAGACCGTGTTGCTATGCAAGGTATTTTAAATTAATTTTAGTAAACTTAAATTTTTTAAATTTTTGTTTATAAATTTTAATGGGAAAAAAATATTAATTATTAAATTTTGTCAAATTAGATGCTAGTGCTCAAATGGCAATTCTTCAATTCATGTTATCTGGAATGAAGACTACTGCTGTTCCAACTAGTATTCATTGTGATCACTTAATTCGTGGTCATAAAGGTGGTGATGCTGATGTTGCTACTTCTATTGAAAATAACAGTGAAATCTTTGATTTCTTACACGATGCAGCTGCTAAATATGGTATTAGTTTCTGGAGACCAGGAACTGGTATTATTCATCAAATTGTTTTAGAAAACTATGCTGCTCCAGGTGGTTTAATGCTTGGAACTGGTATGATGATGAAAAATTATATATACAATTAAATAATAATAATTTAATATTTTTAAAATAATACAATAAATTTATATAATTTTTTTTTTTTTTTATTTATTTTTAAATAAATATATTCAATATTGATTTATTAATACAATTATTAATATCTTATTATTATTACTAAAATAATAATAAATATATGATGAAATATATAAAATGAAAATATTATAGATAGTCATACACCAAATGCTGGTGGTTTAGGTATGATCGCTATTGGTGTTGGTGGTGCTGATGCTGTTGATGCTATGAGTGATATTGCTTGGGAATTAAAGGCTCCAAAGATTATTGGTGTTCATCTTACTGGTCAATTAAACGGTTGGGCTGCTCCAAAGGATGTTATTTTAACTCTTTTAGGAAAACTTACTGTTTCTGTAAATATTCATAGTTTTATATTCATTTTTTTTTAAATAGTTTATATTAAATAATATTAATAAACATTATTTATGATGTATGTTTAATTTTTTTTCTTCTTTTTATCTAGGGTGGTACTGGCCATGTTATTGAATATTTCGGTCCAGGTTGTCAAACTTTATCTTGTACTGGTATGGCAACTATTTGTAATATGGGTGCTGAACTTGGTGCTACTACTTCTACTTTCCCATACTCACCAGCTATGGCTCGTTACTTAAGACTTACTAACAGAAGTCATGTTGCTGATCTTGCTGATAAAATTGCTGATACCTTCCTTTGTGCTGATGAAGGTTGTCAATACGATAAAGTTATTGAACTTGATCTTTCAACTGTAGAACCACATATGAATGGTCCATTTACTCCAGATGCTGCTATTCCATTATCTAAAGCTAAGGAAATTGTAGCAGAAAGAGGTTATAAGGATGAAGTTAGAGTTTGTATGATTGGTAGTTGTACTAACAGTTCTTACGAAGATATGACTCGTGCCGCTTCTATTGTTAAACAAGCAAGAGAACATGGTATTGAAAAAACTAAGGCTGATTTCTTTATTGCTCCAGGTTCTGAACAAGTTAGAGCTACTATTACAAGAGATGGTGTTGCCTCAACTTTCCAATCTGTTGGTGGTCTCATTCTTGCTAATGCTTGTGGTCCATGTATTGGTCAATGGAATCGTGAAGATATTACTGAAGATCAAGAAAACTCTATTCTTACTTCATTCAACCGTAACTTCCGTTCCCGTAACGACGGTTTTCCAAAAACTATGAATTTCTTAGCTTCTCCAGATATTGTTACTGCTATTGCTTTCGGTGGTAAGTTAACCTTTAACCCAGTTACCGATCCTTTATTAGATGGTGAAGGTAAGCCATTCATGTTAGAACCACCACGTGGTTTTGATCTTCCAGAACGTGGATTCAATGGTGGTCGTGCTATTTATCAACCACCACCATTCCGTCCAGATCCACAATCAGAAATTGTTATTAAGGTTAATCCAAACTCTCAACGTTTAGAACTCTTAGAACCTTTCCCAGCTTGGGATGGTAAGGAATTCGAAAACCTTAAGGTTTTAGTTAAGGTTAAAGGTAAATGTACTACTGATCACATTAGTGCTGCAGGTAAATGGTTAAAATATAAGGGTCACCTTTCTAACATTGCTACTAATACTTTAATGCGTGCTGTTAATGCTTTCAACGGCGAAACTAACTCTGTTTTAAATGAACTTACTGGTCAATATGATACAATTCCAAATGTTGGTGCTGCTTACAAAGCTAACAATGTTCCATGGATGGTTATTACTGATACTAACTATGGTGAAGGTTCTGCTCGTGAACATGCTGCTATGCAACCAAGATACTTAGGTTGTAAATTCATTGTTGCTAGATCATTTGCTCGTATTCATGAAACTAATTTAAAGAAACAAGGTATTCTTCCAGCTACTTTCGCTAATCCAGATGATTATGATAAAGTTACAGAAGGTGCTTCTGTTTCTACTAAAGGCGTTACTACTCTTGCTCCAGGTAGTAAATTAACTATGCACGTTACTTTAAAATCTGGTGAAGAAATTGATATTCCATTAAACCACACTATGAGTGTTGACCAAATTGAATGGTTCAAGGCTGGTTCTGCTTTAAATATGATTGCTAACCTTCAAAAACAAAAGGAAGAAGAAGCTAAAAAGAATGCCCAATGGTAAACATTTTAAAAGAAATAAATCTTTTATATTATAAAAGAAATAAATCTTTTATATTTTAAAATAAAAAAATATATCTTTTAATTTTAATAAAACGTTATCAATATAATATCGCAATTTTTTTTTTTTTTTTTTTAAAAGAAGTAAATTGTAACAAAAGAAAAAATATAAATATACATATACAAAAAAAATGAGAAAGAGAACAAATTTTTAATGAAAATTTTAATTAAAATAATATTTAAATAATAATAATAATAATATAATTACAAAATAAAATATAAAAAAAAAAAAAAATTTTTTTAATAATAAATAATATTTAAAAAAAATAATAAAAAAAAAATTTATATTTTTAGTGTTATTTATGGTAAATATATTATATTAATAGTGAATTCTTTCTTTTTTCATGTTAAAATTGTTGTTAAAGGATGTTACCAAAGTTTTTAAATAACATTATATATATATATTATAATACTTTTATAATTTAATATTAAATATTTTTTCATGTTTAATTATTATTAAAAACAAAAAAAAAAAAAAAAAAAAAAAATAATAATAATATAATAAATTAAATTCTTTGTTACACAAAGAATTTAATTTATTATGATGTACGAATTGTGTGATATAAAAAAAAAAAAAAAAAGTGTAACAAAAGAAAAAATTTTTTTAAAATCATGCTAAATCTTTATCATATTTAAATAATTTGATAATTTTCGAGGTTCTTTTTATTAGTATTTTTTAAAGTATAATACATATTTCAATTTTGGATTCGAAATTTTGATTTTAGAATTATTCAAATGTTATATCATTTTCATATTTTTATTTAAAATCTTCATATATATTTTTACAGCAAATGACAACAAAACAATAATATACATATAATTATAAATATTGTAAAAACATATTAAACCTTTTAAAGTATTTTCGCTGTCACTAGGCCCATCAATTTGTTCTACACAAAACCCATTTGTGCATTTTTTAGATGAACATTTATTATTATAATCACATTCATCATTATTTAATTTATCACAACGCATATATGATGTATTATAATCTGTATATATAAATCGCATTGTATTATTAATTCATTTTTATTAAAAGTACAATAATTATCAGTACATCTATTAAAAAAACATTGTGTATCAGTAGTACAGTTATAAGAAATACATGCAACATTAGTACACTCTTTATAAGAAGATTTGCCTGATTTAATAGTATTATATGGTAATGTTTTAAACATAGTTATATTTCCATTTTTATCAGGAAATTCAATAAAAAGTTTATCATCAACAATATCCGCATAAACACAAACATCATTTAAAGTAGTATAAAATGTAAAATGTATTAGGATATTTTACATTTTGTTAATTTTAAAACATTATAACATTGATATATATAATCAACCTTATAAATATAATTAGTAATATTATTATAAGTATTTATATCTTTATTATTTGTATTATATGTATAAGTTATTACTATGTGGTGAAAATAAACAATAATATATATAATAATTTTAAATTATTACATATTTTAATTTATTTATAATATATTATTAATAAAATGGTTTTACTGTAATTTAGACTTTCTAAATAAATAAAAACCTTTTTTTTTATATTGTTTTATTTTATTTTATTTTTTTTTTTAAAGAACCTTTAATAATATCTACAAATAATTTAAAAATATAATAATTTTGTTTTTGAGAAATATTTTTATTATGAAGCGAACAGAAATAAATAATAACCCTAAATATTATTTATTTTTCATTCTTATTTTATTTATTCATGACAAAAAAAGAGTTAACCAATAGATATATTTTTATAAATTTTGATATACAGTTAATTTTTTATCTAATAAATAAAAAAAAAATTAAATTTTTTAATATTTTTTCTTTTCGAGTTTTTTAATATTTTTTTTTAAAAAAAAAAAAAAAAAAAAATTATTATAATATTATTATTGAAAAAATATAAATACATTATATTTATTATTTTATAGATTTTATAATATAATAATTTTGCAAAGTTTAAAATAAAAATTTGTTTACTGTTATAAATATGATTTAGTATATATTTTTTTCGGAGTAAATTAAAACAAAACATTATTATATAAAGTTTAATACATAAAATAAGTTAAGTAAAAAATAGAAAAAAAATATATATATATATACATATATATATATAAATTAAATAAAATAAAAACACATTATCTAATATATACTATTTTATTATTTTTTTTTCTTAAGAAGTGGATTATTTGAAAATACTTTATAATATTAATTATTAATATATTAATACAACAAAATGGTAAATAAAAATCAATACTATTATTTATTAAGAGAGGATATTTATGAATACAACAGATAATTGATTAATTTTATTTTATTTATTTAATAAAATTTTTTAAATATTAAATGAAATGAAATAAAATTTTAAATAATTAATGGAAATAGTCTTCAAAAAAAGGAAAGAAGAAGAGCGCTAAAGGTAAAGGAAAAAAAAGTGCTGGAGAGGAAGGAAATGTTCTATCATTAGAAATGTTACAGGAACAGGTTATACAATTACAAGATGAATTAGCAAATGAAAAAAATGAAAGAAATCATTTTCAATTAGAAAAAGTAAATAATTTATTATTATATTTATCATTATTAACGATAAGTAGTAATAATATTAATAATATTTTTTGTTATGACAAATTATGTTTGTAAAATAATTTTTATATTATAAAAATTTTGAAATTTTGTAAAAAAGGATAGAATAAAACAATTTTGGGAAATATCAAAAAATAAATTAGAAGAAGCTAAAGCAGAATTATTAAATAAAGATAGAGAATTAGAAGAACTTGAAGAAAAATATAAAGTTGAGATTAAGGTAAATATATTAATATTTATATAATCTCATATTATTTATATATATATATAATTGATTTAATTTAAAAGATAAATTACTTAATATATTAAAATAACTATTAATTATATAAATTACTTATAATATATATAATGTAATAAATATATAATTTATAAATTATAGGTATATAAACAAAAAGTAAAACATTTACTATATGAATATCAGAATAATGTAGCTCATTTACAAACGGATTCAGAACGAGCGCTTCAAATTGATCAGGAAGAACATCAAAATCGTGAGTTACAACTTAAAAAAGATAAACGTGCATTAAAATTAGAATTAAAAGAATTTGAATTATCACATGAAGATATAATAAAAAGCCTTAAACAAAAGCAAGATCAGAATATAACTAAAATAAGAGCAGATTTTGAAAGAAAAAGTAAAGAATTACATTCTAAATACGAAAAAAAACTAAAAGTTATTCGAGATGAATTAGAATTAAAAAGAAAGAATGAAATTCATGAAATTGAAGAAAGAAAGAATGGTCAAATAAATGCATTGATGAAAAATCATCATAAAGCTTTTACTGAAATTAAAAATTATTATAATGATATTACTCTAAATAATTTAGCATTAATTAATTCATTAAAGGTATAATAATTTCTTATAAATTAAATAAATTGAATAATTTATAGTTATAATCTTTATAACAATAACTTTTAATTTTTTTTTTATTTAATTAATATTTAATTTCGTATTATATAGGAGCAATTAGAAGATATGAAGAAAAAAGAAGAACGTAATGAAAAACTTATGGCAGATATTACATCAGAAAATAAAAGACTAACAGAACCACTTCAAGTAGCATTGGCAGAAGGAGAATCATTGAAAAAAGAATTAACTAATTATCAAAAAGATAAAGTATCACTTCATGACACTAAAGCTAGATTAAAAGTTTTAGAAGAAAATCATAAACAATTACTTTGGGAACATGAAGTATTAGAACAAAGGTTTACACAAATACAAAAAGAAAGAGATGAATTATACAACCAATTTATAAAGAGAATAATAAGTGTTCAACAAAAATCTGGACTTAAAAATATTGTATAAATTTAATTAATAATATATTTTATTTTTATATCTTTATATATTATTCTTAATAAAAAATTGATAAAAGAAAATATTCTATTTCAATATAAAGATATAATTATTAATTGATATATGTAAAATAACATAAATTTAGATACTGGAAAATAAAGTTGATAATTTAAAGGAGAATCTTGAAAAGAAAGATATTCAATTAACAGAAGTTTTAAAAGCAACTAATGCTAATCCAACTGCTGTTGCTAATTTAACAAATAAATTAGAAGAGTTATTAGAAAGCAAGAATAATGTTATTAAAGAGCTTCAATATGATTTAGCAAAAGTTACGAAGGTATATTATATTATCATTTACATTAAATTAAATATAAATAAAAAATTCATATTTATAATATATTATTATATCATAACAAATATAATTGTTACAATAAATCTAAAATATATAATAGGCTCACAATGATATGATAAGAGTATATGAAGCTAAATTGGCAGAATTCTCCATACCAGTAGAAGATTTAGGATTTAAACCGTTAATTATGAATGGTAAAACGGCTACTAATCCAGCTGGCCTGGTTGCTGCAAAACCATAATATAATAATAATTTCGGAGTAAAAAATTAAAAAAAAAAATAAAAAAAAAAATAAAAAAAAATTAAAACTATTTTGATAATTCAAAATTAATTAAATATAATTAAAAAAAAAAATATATATCAGATATCAATGAATCAATGAATGTTTTGTGATTTGGCTTAATAATATAAATTAATGATGTTAATTTATAATAATTATTATTATAATTAATAGAAAAATAGAATCAACTAACTATAACTATTCAATTATAGAATGATGTATTTATTATATATATAATTAAATTATAAAATCATTATTTAATATATTGAGATTTAAAAATAATATCAATATTCAAAAAACATAAATAAAATTAGTATTAATAATAATAAATATAAATAAAATTAATATTAATAATTAGTAATAATAAAAAATTGAAAGAAATTGAAAATAAAAGAATACACAAATAAAAAAATATAATGAATAACAATTATCTCACTATAAGTGATAGGTGATATGTATTGATTTATTATTATTTTTTTTCTTTATATAAATAATTTCTAAATCTAAACTTTCGTGTTGTGTTTTTTTTTTTTTTTTTTAATACATAAATAGATTATTATTATCTCTATTAATTAAATCAAAATTGTAGATAAATAAATAAAAAAATAAATAAATAAAATGAATGAATAAAAAACAGATAAATAAATTAATAAATAAAATACATAAAAAAATAAATTTATAAAATCGGATTAAGGTATTATTTGTAATATTAATTTTTTTTTTTTTTAATATTAATTGAATTAGGTAAATCAATTTTGAATTATTAAAATTAAAAAATAATAATAAATGATAATTTATTACATAAAATTAAAAAAATAAGATAAAATATTAATATTAATAATAATAATAATTTATTACTTAAATAAATATAAAAAGATTTATTAATTATGAAATAATTGAATAAAAATAATAGTAAAAATAATATTATAAGTTAAAAAAAAAAAAAGTAATAATAATGTGTATAAATACTTTATGAATATATCTATTATTATATATAACTATTGATATTTAATATTAAATATATTTATTAATATATAAAGTTTAATTGTTTTCATGATTCATTCTATAATTAACAAATGCTGCCTATATTATTAAATATTTAAATGACATGTTAATAATAATAAATAATAATAATAATAATAATAATAATATTCATAATATATGCTAAAAAAAAAATTCTTACTTTTCCATTAGTATCGATAGATATAATTTGATTTTTAAATGGATGAAATAATGGTTTAATAATTCTCCCTATATTATAATAATCAATAATCAAAATTATAGATTTAATATTTTATTTTTTATAATATAATAATATTAATGGTGAAATCTATTTACCTTGTTCTAATTTAATGTCACTAACGTAAGAATTATTTTGACTAATGTATCTTATATCCCATATAAAAATACTTGCTTTATCTTTATCATTTTGTGACCCAAAACTTATTAAATAACCATCCTTATGGAAATCTGGATAAGCATATTGGGTTATATTCTTTATAAAAATGTATATAAAAAATATTGTTATTAAAATAAATAAAATAAATAAATAAATAAATAAATAAATAAATAAATAAATAAATAAATAAATAAATAAATAAATAAATAAATAAATAAATAAAATATAAAAAATATATATTATATAATATAAATATCATAAATTTTATGATTAAAATAAAATTATATTTACATCATTTGTTGGAATACCAAAATTAAGAACTGTTTTTTTACTTCTTATATCACAAATTCTGAATTGATCTTTGGTTGCTATTTAAAAAAAAATAAAAAAAATAAAAAAAAAATTTAATAACATATATAATTAATTAATTATTTTAATATATATTATTTTTAAAAATTGATTTTTATCTACCTGAAGACATGACTAATAATTGATTCACATCGACTGGATTACGTAAAATATTTGATATCTATCAATTATTTAAATAAAAAAAAAAATTAGAATATAATTAAAACTCTATCTATATATGAATATATACTTACTCTCATATCATAACGTTTATAGAAAGACGTTCTTCGAGAATTAATATTAAACCCATAAAGTTTGCTATTATAATCAATTCAATATAATGATAAATATAATATAATATATTATAAGGTTAATACTTTATATATTAACAAATACATACATTTATATATAATATATATAATACCAATCTGAACCGCCAGTATAAACTGTATTATTCCAAGAATTATAGCATACAGTTTGAATAGCAGATGTATGCTTTTCATGTATAAACTCTAGTGATTGAACTCCATAAACATCTCTTTCTTCTTCTTTAATACTCCATAAAAAAATTTTATGGTCCTAATGAATTATTATTATTATTATTATTATTATTATTATTATTATTATTATTATTATTATTATTATTATTATTATTATTATTATTATTATTATTATTATTATTATTATTATTATTATTATTATTATTATTATTATTATTATTATTATTATTATTATTATTATTATTATTATTATTATTATTAATATGTCTATTCATTAAATACTTACTGCTCCTGCTGAAAAAAGTTTATAACAATCATCAGAATCATCTAATGTTGTTACTCTTATTGATCCATTATCATGTGGCTTATTATTTGTAAAAGTATGTAATTTTGGCTTAGCTAATCCATTATTTAAAGTTACAAATGCCAACTGAGTTTGTGATTTGTTTTTATTAACAGTTGAAAGAGCAAATATTGTGTCAGAAAAGGAGCAAATATCTTCAGGCCATCCTCCTAAAGGTGCTTGTAATGACGATTTCTCTTCTCTTTGCTTTGTATTATAAAAAAGAATTTCTCCACCTAAACTTGTAATAATCATATAACTATTATTTTTAAAATGAATATATTTTCTTGGTTTTCTTTCTGATACCTTTTTTATATAACTAGTACCAGTTGAATATAATCTAGTTTTTGAATTACTTGAATTAACTTTAATCTCTTTTACTTCATTTTGTTGATTTATTGTTTTAATTGATGATGCTGATGATGATGGTAATTCCGAGTTAGTTCTATTATTATTTGCATTACTCACATTATTTATATTATTCACATTATTCACATTATTCATAATATGATTTATACCTCTTTCACTTAATGGAACTGGATATTTATGTGATTGTTTATGATTAATAGTTGATGAATGCTTAGAAGATGTATTATCTATTGCAACTGAAACAGTTTCAGAAGATTTTATTCTTTTTGGGTTTGAACTTGTTACATCTAATGAAGATCTTTTCTTTATACTTTTAAATTGTTCTTCTAATGATGGTGCTGCTATTATATTTTTTTCAATTTTAGATTTAGGATGTGAAGAAGAATTATTTGATTTTTTAGAAGGTGAAAAAGAACTATTTGATCCTTCTTGTTTTATGTCTTTATTAATATTATTAATAATATCGTCTATTTCATCATATCTTTCTTTTCCTTTTTCTTTTTTATGCTCTTTTTTAAGCTCTTTTTTAGATTCTTTTTTAGATTCTTTTTTAGATTCTTTTTTAGATTCTTTTTTAGATTCTTTTTTAGATTCTTCATAAGATGGGTTTATCACTTCTTCTTGTAATGATATTAATCTATTATTTGCATTATTTATAAATTCTGTATACTTTTGAGATAAAGTAAAATAATATTTCTGCTTTTTTTGTGCAATTTTTATCTATAAAGATTGTATATATAATATTACATAATTTTAAATATTAAAAATTTTTTATATATATGATTAATCAAAATTAATATTATTTATATTTTTTATCTTAATATTAATATACACAAATAAAATATATTAATAAAATATATAATTTTAGAAATAAAAAGTTATTAATTACCTTATTTAATAATGTCAATTTATTATCGTTTTCAATACTAGCATTAATATCTAATATTTCATTATCTAATGGTGAATCAATATTAATTTCTGAATTATTATTTTTACTTTGTGAAGAGTGTGATTTAACATTATTAGTAGTTGTTTCAGTTAAATCGATTATTTTTTCTTGTACACTACTAGAATTAGATTCATTATTAGTCAATATATTTTGCTGACTTGATTCATTATTATTATTCATATTAAAAATTGGATATACATTAGATTGAACTGATAATGGTGTTGCTATAGGTGTAGACATTTGTGACATTTGAGGTGATAGTTGTGGCGTGATTTGTGGCGTAATTTGTGGTGTTATTTGTGGTGTAATTTGTGATGTTAATTGAGATGTGATTTGTGGTGACATTTGTGAATGATTTATTGAATTTGCTATATTCATTGGATTCATATTTATATATGTGTTAGTTAATTGTGATGAAGAATTATTAGCTGGATAATTTGTAATAACTGGAACTTGATAATACTGTGGCTGTTGAGAAACAGCTGAATTTTGTAACATTGAATTATATAAACCAACATTTGAATAATTTAATGTGTTTTGATAATATGCTGGATTTAAAGCATAATCGTATTGTGATATTTGGGGTATCATATTTATTGTTTTATTTTGATTTGGCATATTATCATTACTACTAGCTTTTATCCCTGAATTTCCTATTTTAATTTTTTTTGAATTATTAGCATTGCCACTGGATTGAGCATTTTCTATTTCATGTTTAAGTTGAATTTCTGATTTTTTATTATTAATTGAAATTTTATTATCAATAATATTTGATTTTTTTTTAAAACTATCTAAATTAAAAATACATTTATATTGTTAAAAAATAAATTAGTTAAAAAAAAAGTATAAATAATTTTATATTTGAATTATTATTACTATTATTATTATTATTATTATTATTATTATTATTAAAATAAATAAATAAAAATTTAAAAATATTAACCACTCTTATTTTCTGGTATAAGAGACGATTGTTTGAGCAAATAAGACAAATTTAAAGAATTATCTATTCTCTGTGAATCATCATTTAAATTATTCTTATTTAAATTGGAAATGGATGAAAATTCTATATCGTCATTCTTACTATCCTCTAATTTATTTGATTCTTTTTCTTTGTTTTTTCCTTTGCCTTTTTCTTTGTTTTTTTCTTTATTTCGTTGTAAAAAAGATAAATTCCAATAGTCACTTGGCAATGACATTTTTCTTTTTATCTTCGTTTCTTTTCTTATATTATTCCTTTTTTTTCAATTCTTTCTTCCTTTCTTTCTTACCTTTTATCTTATTGTTTTACTTAATTCTATTATTCGTATAATTATTATTTTTATCTTTTTTTTTTATTTTAGATAAGAAAATAAGTATATATATAATATTTTAATTTATAAACAATAATAGTAATCTTTATATTTTTTAAAAAAAAAACTAAAATTTTTAATAATTGAGTATTTTATACGTAAAAGTTTAAAAATAAAGATATAGGTATTAACATATATTTTAATTTGCTATTTTTTGAAAATAAAATTTTATCTTTTACATAATATTAATTTATATATACATATATATATAAGCATTATTTGTTTTTAACAAAATAAAACTAAGATATATAAATACTTTATTAATTATAATAAATGTTAAAATGAAAATGTTGAAATGATTTCAATTTATTATATTTTATAATATTAAAATTTGGTAAAATAAAATTTTATTTAATTTAATTTTTATAATTTTTTTTTTTTTTTTTTTTTTTTTGAAAAATTTTTCAAAAATTAAAATCATATATTAAAATATTTGTCATATATTAAATCATTATTATATCCAATATATATTAATATTTATATATATATTTTAAATAGACTTAAAATCAAAGGAACACGTAGTTAGATCCTACACAAGTCATTAAGAACGGTGTCCATATATTATTATAAAATAATATTATTTATACTTTAAATATCATTTTCAAAATTTTCTATATTATTAAACTGAATAAAAACCAATTCTATTTAAAAATAATTTTTAAAAGACAATAAATATATAGTGTATAATAAATTATTTATATTTCTCATTATAATATCATAACATAGTAATAAAAAAAATAATTTAAATATATATATGAAAAACTTAAAAAAACGAAAATCAATAAAAAGTGATAATAAAATAATAATAATAATAATAATAATAATAATAATAACAGAAGTAACAACATAAACGATTATAATAACAAAAATATTAAAAAGAATTTTTATTTTAAAGAAATGTAGAATTGATATTTTTTTATTGAATAAAAAAGAAACAGTTTTTTTTCTCTAATAATCCTTTTATAACCATTTATACCTTTTATTAATTACAGTTTGTATAAATATATTATAATATATTATATTTATTTATTTAACTATTATTTTTTTATAAGAATTCTGTTTAATTATTAAATTTAATATTTTTTATTGATAATGATAGTATGAAAGTAAAAAAATACTGTTTAATATATATAGTTTCCTATGAATAGATTCTTTTCTTATATAAAGAAAAGAATATATGATTTATTAATTTCTTATATAAAGAAATTAATAAATCATTAAATAATCTAAATTTAAGAATTTTCATATAATTTTACATTTGAAGGAGATATTCCAGTTGTAATATTATTTAAAGAAATATCTTTATTGGTATTTTCATTCTTTTTATTTTTAGATTTTAAATCTTGTATTTTATTTAATACTATTTGTCTTTGATTTAATTTTTTATCCTTTATTTGTAATTCAAATTTATAGATTTCATTTGTTGGGCATTTATTATTTATATTTGGTTTTATATTAGATATAATATTTTTGTAGTTAAAAATCTTTTTATTATTATCTTTCTGTATTTCATTATTTTCCTTTATTAAATGATCAATTTGTTTAATTAAATTTTCTTGACATTCTTTTTGAACGTGATGTTCATATTTTAATTTTTTATTTTGTTCAACTCTTTTCATATATGCATCAATTATTTTAGTTGATAGATTCTAATAATAAGTATATTAAAATATATATCAATTTATATAAATTGGTATATTAATTCATGAATTTTTGTAAAAAAGAAAAAATAAAAATAAAAGTTTATATATAATTTATAATATATATATGAATAAATGTACACTGTATGAAGAAAAGATAATATAATTTATATTCTGCTGTTTTAATTCTTCCATTTCTTTTTCTTTAATTTTTTCTCTTAGTTCCATTCTTTTTAATTCTGATTTATAATTCTCGTCGTCTTCTTTCATCTTGTCATGAAGAATCTCAATTTCTTTTAATAGTAATTCCGGGTGTGTATTAAATTTTTCCTACATATAATATTGTGCATTTTTTTATATTAAAATTTTAAATTTTAATATAATATACTTTAAAAAATTATATTAATTCATAAAAATAAAGGATATTGTATGAAATATTGGATAAATATGTATATAAATAATAAACCTCAAATTGTTTTAACTGTTGTAATTCCTTTAATATATTATCATATTCTCTTTTCTTTTTATAGTATACAATATCTAATTCTATTCATTTATTTCATTAATATATATAAATATTATAAATATATATTTTTCTACTATAATAATTTTTATCAATATATATATTAGTTTACCTATCATTTTTGTTTTTACTTTTTTAACAAAAGTATTATATTCAGTTTCAAGTTTGTTCCTTTTTTGACTTTTAGTTAAATTATACTGATCTATATCATTTGTAAGAGCATCAATTTTATTAATTAATACACCAATTTTTTTATTCTTCAAATATATTTACATATAAAAGAAGATACATTAATTATTATTAGTAATAATAAAAATATTAAAGATATATATAATAAAATTTTAATAAATAATTTACCATTGTTACTTCGACAGCTTTCTTTTTCCATAATAATTCTTTTTTTTCTTTTTGGCTTTATATATAGAAAAAAAATTAATACAAAAGTATTAATTCTATACTAAATCTAATAATTAAAATACATACAGCTTTTTTATTGATTGGATACAGTCATTAAAAGATAATAAACTATTTATATATCTTTTTATAATATTTATATTAAATATGTTAATAGTTAATTATTATAAATGATAATAAATATATTTTACAAAAAAAATACCTTACTCTTATATCTTGAAGTGCTTTTATTTTTTTAATTTTTTCTGGTGGAAATTTTTCTTTTTTTTTTCGAATATGTCTTTATTAAATATTAATTACAATATTATTAACCATTATATATATAAATTTTATAATATAATAATATAAAAGCTTTTTTTTTTAAACAAATAAAAATAAAAAAGATATTACTGTATATAAATTTCTCTGTTTCTAAATCCATTTGTTCCAGAATTAATAGTAACTTCATTACTGTTAATTCGAGAAGATACACTATTATTACTGTTATTATAATAACTTCTGTTTGTATTAAAAGTAGATGTTCTTCTACTTGATAATGGTTTTATATTTAAAAAATCATTAATTTGTGATTTCGTTAAATTGTCTAAAATAAATTGAGAATAAGAATCATTAATGGGAATATTTGATTTTTTACAAAAAAGACCATAAACTTGAGCAATTTTATCATCTGCTTTTATATATTCATTAATATTGTTTTTATTAGATATTTTAATATTATTGGCTATTGGTGATTTATTTTCTTCAGAACTATGTTTTTGATGAAACAATTTTTTAATCATGGATGGTTCTTTTTTATGTTTTGAAAATTCCACAGGAATTGAACTTAAAGATGAAATTTCCGATATACTTTCTGTTGATTTTATATCAAAACAACTATCTTTTGAAATGGTTTCTGTAATTAGAGAAGCTTCAGATTCGGATTCTAAATATATTAATGAATCACTTTCATTAATATTATCATTCTTATTAACGTCAGCATCATCATTTGTATTTGTATCTGTATTTTTATCTGGCACAGAATTTTTATTAGAATCATCTTCTTTTATACTAAGTATATTCCTCCTTTTATTTATTAAATTTTCTCTTTTCAAATTTTCCAAAATATTTCTTTTTTCATTTAATAATTCTAATTTTTCCTTGTTTTTTATTTCTCTATATTTTTCCAATAATTTTTCTTTAGTATATTCATTAAGTTTTTTTTTTAATCCATCTAACTTTTTCTGTTTAATGACATTTTCAATTCTTTTTTTTCTTTCTTCACTATCAATATATTTTAAACTAGCTTTAATAGTATTGCCATTATCAGTCTTAGTTTTATTTTTTTTTTTAGTTGAATTTTTTTTCTTTTCCATTTTATATATATCTTTATATATCTTTTAATGTTTTTTAAACTTCTTTCAAAATAATATAAATAAACGAAATATTAACATATATTATCAACAAAAAATGTTTAAAGATATTTATATATTTATATAAAAAGGTATAATATATAAATTAAAAACAAAAAAACAAGATAATAATCACTCAAAAACACAATTTGTTACATAGATATATACATATTTTATTTTATTTTTTATTTTTATTTTTTATTTTTTATTTTTATTTTTTATTTTTATTTTTTATTTTTATTTTTTATTTTTTATTTTTATCTTTAAAAACAGTAAAAAAAAAAAAAAGATTTTATATATATTTTATTAATTTATTTTTTTCTGTTCTAAATTATTTTATTTTTTTTTAAAAAATTTTGTATTTTATAAACTTTATTTAATAAAGATAGTAAAAACTTTAAAAATGAAATATTATAAATATATAAATATATAAAAGATAATACTTTTTATTATTTTATATTAATAATTTTAATTTATTACCAAAAAAAAAAAAAAAAAATTAATTTATAATATAGAAAATTAAAATTTGATTTAACAAAATTATTATTAACATAATTTTTATTTTATATATTATATAAATATAATTTAGAATTGAAAATATTAAAAATATTTTATTAATTTTTATTATTATTGACTAAAGTAATAATTCTATTTCCTAAATCTTTTAATAACTCTTTATTCTTTTTAATTTCTTTATCATCAATTGATTGTATCTCTTCATCTATTGATTTGATCTTATTATTTATTATAGTTTCAATATCAAAAACTTCTAATAAATCATTAATAGAAGATTGTTTATTTTCAAAAATGTACAAATATAATGATGACAAAAGAGATTTTACTATAAAAACATATTTATTATTTAAATAAAAAAAATAGATAATTAGAATATTATACATTTATTCATTATTTTATTAATTATTTTAATTTGTATAATATTTGATATTTTTTAATTACAAACCTGACGTTTCTGTTATATTTTCATTTTGTAAAACTTGGACAATAGCACTAATAATGTTAATATCACTTTCTTCATCATCAATATTTAAATATTGTTTATATAATGAAACATTATTCAATAATTTAAGAGCATATACAGCAATTTCATTATTTTCAGATAACAATGAATCAGACAAATAATTTATAAATATGGAACGAGATTCTTCATCTTCATATGAAACATTACTTAATAGATATTTGACCATATACAAATCACTACACCAATTGCATAACTATAATCAATTAATTTAAATATTAATATTTATTAATATTTAATAATTATAAAATAAATGTATTTGAATAATATTTAAATTTATATGTTGAACTCACAATCATTAAAAGTAAAATTTGATTTTCATTTTCTTGACAATCTTTGAATTTATTTATCAATTTAAAAATTAGAGTATCTATTATTAACAAACAAAATTATAATACAATAATATTAATGAAAAGAAATTTTGGAAGATGATTTTATAATATATTTTATTAAATAAAATTTAAACAATTTTTCTTTTATCTACCTTTTTCTGATACAAGCTTTTCTTTAACCTTTATATTCAAGAATAATTTTTTAATAATTTCAAGAAGAGGTATTACATCAAAATCATCTAAGAGATCAATTGATTTTCCTATTAAATTTTAATATTATTATATATTAATATAGTATATATGTATTATTTAATTTTCTATTTCTTTTAATAAATATAAATGATTTTACTTAGAAAAACTTACGAATAGTATTGATACATGAATCAGTAATTATATTTACTGAATCTGGGTTTTCATTCAAATGATACTTCACAGTCATTAATGAATCCCATTCTTCTTGACTGATTTTATTCTTTGTAAGAAGTGAAGTTTTTAAATTTGATATAACTGTAGCAAAATTTTTAATTTCCCCAAAAGTGTTATATTCCAATGGAATAAATTTATTTTGCATATTAAGTTTAATACAAGGTTTGGCTATTATGAATTTATCATCAAAAGTAAAATTAATTTTAATAAATATTAAATTATTATTATTATTATTATTATTATTATTATTGTTAAATTTTAATATTATTTAAAAATTATTTAAAATATAAATATAATAATAATAATAATAATAAATTTTTACAATTTTGTGCTTCATTAATCATTTCATCTAATCTTTTTTCAATTTCAACTTTATTAGCACCAAGAATACGTGCTACCTATGTTAATATACATTATTATATAAAAATTTAGTTATATACTAATATAAAATTTATATATATTAATATTTTATGTATGATTGCATTTTTTACCTCTTTTCCATTTTTAATATATACAAAAGTAGGTGTAGCAGATACATCATAATACCTTGGAATGAGTGGATCACAGTGATGAATATCAATTTTACCAACAGCTAATTTTGGAATAGGACTAGCTTTTTGATATTTATCATTTGATGTTTTATCACTCAGAATTTTTTCAAAAACTGGAGCAATAGCACGACATGGTGGACAATTAGCCATTGTAAAATCGAAAATTACAAAACTATGATCAGTAATCATTTCTTTCATTTGATCTAATGTTGTAATTGTTTTTATTAACGATTTACTACTTGAATCACTTGAATGGTTTATCTCTGGTACAGGTGTTTGATTAACAGGATTGGTAGAAGTTGATCTACCAATACTTCCTAATGCACTGATTAAATCATTATTAATATTTCCATTAGTTGATGTTTGAGTTAAATTTTGAGTACTACTTGATCCTGGATTATTAATTTGATTAGAAATAGCTTGAGAAAATTGTTTAACTAATGGACCTAATGGACTGTTAATATATAATTATTTAAAAATAAATATTTATTATTGTTTTATTTTATTATTTATTTATTTAAAAATAAATATTTATTATTGTTTTATTTTATTATTTATTTATTTATTTATTTATTTATTTATTTATTTATTTATTTATTTATTTATTTATTTATTTGCTAAAACATTCATATTATAAAAAAAAAAATATAAATAATTACGTATTTAAAGCTTCTTTAGGAAGATTGGTAATAAATTCTGGAATGTCTTTTCCTGTTAAAAATTGACAAACTTCTTGTGAAAAACTACAAAATAAAAATTTTTATTAATTAATAATTCAAATAATAATAATAATAATAATAATAATAATAATAATTTTCGTATTTATTATCTTGATTTACCTATTACAATTATTATCAAATAAATCATATGTTGTTGCACTAATTTTTTTTATATATAAAAAAAAAAAAAATATTAAAAACAATTGCATAATATATTTAAAAAATTATAGTATTTATAATAATATGTATATATACGAATATCTAGGTGAAATTTCATTTAAAAATTCTAAAAACATTTCTTTTGGAATAAAGGTTTCTCCCATATCAAAAGTTTGAACAGGTTGACCGTGAGGAGTTGTACCCTAAAAATTATTATATATTAATAGAATATTATTTATACTACAATCTTTTAATATATTATTTTAATTTTGAAATTTAAATTAACTTACTGGTATATCACTTTGAATTCCTGATGCATAATAATACTCAGTACCATATACAACAATAGAAGTATGCCTTGATAAAAAATTATGTATATATATTATATATATTTGTTTAATTACATCAAAAATAGTTTAAAAAATATTAATATATTAAAATAATTACCATATTCCTTCAAAATATTTTCCTGCTAATTGTCTTGAAAATATTTTTGCTAAACCTTTATTTAATATTATAATAACGAACAATTTAATACATAAAAAAATAATTATCTTTTATTATATTATTAAAATTACAGTAATAAATATAAAGATAATAATTGCAATACCTTTCGTTAAATCATATAAATATAATGTAACTTTTTCAGATGCCATTGACAATTTATTTTGATATTGAAGAAAATAAAAATATAATTTATTTCACTAATTTGTTTAATTATTATAATTATTTATTTTTAAAACTTTTTTTCAAAAAATCCTTTTTATTTTTTATATTTTAAATATAAAGATATATAATTCCAATAAAGTGTAAAGTGACTTGACTTCAGTAAAAAAAAAAATAAAGAATAAAATTTTAATGAATATTTGAAATATTTATATTTAATTCTTAATTTAATTTATTTCTGTATAAATTGTTTTTAAAAAATAAAATCATCATATAAATAATTAATAATTCAAAATGTCATTTTATCTAATTATTTATTTATTAATAATATATAATTTACTTAACAATTAACTAATTAATCATTTATTTATATAATAAAATTCTAAATTTTAATAAAAGAAAAAATTAGAAATGTACTTATAAAAATAATATATTAGTATAATTAAATTTATATTAATAATACATATATTAGAATGTAATCAAACTTTATTTTTTTAAATGTGGATTTTATTCCAAATTAAAAAAATGTATAATACCAAAAAAACAGGGTAATAAAACTAATTATTATTAATGGAAAAATAAAACTAACATATAATTAAAAAAAAAAAAAGGGATTTATATTACTAATATAAATAATTTTATATAAAAAAATTGTAACAAAAGTATTTGAGAAAAAAGCATATTCAAAACATAATTATTAAAACAACATTTATATCATATAATAATCTATAATTATTTTAAAAATTACATAATTTCTATAAATATAATGATTATGATATGATGCTTAATATATATATTTTTGTTTATTTATTTATTTATTTATTTATTTATTTATTTATTTATTTATTTATTTATTTATTTATTTATTATTAGTATTATTATTATTGTTTATTATTCGTATATTTATTAAACATATTTTCATTATTTTTATATTTCTACTGCCTTTACATATAATAATCCATTCAATTTTTTAAATCATCCCACATTTATTATATAGATATAAATCTCCTGATAAAAAAAAGGTATAAATTTATTAACATATAAATATAAAACTGAATATTACATAAATTTAATAATCTTTTACAATTCTCTTATAACAGAGGATTAGTCTATTTTTGTAGGATAAAATGATAATGTAATTATTATCACATTTACTACAAGCGTTTTAGTTTTATTATATTATTCTTTTTATTTATTTATTTATTTATTTATTTATTTATTTATTTATTTATTTATTTATTTATTTATTTATTTATTTATTTATTTATTTATTTATTTATTTATTTATTTATTTATTTATTTATTTATTTATTTATTTATTTATTCATATTTTAACATTTAATATAAATTAAAATTTAAAAATTTCCTATGTTTTTTCAAAATAAATTAAATTAATATATAATAAATAAAAATTATAATATATTGTAATATAATAGAAATTAATGTATTTCATTTACATAATCAATAAATATAAATATAAAAAATAAGAAAACTAAAACGACATATAAAAAAAGTATGGTAATTAGAATAATAATATTTTTCTTATAAATTCATTATAAGAAAGCCTTATTGTTAAATAGGTATTATTATATAAATAATATTATAACTTTTAACTACCATTTTATTAATAAAATTTTAAATTTTAATAATAACAAAAAAAAAAAAAAAAAGAATAAAAAAAAATTCCTATAATATATATAAAAATTATTAAACATTAAGATTTTTAATTTTAGAGTTTAACATAAAAATTTTAAAATTTTCTTTTAATATTAAAGATATTATTATTTAATTATTAAAAATTTTTTCTTATTTTTTACTTTTTTTTTTTTTTTTTTTTTTGAAACTTTCGAAATTTTTCAAATATGTAAAATAACGTATAAAATTAACTATAATACTATTAATAATTTAAATAATCAATATATTAAAATTAATATTGTAAAAAAATAAATAAAAATTAAAAATTATTTCATATATTTTACTATATAGAAGAATTAAAAAAGTATAATTATAAACAGCTAAATAATTCTTAATTTTTATAAATAATGAGTAACAAGATATATTCAAAAGAAAAAAATACAATATTAGAAAATAACAAAATAATAGATTCAGATAAGAAAAGCGAGTCATCAATAATTAAGTCTTATCATTCATCATTACCTGAATCAAAACTTTCCGAAACAACATTAAATAATCCTTCAGATGTTGATTTATGTAATGAAACAGAATCAATTAATAACATTAATAAAAAATGTGATACAAGTCCCTTACCTTTAAAAAATTCTCCAAATAATATAAAGGATTTGAAAAAGAAAAATAGTAATGAAACTATTATAAATGAAGAAAGTAATGGAATGAAAGATAATGAAAAATCAATATCTAAAAAAGGAAAAAATATTCAAGCACCATCTTTAGATTTCAAGAAAAAATCAAAAACTGAAAAAGCATCACCTATTTCTCAACATAAATTATCAAAAACCACAAAACCACATGCTCAATTAACTAGTTCATCATCAAAATTAAAAACAGAAATATCATCACCAACATCGAAAATTTTAAAAAATACAGTAAATCCTAATTCTATCCATTCTCAAGAAAATAAATATTCTAATATTAATAGTAACAGTGTCAACTATACTTTCTCACTATCGACAAGTTCATCAATACCATTACAGAAAAAAAACAGTACCAATAATTATTCAATTAATGAAAATAACAAAAAGGTATCATCAAATAAACCTACAAATTCATCTCGGAATTCATTACACTCATATAATAAATCAACAGGAAGCATATCTACATTAAAAAAATCAATTAAACCTGATTTACGAAAAAGTATAACAAACCATAATGATAATATTATAAATAAGCAAGATAAAAATAAATCATATAATGATTATATTCATAATAGAAAAGATTCATTATTACGACTAAAGAAAAATTCTTATCTTCAAAAAGAAAATATAATTAATGAAAAAGAAATTGTCATGAAAAGTAATGAATATAGAAAAGCTATTTCAAAAATAAACTCACTTGAAAAAACAATAAAGCAACTACAAGCTCAACATTCTGAAACATTAGCATGCCTTCATTCTGAAATAGCTCGCCTTCAAAAAGCATGCTCAGGTATTGTATTAATATTTGTATACATATAATAAAACATATAATAGAAAAAGGAAACATTCATATTATATTTTTTATATTAATATTAAAATGTTTGTTTTTATTTTTATATTTTTTATTTAAATTCTAAAATATTTCTATTATCTAAAAGATAAATCATTAGCAGAAGCATTTAAAGGAACTGGTCTTCTTTCTTCTTTATCAAGTAAATATTTAATATATACATATATATATATATTTCAGTAATGATTATTTATTAAAATTTATGGTATAAAATATGATGTATTTTTAACTTTATATTTTGTATTAAATAAGCAAATACAAATTCATTAAATATAGAAAAATCGAAAAGCTTTAGCTCTATAGATAGTACATCAGATCAAAATCTTGTAATAAAAGTATTAAATGAAATACCGAAAGGAATAAATTTATTACCAAAAATACCATTAACTAGAAAATCATCTGAAGAAATTAACAATAATATAGATGAATCAAAAAATGTAAATTCTACTGTTGATGATAAACAAGATAATCAATCTAATGAAGAAAGTATTACAATATTAAAAAGAGAAAATGAAATAAGTTCAAATTCAAATATATCACCTTCAAAAAAAATACAAATTAATAATGAAATACATGATAATATTAAAACTCCTAAAAAGAAAACATCAGGAAATATAAGAGCTCATAAATACCATATAGTAGATAAAAATGAAAATTTTGAAAAACATAATAATAATAATAATAATAATAATAATAATAATAATAATAATAATAATAATAATAATAATAGTATTAGTGTTAATAATAATATTAATAATAATAATATTAATAATATTAATAATAATAATAATACAGAGGAAGAAATAAATTATTCAAAAATTTCTCAATCATCAGAAAATAATTTATCTTCAGAGCCTACACAATCATATGTTTCATTATCTGATGCTTCTACAGCAGTAGCATTATCTTCTAATCATTCTTCTATTTCATCACTTATTAAATCTGATATAATATTGAAGGATACAAAAAATGATTTCATTAATAATATTAAAACATCGTCCAAAATTAATAGACAATTACCACCACCAGTCCCTCCAAATTATTCTAAAGGATCAAATAAAATAGAAAGTCCAAAACGTATAATTAATCTTCCAAAAATATTAAAACCTATTTCAAAAATAAAAGAAAATAAAAATACATCCATAAGTTTACCAAGTCTTATTAAAAATAAAACAAATAAAAATTCACAAAGATATTAAGAAAAATTTTTATAGTATAAAAAGAAAAAAAAAAGTATATATATATATATATATAAAATAAAATAATAATATCCTCTATTTTTTTTTTTTTTTTAATCAATATAGAAATGTTTTATTTAAGTTAATTATTTTTTCTTTCATACTTTTTTTATTTTATCTTATTATTTTGTTTTATTTTTAATTCATTTTTCTATTTTATTATCATTTAATTATCAAAAACAATTTCAATAATTTAAACATTATTACAAATTATTATATTTTTTTAAAAAAAAAAAAAATATGTAATTTAAATTTTTAATATTAATTTTATATCACATATTACAATTTTTAAATATTTATGATTTATTTAACTTATTAAACATTTTCTTTCTATTCACCAAATTTTTTTTTTAATATATATATATATAATATTCTATTTATTTATTACATAAATTTTTATAAAAAAAAAATAAAAAATAAAAAATAAAAAAATTTTATTTGACCAATATAATTAACTTAATTAAATTAAAATGGATGATTAAATTTATTATAAATCTTTTATATTTTCATTTTAGAAATGCTGCTTTAATTAATTATTTTACTTACTTTAAAATATAATATTGAATATAGATTTTAGTAAAACAAAGAATTAATAATATTACTATAAATATTATAATATTATAATATTATAATATTTAGAAAAAATTTAATAATAATAATAATAATAATATTTGAAAGATGTTTCGATTGTAATAATAAATTATTTGTAAAAAAAAGAAATAATGTCAATTAAATTTTATTCTGAATATCTTTCTAATATTAATACCCTATCAATAACTCTTTTTATTAAAGGAGTACCGCCTGATTTATCAATAAATACATTCTCTTTAGCATTTTTATCAGATATAGATAATACTAAAAAGAATATAATAACATTTCCTTTTAAGATTATACCCTCTTCATTAAGAATCTCTGAAACTGATAATACTGTCATTCTAAAATTAAAAACAGAAAAAGAATGGTTTAATATTAAACATAATATTATCAGTGATATGCCCATTATATATAATTCGAAATTATTAAAAGGAATTAGTACTCTTTATTGTAATAAATGTAATAATCAATTATCAATTTTAAATGATTCTGAAAATACACCATTAAAACATATTGTAAATGATCAAACATTTCTTACTTTTAAGAGATTTATTGATCTTCCTTCTGATCATTGGTTTGAAATGATGGATTGTTGGTTATGTGTACCTTCAGATATATCAAGATTTGAAGGTCAAATAGGTATTGGTTCTATGGCTGCTAAAGAAAATAATATTCTTATTGGTAGAACTTTCTTAATATTACACCCTAATAATATAATTCCTGATTGTTTCAAACAAAAAATATATGAAATTAAAGTAAAAAGAATTTTATTATTACTATATTATTATTATTATTTATTTATTTATTTATATTTAAAATTTATAAAATTACGGAAGAAAAAGAAAACAGCCATTTGAAAGTTATAAAATGGATAATAAAATTGTTGATACATTCTTCCAATATTAAATGATTTGGAGAAACAACTTTTAATACAAAAGCTTTGTATTTTTAAGCTACTACCAAAAGCAACATATTTTAATACATAATATTTGAAAAATAATTTTCTTTTTTTTAGTTTGATTCGAAATATTCTTTTAAAAATTTAATAATATACTAAAATTTTAATTTTTATTATTTTATATATGTATATTAAAATATAGCAAACACTTGTATATATTTGGAGAGAAATACAATGTAAGAATTGTAAGCAAAATATTGGTTTTGTATTAATAAATACATCAAAAAATGGTAATAAGTTAATATAAATTTTTAATAAATAATATATTTTTATTTATATTATTACCAAAATTAATAAAAACTAATATTTAACTTTTTATATTAATATTTTTAGATACCATTGTTGCAGTAAAACTACATAAATATAAATTAAATATGGATATATTTTCAAAGTAAATTTTAATATTATATATTATTAATATCATTATTTTTATTTAAATTTTATAAAATATTGAGATATTAATATTTAATATATATTTATAATAATATTTTGTATGTATCAGTGAAAAAAATGAAATTATTCAATTAAATAAAATTAGTTTTATAGAATGTTTTGTTATTGATTTATTTGAATATGCTAATTCCCATGCTAGTTATAAATTTGTAGTAAAAAATGAAAAAGGAGAGCCAATGGGATTGATTTGGCTATTAAATTGGAACGTTTATATTTCAACAAATAATTTTGGACCCGAGAATATTTCATCAAAAGCTGTAAAATTATTATTTATTGACTGTTTAAAAGATCCAAATTCATCACTAGCACAGTAAATATATTTAAATAATAATAATATAATTTATAATATAATAATAATAAATTATTATATTAATTAACTCTTTATTTAAATATATTATATATATAAGGAAATGGATTAATGACTCACAAATTGATGTATTAATTTATGAAAATCAATGCTGTATAGAATTATTAAACTATCTTAACCAAAGTAATCAAGCAATACCATCGGATCAACGTATTTTCAATAATTTTAATGTTGGATTTATTACTTATACCATAAAAAAGTAATTTAAAAAAAAAAAAAAAAAAAAAAAAAACAAATAACAATAACAATAAATATTACAACAATAATAAAGAATAATATAATTTTAAATAAAAATAAAATAAAAAATAAAAACTTATTACTTAACATTTTTGTATTAACTTTTTCAAAAAATATTAAAATTTTACATAAAATATTTAAATATAAATGATATAAAAAAGTTGTTATTTAATTTTTTAATAACACCAATTAAAAACAATGTTTTTGTATATATTTTTAAATTTTTTTTTTATTTATTTATTAAATTTTTTTTTATTTTTTAAATTTTTTTTTTATATTTATTATAATTGTATTTATTTATTATTATTAATATTATTATTACTATTATTATTATTATTATTATATTTTTTTGTTTATAAAACTTCTATTAAAAGTTTCATAATTATCTAAATTTTATTTTTTTATGATCACATAATTTATATGGATTTACTGTGGCATTATAAATGTAATTATTTTAATATTGTTGTTATTATTAATATTATTTCTATAAACACTATTTGAATATTAAGATTATGTAATATTGTAATGAAATATAAATATTATATTTTTAATATTTATTCTTTTCTTGTTTAATTTGTAAAAATAATAAATATTTAAGATGATTTTATATTTAACAATTTAAAGAATATATATATGCTTAAAGTTTTAAATTGTTTATGTTTTCAACAATATTATTAACATCATCATCAGATTCTTGTTCATTATCTTCATCTTCTTCATCTTCTTCATCACTATCATAATCCATATCTTCTAATTCTCCTAAAACATCTTCATCTAAATCACAATCTTCAAGGGCTTGTTTAATAGCTTCAACAGCTTTACCAGTAGCACTGAAAGCATTACCATCAAGTTCAATTTTCTTAATATTTGGAAGTTTTGAAATATGTTTAGAAAATTCAAGAGCGTCCTTTTCAACAAGTTCACCATAAGTGAAGTTAATTTCTTCAAGATCATTAAAGCCAGTACCTAAAGCAGCAACAATCTTACCACCATTTTTACCTAATAAACAATCACCAACATTAAGAACCTTTAATTTTGGCCATGATGGTAAAGCATCAGCCAAAGCAGAAGAACCATCAGCTTCAACAATTTCTTCATCATTTTCAGTAACCTTCTTGAAAGTATTATCTTGTAAATCTAAAACTTCTAAATCTTTACAAGCCTTAAGATTATTTAATAATAAAGAAATACCTTCAGAACGAATACCATTTTGTGGAATACGAAGAGTTTTAATAGTACCATGAGCAGCAAGAGCTTCAGAAAGTTTTTCCATTGAACCATTTTCTAAACGATTTCTACCAGCAATAAGAGTGTGAAGAGAAGACTTTTTGTTTTCCTTTACATTCTTTTCTTGAGCAGCTAATAAATAACTAGCAATACAATTACCACCTTCAACACCTAAACCATTGTTATTAAGTTTTAAGATTTGAATATAGTTGTTAGTAGATAATAATTTCTTTAATGGTTTAGCACCATTTGGACCAAAAGCATTATCACTTAAATTTAATTCTTTTAAATTTTTCTTATCAGCTAAAGCATCACCGAAAGCAATTAAAGCTGGTGGAATTTCTTCTAACATTCTACCAGTGAAACAATCACTCATATTAACAACCTATTACATTATAAATAAATAAACAATATATAAAAAAAATGATAAAAAAATTAATCATTTAATTTATAATTTTTTTACTTTGTATTATATAAATAGTTCACGTTCATTATAAATTAGCAATTGAAAAAAAAGGTAAAAATAATAATAATAATAATGAAATTTAGGAATAAACAATATAAAATTAAACAGAAAATAAATAAATATATAAAATTGATTTCATTATAATCAATTTATTTAATAATTTAAATATTTAATTATTATTCTATTGATTTATTTTAATGGATTATAAATTTCTTAGTAAATATTTATTAAATAAAATTCAATAAACATCTTTCCAAAATATTAAAAATAAATTTTAACTTTATAAAATAAATAAATAAATAAATAATTCTGTAACATTAATAATAGTTATTATTAATTTTATCTTACTTCAATTTCATCTTTTTCAGCAAGAACAGCAGCAAGAGCTTGAGATGCTTCAATACCAAAAGTATTACCACTAAGGTCAATAGTTAAAAGTTTTTCATCTTGGAATTTTGTCTTTATATCATCAATAAGAACTTGAACATCTTCTGCAGTATCAAATTTCTTACAATTAGTTGGGTTACTCCAAGTGTTCTTATCCATTTTAAATTATATAATCTCTATAGATGTAATATTTACAATAAATATAATAATAGGAATAAAAGTTTATTATTTTTTATTAATTCTGCAATGATAAAAATTTTTTTTATTATTTTTCCATAATTTTTTAAGTTTTAATGTATAACATTATATATTATAATATATTGTAATATATTTACCATTCAATTTTTATATATTCATTTTATTATGTTGTATAATATAATATAATATATATAAACTATTAATATCATTATAATCATTATATGATTTCTTTTTTATGATTGGATAATATTAACCTTTTATATGAAAAAACTTACCTCTTTATAATATATGAAAAGAAAAGTTCAAAAAAAAAAAAAAAAAAAAAAAAAAAAAAATAAAAAACAATATAAATTTTAAATAAATTTTAAATAAAATTTGTAATAAAAATTTAGGATTATGGAGAAATATGATAATAATTATAAATATTAAAAAACTACAATTATTACTATAAAACAATATTAAATATTTAAATTTAGATAAAATAAATAAAAAAAAAATACCAAAAAATTTATTTTAGAATTATATTACCCTTTCTTAATGTGGCACTTCGACCTTTTTTGTAATATAATATTTTATTATAAAAAATTAAATGAAATTTTAAATAAAAGGATTCTTTATTTCATTTTTTTTCTTCATCTATAAAAATAATAATGTTCCGTATTTTAATTTTAAATGTTAAAAAATTTATATTATAAGAGTGTGTGACTTTTTATTATTATTATCAGTTAAATGTATAATAATAACTCTTTTATTTCATTAAATATGTCTTTCCATTTTCATATTATTACTTATTTTTTTTAATAATAATATTTTTTTATTCATAAAAAAATTTTATTATTATTTTACTAAATATTTTCTTATATATCGTTCCTATATATATTTAGTAATGAATTGATATTGAACAAGAATTATTTATATTCAAATCTTTTTTAATATTTATGGTTTCATAGATAATATATAATAATCATAACAAATCTTAAATAAAAGTTTAATCATTATTATAACTTTCTTTTTTTTACTATTAGTTTTTTCTTTTAATGCTTATATTAATATAATAAATGTATAAAGTAGAATAAATAATATAAATGGTGGCGAAGTATATAAAAGTCGTATTTGTATGTATTAAAAACTTTTATTATTTTAAAAAAAAAAAAAAACTCAAAATCATTAAAATACTTTTTAAATATTTTTCGTTTCTTATTCTCTCTATTTAAAATATATAATTATATATTTATGTACAAAAGTTTTTATAAAAATTAAATTAAAATTAAAATTAAAATTAAAAATTAAAATCAATCTTTTTTATTTTTAATATATATTTGTGTATTTCTTTATTTTTTATAAAAATTTTTATATGTTATTTTTATCTTATTTTTTAATCTTTATTTATTACTTTTGTTTTTGTTAATTTATTTATTTGTCTGTTTTTTTTTATTATTATTATTATTATTATTTATTTATTTTAGATATTTTAGATATTTTATTTTTTATTTTTTATTTTTTTAATTTTATTTTATTTAATTTTTTTTTTTCATTTTATTTTTATTTTTATTTTTTATTTTTTTTTTTTTTTATTTTATTTTATTTTATTTTATTTTATTTTATTTTATTTTATTTTATTTTATTTTATTTTATTTTATTTTATTTTATTTTATTTTATTTTATTTTATTTTATTTTATTTTATTTTATTTTATTTTATTTTATTTTATTTTATTTTATTTTATTTTATTTTATTTTATTTTATTTTATTTTATTATTTTTTTTTATTTTATTTTATTTTATTTACTTTATTATTTTTTTCCTTATAATTATTTATTAATAAAAGATATTTGTTAGAATAAATAACGTAAAAAAAAAAATAGAATAAGAAGAATTGAATTATTTTATGATAGTTCAAAACCGGAATCTGAACTAATCGAATATATTAATTTACTTTTCATAACGTCATAGGTTCTATATACTGGAAGTTTTAATAAATTAATACAAGTTGATGATGTTGGAAGTCTCTCTTGATCATTTCCAGAATCACGAATAGCGAATTTTGGTTGAAGTGTTTTAAAACCTAATAATGGTGGTCTTGGACAACTCGTTACAAATTTTATTAATTTGCGTTTCTGTTCTTCACTTAAATCGTTGACTACTTGCCAGAATAATTTTATAGTTGGATGATTCTCATCATAAACTCCACTATATTCTGTATTCATTTTTAAGTCTATTATATCAACACTAGCAGAATTTGACCCTGATATTAAAGTTTGTAATTCTTGCTGTGAATTGTTATATAAATTTTTATTTATTATAAATTAAAATAAAATTTATATATAGAGTTATTATTGTTTAGTTTTACTAATATTAAAAAATATAATGATATTAAAACAAATATATATATGAATATTGCTTACTTGATTAAACATTTGTAACCATCTAGGTTCAATTAAATCAGATAAACCTCTAAAGAATGCCTTACATTGAGGATATATTTGGGTATTTAATTTATAATTTGCCATATGATAAATATATTGAATTTTATTTTCATCTGTAACTGGAATTGAAGATCCATTAGCAATTAAATCAATCGATTTAGCTACTCCAAATTCTTTGTTAAATAAATATAATAATAATAATTAGAATTTATCAAATTTTTTTTTAATATAATTATATATATATATGTATAGATATATTCAATTTACGTTCATCATCAATTGAAAAAGTCAATGATAAATCTCTAATATCTCCTTTATAATTCTTTATGTATAATAAACCTTTATATAATTCTTCATCAAGAGAAGGTAAATCATCCACTAAAATATTAATATATTTAAGATTTTATTATTATTTCAAAAATTATAGTTAAAGATATATTAATATTTCTTTATTTTTTATGTATTATTAAATTATTAAATTAATATTTAATTTATTATTTATTGAAAAAAAAAAAATTTTTTTAAAAAAAACTTACAATAACTAATTCCTCCTAGCTTAACCCACTTAGATAAGAAAAATGATGCGAAGAATACATCTACCAAAATTCCTTCATATAAAGCTTTACCTAATATACGACCTAAAAATTCATAATATCTTAAACGTTCATCTATAAAAAAAATATATATATATTATTATTATTTTTTTTTATTATTTAATATAAATTATTAATTAAATATAATAATTTAATAAACTTTAAATAAATATATATATATACCTTGTCTAGCATATGAATGAGGATTTGGATAAAGACATTGATTTGATGTACTTAAAAATAATCCATAATTCATATCAAAAGCTTGATGTGTAATTCTTTTTTTTAAAAAACAAAATAAAATAATATAATATAATATAATATAATATAATATAATATAATATAATATAATATAATATAATAATATAATATAATATAATATAATATAATATAATATAATATAAAAATAAAAATAAAAAAACATAAGAATTTGTTGAAAAAAATTTAGATTATTTTTTAAACATTAAATATAATTTATAACTTACGAAGTTAAAAATTCTTTAAAAACACCACCACCATCAATACCAGCTTCAGGTAAACCTTGTTCATTAATAAAAGAAATTTGAACTTTTTGTCTTAAATTTGAACCTTAATATATTATAATTATTTATACAATGTTATTTATTAAAATATACGTAAAGAAAAAAAAATTAATTTTTTAATTTTATTTTTTATTTTATTTTATTTTTTTCTTTTTTTTTTTTTTTACCTAAACTATTAAGTTGATCATATCCATCTTCGAAAATTCTATCTCTTCTAATAGTTGCTCTTGTTACTGGAGATGACCATTCAAAAGGACCTGTACGACTATTATAATTATATTTTAAATAATTATATATATATATTAATATATTAATGATTTTATGATTTATGATATATTTTAATAATAAAAGATTTTTTAATATATATTTACTTTCTTTTATCTTGTTCAATCATGGCTCTAAACATATTAACTCTAACCTCAAATGGAATAATAAATGGTATATGCTTAAGAATTAATACACGATTTTTATAAAATTTATCTTTTACAGTTTCTCTTTCTGTTGGTGAAATTATTTCATTTGTATTTTGATTAAATAAAAAAGATTGATCATTTGAAAATATTCCTCCAGAGAACGTTGATTCAAATTCAAATTCATTATTGTTATTTTGACTATTATCCTCATTATTGTTAATTTTATTTTCTTCACGCCAAACCGTTCTAATTAAATTATCTTGTTCATTTTCAGATATCATAATCCAAATATTTTCTTTTGTGAATTTTTTCCTTGAACTTATTTTGAAATAATAATAATAATGTAATAATGTAATATTTAATTATTATAAAATTAAAAACAATTTTAATAAAGAAATGATATTAATTATTTTAAAAAATTTAAAATAATAATAATAATAATAATAATAATAATAATAATAATATGAATTATTATATATACTCTCTGGTGTATAATTGTCTCAATAATTGTGGGAATATACTTTTCATATTGGCAATTGTTATATTAGAATTTTTAATCAACATTTCATCATTTAAGTTATCATAATTCATATATATCATATATGATATATTCTTTTGAAATATTAATATAATAAATAATAACATTAATTAATTATTACTTTAATCGATAATATAAATTAATTATAATAATTATTTCAATATATAAATATATATATATATATACTAATAATACTTACTCTTACTATTTTAGAAATCTTTATTATATTATTAATATTCAAAGAATATTGTTCACTGAAGAATTCATCATCACCCATTGTTAATAGTTGCGTATTTAACATTTTACAAAATAATGATAAAATGTACCATTCAGTAGAATAATTTTCATCTAATTTAATTAAAAATATATAATAAAAATATATAATATATAATTAAAAAATTTTATTATAAGAAAATAATAATTATAAAAATTATATTAAAATAAAAAAAAAAAGATATATATATATAACAATAATAATACTTGAAATTAATTTATTAATAGATGTTTGATTAAGAATTTCATTAACTAAAGAAGAATTATTAGCATATTCCCATAAAGAAGATAATAAATTAATATTTTTAGTGTAAAGTAAAATCGAAAGAATTTCATTTGAATAAGCTGGTATTTTTAATATTAAGGATAAATATAATTTACAAAACAATATTATCTCTTGATTTATAGTATTAGAATTTGAATTTGAATTTATGATTTTTGAATATAATGCATATGCATCTCCACGATTCCATAAAAATTTTATCCATTTTAATACATTTTTATCAAGAATAAATTCTTCATCCATTTCATCTATCTTTTCTTTGTTTTCATCACCTTCTTCATCAAAATCTTCTTCATCACTTGATTCATTATCAGATTCATTATGGTTAAATAATAAATCTAACCATAATTAGAGAATAATATTTGTAAAATATGATAATGATTATATTTAAAAGAAATAATAATATAATAATAAAATTATTATTCATAAAATTTAATATAGACTTTATTACTAAAATATAATAATAATAATAATAATAATAATAATAATAATAAAATAATAATAATAATAATAATAATAATAATAATAATAATAATACTTTTTTGATCATCTGAAATAAAGTATCGAGTTGGTATTTCATCCAATATCTTATTAATTACAGCAATGTATAAAACCTAAAAACGTATTATAAAAACATTCAAATAAAATTAATGTATAAAAACAATTATTAAATCATATACTATATTATAAATTATAAAATATATATTTATATATTATTATTTATTACAACTAATGAAGTGGGTCCTTTTAAAATTAATGATCTTCCAAAAGCAACAATATTACTCAATAAATTAACTAATAAATTATTGTTTGGGTAAATACTTGCTTCATTTTTAATATAATTAACTATATCATCTAAATTTGAATTAATATATTCTAATAGTAATTTATATGGTAATGAAGAAGCAAATTTCATTATTCCTTTAATATCAAAACGATTTGGTAATGCGGGAATTGTAAAGATATCTACAATAAAAGATTTGTATAATTTTTTGGTATCAAGTTTATTTTTCATTTCCAAGAAAAATATTGAATAGCTAAATAAATCCAATTTCTTTAATTCTTGTTTAATTTTATTATCATCATTCTATTCATATAATAATATTAATACTTTTGTTAATATCTAAAATAAATATATACATAATAATATTACTCTTTTTTATAACAATTATATAACTATTTACATTTACAACAAAAGCAATATTATAATACAATGTATTAATCATATTAAATAATCCAGCATCCATAATTATATTTAAAATATCTTTATGAATATTTCTTAAAAATAAAAACAATAAATATGTTGATATCAATAATTATACAAAAAATATATTGTTAATTATTAAATATTTTTGAAAAGATACTAAAATAATTCTTTTTTTTTTTAATTAGTCATTTTTATATATATATAATGCATACTCTTTTTCATAAGGATATATAACATCCTTTGGTTGATTATGTATATTCATTAAAATTTGGATAATATTAAAAATATAACTTTGTTTTTCGCTAATATATATATATATTCTATTAGTAAATGAATCTCAATTATCAATTAAAATGAATTTTATTAAAATATATAAGTTTATTTTACCTCTCCAAGCCTGGAATACCTTTTATACAATATGGTATAAACATTCTTAATTGATTTATTGAATCTTTAATATAGTCATCATCACTTAATGGTAATAAAATGATTTCTACTGAATCTATTTACAATTATTTACAAAATGGAATATACATTTGAAATGTCAATTTTTTAAAATATAAATTTTATATAATTAAACCTTTAATAAAAATAGTTTAATACAACAATAATACTAAATTTTATATATATTTAATAATGAAAAAAAAAGGGGGAAATAATAAATACCATCTTTTTTTGTTAATAATGTTTTACACATAAATATTAAATCTTGAACTCTTGAATTTCTTGATTTATAAAAAATTAAAAATTTTCGAAAGATACTAATGACATTTTCAATTTCACAATCTTCTGGATTATTTATAATTTCTTTACATTCCTTTTTCCATTCTTTCATTAAATTTCTTTTTAATTCTTCAAATTCCTTTCTTCCTCTCCAAAATGCCTTATTGTTGTTATTTTGTTATTTTAAGTTAATGTTATTTTAAAAATTAAACAATTATTATATTATATTATTATTCAATTATAAATTCAATTTAATAATAAATATTAATATATTTTATAAAATAGTTTACTTGAATTTTTGTTGCACTCTTATTTTTTAATTTATTCTCTTGACGTTGTTTACGTTCAGCGAGTGTATTCTTCAATAGCATTTTTTTATCTTGTTGATTAGTTATACCCCCAAGATTTATTTTCCTGGTTTTATGTGCACCAAATTCAAACCCATACATATTATTTATAAATTATTATATTTAATTCAACAATTATTTATAAATTTTAAATTTGAAAGAATTTTTCTAGACAAGACTTATATTATGATAATGAAAATTAAATTATATATTATAAATTTATATTTATAATATTTTTAAATATATAACAAAAATAATTTTTATATATAGATAATAATATATATTAAAATTGTTTATGTTATTTATTTTATTATATTTCTTATTTTTTTACTATTTTTCAATTTTATTTATATTTATATTTATATTTATATTTTAATTGTTATTTTAATTTTTATTTTAATTATAATTTTTATATTTTTTTTTTTTTCAAAATTAAAAATTTTGAAATTTTCAAGAAAAAAAAGTTAAAAAAACTAAAATATTCTAGCAATAAAATCAAATTTTAAAATTTTAAAAAAAAAATTATTATTAAAATTATTACCTATTAAAATTAATACAATAATAAATAATTTAAAAGTAATTAATAATAATATATATGAATATATATATGATAAATAATTTTAAAATTAAAAAATAAGGTAATAATTAATTTTTTTTTATATATATTTATTATGTACAAAAATATTATAAAAAATATTATATTAATAAATACTTAATATAATAATAATATTTTTATATTAATTATAATATAAATTTTTTTTTATTAAGTTATGTTTGAATATAAAAATTTATATATACATTATTCACCTAACAATTAATATAGTAATATAATAAAGGTAAAAAATAATTAATAAACAGTATAACAAAAGAAATGTAATTGGACATAAAATATGAATACTATAGAACTACATTTGTTGAAGAATTACATTTTGATAAAGAAACTTTATCTGAAATTTTCGAAATATTAATTATTTATGCTAAGGAATCAAAATATTTTAAAAATGTAAAGGTCGTTCCCATTATAGAATGTGAAACAGAAATACATACTCTCAAAACTTTATAAAAAAATATGGAATTTAAAAATATTAGAAATTAGAAGATTGTCAAATATGAAAGGATAGAAAGACTTAAAATTTTTAAAACACTATTTATATAAAAAAAAAATCGCAAAATTATATAATGATAATATATAATATAATAACCTTTTTATAAAAAAATGATAAGTATTTTATTAAAATGTTTTCATATATGAATAACTTTATTTATCCAGTATCATTTTTACCAAATATTCTTATTTATACTAAATATTTTTAATTATTTTAATTATTAAAAAAATTATTAATATAAAATAAAAAAAAAAAAAAAAAAGATAGAAAAAAAAGAAAAAAAAGAATAAAGTTAAATAATGAATTCACGATTATTATTGGCCATAAAATAATTTATATTGCATTTATTATCCATAATATTTAACTATTTAAATCCCATTTTAAGCTAAAGTTTAATTACTTAAAATATTTATATAAATTAATATATAATAATATAATAAATTTATAAATAAATAATATGTGTATAAATTACATTTTATTCATTATCAGATAATTTTAAAAATTATAATTATTAAACTTTAATTTTCTAAATAGCAATATATTTCTTTTTAATTACTTTTATTTGTTTCTCATCTTTTCAGAAAGTATTTTTTATACTATCAAAATAAAATTATTTACTTTTTTTACAAAAATTTAAAAAAAAAAAAAAAAAAAAAAAAAAAAAAATGAAAAAAATTAATGATGTTTGTTTAAAAATTACTGTTGTTAGGCAGTTAGTATTTAAAATAAAATATTCATAATTTTTTATTGATTTATTAAAATAAAAATTTATTTATGAAAGAATATTTTTCATATTATTCATTATAAATATTTATTTCTTAAATTTTATGAAATAAAAGCGCATCCACAAAATATACTAAACAAAAACCAAGAATTCTTCAAGGGCAATGTGGTATTGTATTTAATATATTTGAAAAAATAATAAATTAAAAAAAAAAAAATTTTATCTTTTTTTTTTTTGTATATTACTAAAAAATATTTTTAATGTTTTATAGACGTTGATATTGATGAAGAAGGTATAGAACAAGCCAAGGCATTAGCTCGTAGACTTAAAAAAGAAAAATTTGATATTATTTATTCTAGTGATTTATTAAGAGCTAAATCTGTAAGATTATCAAATATCATCAATAAAAATATACATTTCAAAATATCAAGACAATATTAATAGTTATAATATAAATAAAAATAATAATTATATAGACAGTTGAACAAATTTTAGAGTATCATAAAGATGTTCCTGTTGTATATACTCATGATTTAAGAGAACAAGTAATTATATTTAAATTAATATATATAAATAAAAAATAATAAATTAATAAATATATGTATTCAACTATATATAATATGTATTATATTTATTATATTTTTTATAATAGGATGTTGGTAAATTTCAATGTATGTCATGGCAAAAATGTAAAGAAATATTAAATGAAAGAAATATTAGTTTTGAAAAAGCTTTAGAAGAAACTGGAGAACCATCCAATAAATTTTACAAACGTGTGGTTCAATTTTATTCTTATCTTATAGATAAATATGTTATTGAAGCTAATAATATACCAACAAAAACATTAAGTCGTTCAAATACCTTTTACTCTTTAAATGAACTAAGTATAACTTCATTTGATGATCTTTCAAACCTTTGTGATAATGATGATACTACAAAAAGTAATCCAATGAGTTCAAATTCATCTTATAGTAATCTAGTTTGTCTTCTTAAAAATACTTCTTTAAGTAATAGTTCATCTTATAATAATCTTTCTAGTACCATTGATTATGAAAATTTAAAAGAAAATTTATCAAATAAACAATCTCAACAAGTTTCTTTATTAGAAAATGCTGTTCAAAATAGTGTAGATCTTGCTAAATCTAATAATTTCAATAGTAATAGTAATAGTAATAATTGTGACGATATTAACAACAACAATAATAATAATAATAATAATATAATAACCAGAAAATTTAAAATGTTTCATATTTTAATTGTTACGCATGGGGGTTTTATTAAAAATTTAATGAAACATCTTTTAGAAGAATTAAAATTTAAACTAGTTTGTGATGAACAAATTGGTTTTCCTAAAAATACTGGAATTTATAAATTTTCTATCGTAAATATAAAATATAGAGACAATGATCATTCTATAAAAGATTATAAATGGAAGGGTAAAATTGAATTAATGAACTGTGTAGCACATTTAGCTCTTTTAACAATAACTAAAAAGAAAAGAGAAAAACAAATTAAAAAAGAAGAAGAAGAACGTCTAAAAGAACTTAAAAAAAATAGTAATTATTTATTGGATAATATATGTGGTGAAATACCTGATGATTTCCCTGGTTCAGCTCCAAAAAAAATAACAAATGATGATTCATCTGATGATGAAGATATGCCATATTCATCTTATGTTCCACAACCACAAGATAATTATTATTCATCACAACAATTTAAATTCCCATCAAAATCTTTAGGATGGTAACCGACTTTATATCATATAAAATGATAAAAAAAGTGTATATAACTGATGACTGATGATCAACACTATTTATCTATTAATTATTAATTTATTTTCTTATTAATAAAACTATTTAAGTAATATATATATATATACTTATAAATAAATAAATATATATATATATATATAAAGAAAAGAAAAGAAAAAAAAAAAAAAAGAAAAAATTATAGCCTATCTTATTTATTAATAAAAACGAATAACAATATCCATTAACATATAAATAATATGAAATTATTTTTATTAATTGATAAATTTTCTTATTTTTGTATTAATCGATATTTACAATTTTTATAGAATTTAATTTTATTATTTAAAAAATAAAATTAAATAAAAATGTAATTAAATAAAAAGTATATATTATCTCTACTAATTATTATTTTATTGTATTTTATTTTATTTTTTTTTTTTTTTTTTTTTTTTTTTTTTTTTTGAATAATGACATTATATTTCCTTTTGTAAATGCATAATCATATAAATTAATGAACGATGATTTAATTATCTTATATTATTTATTAATTATTATTTTTAAACTTCTTTTTTTATTTTACAACATTTGACGATTTACTTAATTTTTATATAAATTATTTTCATTAATATAAGTAATAACGTTATCTGGTACAATATATTTGACAGAAAGACCCTTTTTAATACAATTACTATATACAATATATAATATAATATATAATATATGTTATATATTATAGTTATTAAATAAAAACATTTACATACTATTTTATAATAATATTTTTTATATATTTATATTTACCGAACTCTTGTAGAACTAACATCATTTGGTATAGTTTGTTCAACAACAATAATTCTGTCCTATAATATGAAATATATTATGAAAATAATATAAAATTTATTATATATAATATAACATAATTGTTATAATAAATTTAAAACATATATAATATATAATAAAGTGTTTATTTACTTGGAATCGACTTAATATCTTATCGTTTTTAACAACTTCAATAAGATTTGTTCCAGAACGCTCAATAACAATAGCACCATAATCCTTCAATATATCTATAATCTTTTTATTTTTTATTTTATTGAATATTTATTTAACGTTTTGTTTGTTTTTATATTTAAATTTATATATTTTATAAAAATTTTAATTTACAAAATGACAATAAAAACCAAATATTAAATATAATTAAATTTCCTTAAAAATAAAAATAAAATAAAATAAAATAAAATAAAATAAAATAAAATAAAATAAAATTACATCATTTTCGCCCCATACTCCCGGTATTGTCATACTTTCAATTAAATCACCACCAGCTAAAATTACTGGAATAATACTCTTACGTGTACCTTGATTGTCAAATATTACACAAATATATAAATACACATAATTTTATTTTTATATTAACTATATTTCATTAAATAAATAAATAAATATTTATATATTAATATAATGTAATGAATATTTTACCTTCTTCGGTTATAATACCACCATTTTTATTTAATTCATTACTAAAATGTTCTAATGCTGGTAATGTTCTTACATATTCTTTATGTAGAGTTTCCCAAATATCAACCATAATATAATCAGTACAGTCAGCAGCTAATTCACACATAGCTACTCTATCTTTTGGAGGAAGTAAATTTGGTTTATTATAACCTGGTGAAACTGGAGAAATATAACATCCTACAACTTCCCAATTGGTTTCAGTATATTTTAAATGGTCTTTTGCTAATTCTATTAATTATTAAATTAAAAAACATCATAAAAATAAATTATGAATAATTAAATGATTAATTTCTATATTTAATAATCATAATTACGTAAAATAAAAAAAATATATATATATAATTATATACTTAAATTAAACAACAACATTTAATAAGAAAAATAAATAAATAAAAATATTAAGAAAAAATTTACCAAATAATCTTAAATGTAAATACGTAATTGGATTAAGTGAACCAAATAAAATTAATACAATTGGAGTTTTTGATGAGTCTTTATTATAAAGGTATTAAAGTTATAAAATATTTTAATAAATTACATATTATTATTAAAAAGATAAATAAAAAAGAATAAAACAAAAATATTTTGTACCATCTAACTTTGTTTTTAATTTATCTAAAGGAAATTTATAATTATCCATTTTTATATTTATTATTAACTTTTTATTAGAATTGTTTAGGTTTTTTTATAATTATTAATTCTTGTTTATATTTTCTTTATAGCAAGTTACACAGAAAATCTTTTAATTAAAATAAAATAGTTTGATTTAAAAATTTATTTACATATTCACTAATTAAATAAAAATATTTTTTAATTATTATATTTAAACTATAATTTATTTATTTGATGGTTTATTTGTTTATTATTTATTTATTTATTTATTTATTTACTTATTGAATAAATTAAAAAAAAAAATACCAAAATATTTGTTTCCTTAAAATATATAAATAAAAAATAAAAAAGATAATTTATATATAAAATAAAAAAATATACACAATATACCTATATAATAAATAATACTTTATTATAAAAGTGTTATTTATTATGAAAAAAACGAAAAAAGTAAGGAAAAACAAATATTATAAAAAAAAACTAATTAAATTATTATTATAATTCAATAATTATTATAGAAGGTTAAAAAATAAAAATAAATAAATAAATATAAAATAATGAAATTCCAAAATTTCGAAATTTATTAAAGATTATTTTTGCATAAATATTTAATAAAATATGTAATGAAATTTAAAACAAGAAACAAACAAAAAAGAAAAGAGAAAAAAAGAATTATAAAATACAATAAAATATAAATAATATAAAAATCTAATTATTTTTTTTTCATTATAAAATATTTTATATATTTTTATTTATATTTAGCACTAATAATACAATAAACAGTATAAAATAAAGCTTATCATAATATAAATAAAATAATATTAAAGATAAAAAAAAAAATAAAAAAAAATAAAAGAAAATGGTGAATGGTATAAATAATATAAGTAATAGAAATAGTCTTGCTAGTTCAACATCGAGTACAATTAGTTCATTACAAACCATTCAAAATCAAAAACAAAATGAAATAACATATTCCTATGTACTGAGATGTTGTTTATTTCCATTTAAAAAAGAATGTACTGATTTTTTTTGTAATCAAAAAATTGGAAGTAAATTTAGAAGTTATACTTACAAAAAAAGAATGAATATGGCAGTCAAAACACCAAAAGTTGGAAGTAATAGTAATATAGATGCCATTACAAAAGTAGTATATACATCAACTCTTCAAGAATTTTATAAAAGTATGGAAGAGAGTTCAATGTTTAAAGATTATTTAATATTCTACATTCAACTTTTAGATATTCAAGTAAAAAAATATCAACCAACTTATCATTTAACCGATGCTAATTGTGATACTATATTAATGTCATGTACACATAGTTTTGTAAAGTTATTCAAAGACTTTGCTGCTAAACATCTTGAAAATTTTAAAGAAAAAAATTATGAAATATTTACAAGTAAAGTATATTTATCTTTACTTAGTTATTATTTAAGAGAACCTTCAAATATAGAAAGTTTAGAATCGAGCGATGATATTCAAAATTGGGCCAGAAAAATTTTTAAAATTGATTCACATACTCATCGTCGAATTTTAGAATCAGTTAAAGATATTATAAATCAAAAGGTATATTATATATTTATATATATTCATATTAACAATAATAATAAAAAAATGTATATATATATATGAAACAAAATAGAAAAATAATAATAATAATATATTAAACTAATTCAATAATTTTTTTTTTTTATTTTGTTAAATATAATTATATTATATATATATTTGTGTTTATATTATTTGTTTATTTATATATTATTATTATATTATTCCAACTATATATTCAAAAACTAATAATTAAAAATATAATTATATATCAAATAATATAAAATCAATAATAATAATAATAATAATAATAATAATAATAATACATTGCTTAAAGACATCAAAATTAGCAACTTTAGCCGATTTTAAGAAATATCTTAGTTTAATTGAAAGGGATAAATATGAACATTCTCTTCCAGAAGATTATTATTCACGAGATTTATATGAAATGTGGAAAAAAATGGAAAAATCACAAATTATTAAAGATATTACTTCACTTCAAAATAATATTGTTATTAATTCTTCAAATCAAAATATTTTAAACTCCAATACCTTTTATTTTATTCCACCTGAACCTTATGAAGCATTTAAACAGTTAGTTGAATTATGTATGTATAAAGATTGTGATAGTACACTTGAAGGAGAGGATATTCTTTCTGAAAATTCCAAAAATTTAATTGCAGAATGTGAATTTCGTTGGAGAATACCAAGCGCATTTAAAGATATTATTATATTAGATATTTTAATCCAAAATTATATGAATAATTTTATTGGAGTTAATGATGTCTCTGATTTTATCCAAAAATTTATTAATAACATTGATAAAAATGATAACATTAGAATTCATGAAGTAAGTCATAAATAAACGAAAATACAAAATAAAAAATAGATAAATAATAATTAAATATATATTATATATTATTTATTTTATAATTATTGTTAAAAAAATTAAAAATTAAACATTTTTTTATTTTTCTTTTGTTACAAAATTATAATTAAATTAGATTGAATTTTTATGTTCAACGTTTGATAATTTAATAGATAAATTAATGAATGATATATCACATGTTTTTCAAATCGTTAACGATATAAGAGACATTCAACCATTTATTTTTGATATTTATTCCACAATAAAATTAATTCATAAAAGTAAACTATATCAAACATATATGTTGAAGAATAATATACGTTCAAATCTTGAAAAAATTATATGCGATAATTTCAAGGTAAATAAAATATATAAATATTTTTCATATAATATATATAATTAATAACAATAAATATAATAATAATTATTATTCAATATATATAAATAAATGAATTTATTTATTGATAATAAAATATTGATTTTATCTTAATTTTTATTTTGTATATATATATTTTTTTTTATTTTGATTATCATATTAATTTTATTTAAATTTATTTTTTTACAGGTTGCTCTCGAAGTTAATTACAAAAATATAGAATTAAATTCATTTAATTCTTCACATAATAATGAAAAAGTACTTCAAATTTTAAATTATTTTAATACTTTAAGAGAAAATGTTGATAACTTCCAAAGTGTAAATACTTTAAGAGAAAATAATATTAATCTTATAAAAATTATATCGGCAACTTATTTCAATAATGCTGTTAGATTTTTACCAAATATTCGTAAAGATGAAAAATTAGAATATCAATTTAGTGATTTATTTGAAATATTTAAATTTTTAAAGAGTATTCATGAAAAAGCCAATTACTCAGCGTAAATATTTTAAAATGTTATAAATTTAAATATATATATATATATATATTATTTTAATATTCTCTAAATAAATCTAATTATATTTCATAAATACTTTATATAAATTGTATTTAAATAATATAATAAATAATAATAATAATAAAAGTCGTACTTTTGTTGGTGTAGAAGACTGGTTTAAAGCTTTTGTTGATATTTGGTTATCTGCATCAGATGAAACTATCAAATCTAGAATTGAAAATATTATTAAATTTGAAAACGTAAATATAATTTAATATTATATTATATTATATTATATTATATTATATTATATTATATTATATTATATTATATTATATTATATTATATTATATTATATTATATTATATTATATTATATTATATATAATTATATAGATATATAGATATATACTATAAGTTTATTTATTTATATAATTTAAATTGAATATTTCTTCTTTATTACAGTATGAACCAATTAATATTGCTCAAAAAATTTATCATTCAGATTCAGTTCTTGATTTATTTAAACATTTTGATTTAGTATTATCATCTATGAATCAAATTGAATGGTCAAAAGTAACAGATCATGCAGAATTTATTAAACAATTTATTAGAGTAGGTTATAAATTATTTAATCACTACATAATAAATATTATATAATGAAATTAATTATATTAAAAAAAATTCTTTTCTTTTGTTTTTTCATAGATTATAAATAAACTTATCTTTGAATATGTAAAAAGAATGAATCTTCGATTCCAAGCTTTAACTTATGAACCAAGTTATTCAGATGATTTATTTAAATTAATTGGATTAAGTACTAATGAAATTAGAGAAAGTCCAATATTTAAAGAAATAACGAATATCACTAAGCCAGAAGTAATATATATTATTTATTTTAATTATATTTTATTATAATATAATATACTTTTTGATAGTAAAACTATTAAATTTTATTATATTATATTATATTATATTATATTATATTATATTATATTATATTGTATTATATTATGGATTTAATATAGATTTATTATAATATTAATATACTAACTTTTATTATTTTTTTATTTATTTATTTATTTATTATTAATATTAAAATAATATTATATGTTTACATTTATTATAATATATATTATTTATGATTTTAATAGTTATTCATTAAAATTAATAATATCTTCAAAACCTATAATTTATTAGAAAAAATTTGTGAAAGTTCAGAAATTCCATATTATCATAATATTTTAGTTAGTCAAACACGTTCCACTTCAAATAATGATATATATACTATTAATGATTCAAGTGAACGTTTTAGAATATCAGTAATTAAAATTGATAATCTTTTATCTAATTCAGCGGGTAGTGTTTCACCATTTATTGAAATGAATTTAGGAACTAATCAACTTTTCAGAACAAATATGAAATCCAAAACTTTAAATCCCGAATTTTATGAAGAATTTATTATAAAAATTTCGGAAACTACTTCAAGTGTTTTGGATATTAAAGTTAAAAATGGTGGAGGAAAAGAAGTTACAGTTCTTGCCAATACTAAAATGATGCTTAGAAGTATTTTATTTGAAGATGGTTTAATTCATAATGTGGAATTACCATTAGTACCACAAGGTACTTTACATTTAAGAATTAGTAAATTAAAAACAATTGATGAAATTCGATACTATGTCTTAAATATATCAGAATTCCTTGATTATACATTAGAAGATTGTTGTTCCTTAATTACAAAATTAGTAAGTACAAAATAAAGGGGAAAATAAAAATAAAAAATAAATAGTATAAATAAATATACATATAATTATTAAGTTTTATTTATTTATTTATTTATTTATTTATTTATTTATTTATTTATTTATTTATTTATTTATTTATTTATTTATTTATTTAAATATAAATATATATATAATACATATTATAATATAAAAAAGATATCATCTATAGTAGTTGGTTATGTTTCTAAAATGACAGATTTAAATAGGAATATGGAAATTCAAGATACAGAAAGACAATTAATTCCAGTTTTTGAATATTTAAATAATGTTTTATTAAATATTAATACTTACCTTGATCTTAATATTAATAAATATATTGCAGAAAAAGTAGATCATCCAGTCTTTAAAAAATATACATTAGAAGAAAATAGAAAGAACATGGAAAAAAATGAAACTATTGCTATACGTCAACAAACTCGTATGCGTTTAGCTACTCAAGGAAAATTTAAAAATACCGTAACAAGAGTTCAAACTTTGATGAATATTGTTAAAAATCAACCAAAGGACTTTAGTAATCAAAAAATTAATCATTCATATACCGTAAAAAATGATTTTTTGAATGATGATTTATTTAAAGATTATGAATATGAAAATTTACCAGTACATGATGTTATTCGTTTAATTTGGGATAGAATTGTTCAAGATTTCCATGAAATTATACTTCAAAATTATGATATTTATGGTAATAGTACTAGTGAAAAAGGTAAACTTACCACTAAATTTCATAATCTTTGGAATACTACTATGACATCAGTAGCTCTTAATATGCCTAAAAACATGCAAAAAATGAATAATATGTTTGAAAGTAATATTATTTTCAATCAAAAATCCGTTGGTATTATAAATAATTCATTAGAACTTTTAAAATCTTTCTTTGCTTGTGAAAGTAATTTATCATTTTTTATTTTTTTTTTTTTATTTTTTATATTTTATTTTGCTTTTATTTACTTTATTTTTATTTAATTATAATGATACATAATAATAACAAAAATAATAATAAAAATAATAATAATAATAATAATAATAATAATAAAACTAATAACTAACAAATTATATATTTATAAAAAAATATCTATATAAATACTTTTTTTTGTAAATATATATATTTTAATTTATAAATATTATAGTTGATAAAACTTGTTATGGATTCCCTAAAGAAGAACTTGAAACCGAAAGTTATATTGAATTAAAGAACTTTATAAAACTTATCAAAGAAAATGATAAATAATAATTCTTTAATATTATAAAAAAAATTAAAAATTATATATTTATCTATATAATAATAGCATAGAAAAGTAGCAAGCGAATCAAAAAATAATTATACCATAAATTTAAAATAAAAAAAAATAAATAAAATAAAAATAAAAATAAAAATAGAATGATAATATAAAATAAAAATAAAAAATAAAATAATATAAAATAAAAATAAAATAATAAAATAATATAAAATAAATAATAAATATAAATAAATATATATATATATAAATTAATATATATACTATACAATTAATAAAATAATATAATTCTTATAAAAAAATACAAAATAATAATACAAATAATATAAAATATAAATAGTAGAATAATCTTTTAACACTATTTTATAATATTATTATCTCATATAAAAATAATAATATATTTTTTTACTATATAATAATAGATATGTAAATTAAAAATAATAAAATATATAATATATATATATAAAAAGTATAACATAAAAAAAGTAATAAAAATAAAATAATATATAAAAAAAAATAATTCAAATATATATAACATATTTATTTATATTATTTTTTGTTTATATATTCATTTATTAATTAATAATTATTTATATGAATATATATATAAATTTTTTTAGAAAAACATAATATATTACTTATATTTGAAATAATCTAAATGCAACCATAAAGTAATTTTTATATTTTCTATTAAAGTAATGTAATAATAATTTTGTACATATCATATTTAACAATGTCTTGAAATGATGGAAAAAGTTTTGTTTTTTATATAATATATATAATTATTTTTATATGACGTATTATTATATGATCTATAAATATACAGATAATATCATAATATATAAATTATGTAATAATATATAATGATAATATATATTTCAACTTTGGTGATTTTATTTATTTTTTATTTTTATATAGTATTTGTTTTTTTATACAAATATTTAACTTAACAATATAAAAGTATTTAGGCAAAAATAAAAATAATAAAAGGAAAGATTTAATCGAATTTTCTATCTTTCTATATTTAAACAATAAAAAATTTTAAACTTTTCAAATAAATTTTTTTTTTTAATTACTTGAAAATCTATTGTATAATATTTTATCTTTTTATATATATAATTTTTTTAACAAAGAAAAATATATAAAATTGTTTATATTACTTTTCACTAAAAATTCCTTAAATAATTCATTAAATTTTTTTAATCCTTTATTTATTTCTTTAATATATAAAATAATATTCATATGCGATTTAAAATTTTCTTTTTTTTATAACAATTTTTATGTTAAATTTTATTAAATTTTACTAAAAAATGTTATTCTATTACAATAATAATTTAATTACAATTATTATTAATTGCTATTATTATATCATAATAATAATATATTAATAGTAAAAGTTATGATTATTAACTCTATATTATTAATAATATTGATTTGATTAATTATTTAAAACATGTTAAATAAAATTCTTAGAACAATTATTTTAATTTATTTATTATTAATTATTTAATAAATATATAATAGAATTGCATATTTATTTACATATATATATATTTATTTATTTATTTATTTATTTATTTATTTATTTATTTATTTATTTATTTATTTATTTATTTATTTATTTATTTATTTATTTATTTATTTATTTATTTATTTATTTATTTATTTATTTATTTATTTATTTATTTATTTATTTATTTATTTATTTATTTATTTATTTATTTATTTATTTATTTATTTATTTATTTATTTATTTATTTATTTATTTATTTATTTATATAATATTTATTCTTGAAAATACTATGCATGATTTTTTTTTAACTATGGATTATGTATATTCATTAACTATTGTTAAAAAAAAAGGATTTACAATAAGAAAAAAAAAATTATCACCCATTCAAATTATTAATATTTAGTATTAATATTTTTATAATAATAATTATAATAATAATAAATATAAAATATAACATTTTATTGTTATTAATATTAATCTTTATATTTTATATTTTATATTTTATATTTTATATTTTATATTTTATATTTTATATTTTATATTTTATATTTTATATTTTATATTTTATATTTTATATTTTATATTTTATATTTTATATTTTATATTTTATATTTTATATTTTATATTTTATAACTCTACTATTATCAATTGCCCATAAGTAACTCTATAATAGTAATAATTAATAAGAAAAGAGTAATAAAGTAAATATATTTATTTGTATTGAATGTGTTAAATATTTTAATTATTATTAATTATAATTTAACATTGCTTAAAAATATAATTAATTAACTATAATAATTATAAATAAAAAAAATACAAATATTTGTCATTATTTATTTTGTTTGCAATTTTGAATAATAAAGAAAAAAAAAAGTGAATATAAATTTATATAAATGAATATGAAGTATAAATGAACAAACAAATAATAATAAAAAACGAAAACATGTTTTAGTTAAAAACGATTTTTGTTATAAAATAAATTAAATATTAATAAAAACATTTTTAACTACATTAATTTATTTATTTATTTATTTATTTATTTATTTATTTATTTATTTATTTATTTATTTATTTATTTATTTATTTATTTATTTATTTATTTATTTATTTATTATTTACTTATTTATTTATTTATTTATTTATTTATTTATTTATTTATTTATTTATTTATTTATTTATTTATTTATTTATTTATTTATTTATTTATTTATTTATTTATTATTTACTTATTTATTTATTTATTTATTTATTTATTTATTTATTTATTTATTTATTTATTTATTTATTTATTTATTTATTTATTTATTTATTTATTTATTTATTTATTTATTTATTTATTTATTTATTTATTATATTAAATTAAACATATTTTTTAACATTTTAATTAAAATTAATGAAGAAAAAAGTTTAATCAATATAAAGTAAAAATGTGGTTCTTACCATAAATTAAATAAATGAGCCTTTCCCATATATTATAATATATTTATTTTATATAATAAAACTCTAAAAAATTTAAAAATGAAACCAAAAATTTGTATTAGTTTGTATATTAGATTATATTTGTATTATATATTAATTCTTCATGATATTTTCATTTTTCTTTTTTTTTTTTTTTTTTTTTCTTTTTTTTTTATTTTTTTTTTGTTTGTTCCTTTTTTTTTTTTTAATTATATGTTTTTTATTAATTAAAGTTATTTACTTACTTCCTTGTATTTCTAATAATAATTTATATTAATATAAAAATATTTCATTATTATTTTATTAATAAATGTAAAAATATTTTATCTCTCATTTTAATATAAAAAAATTCGAACAAATAAATAATTCAATATTCATATTAAAAATTTTAATTTATATATTATGTAATATATAAGTATATACTCGAATAAATTTATTTCTATAATTAAATTTATTTATTAATAAATGGTTGATTATATTCATTATTTTATAATATTTTTAATTTTTCATTAAGAAAAAACTTTTTTTTTATTTTTTTTTAATTTTTTATCTTTCTTCTTTATTATTATTAATTCTTAAATAGTTATTACATATAACTAAATAAAATTTTAACTTTTAAGAAAAGTTATTATTTATAATAACAGAAAATAATAATTAAATTTTCAAATAATTCTTTAAATAATATTTAAAAAAAAAACTCAAAAAAAAATATATATATATATATCAAGTATATGTAAAATAATAAATAATAACCAATATATATAAAGAATAATAATTAAAATAATTCAATTCAATATGAAGATATTAAAAAAATAGTAATAAAAAATAAAATATATAAATAAATTATAACAAAACTTAAGTATATAATTAAAAATTAAATAAAATAAAAATTAAAAAAAATAATTATTATTATAATAAAAAAACAATTTTAAAAAAAATAATATAACATATAATTAACAATTAATTTTAAATTAATCTAATAAAACTAATAAGTAATAATTATAAAAAATATCAAGGATTTATTTTTCCAGTACCAAATAATAAAAAACTTAAATAAACATTCAATAAAAAATTATTGAATATGTATTATTGATGTTAAAATATTAATATAAATTCATTAAAAATACTATTTAATATTACATAAAAAATATAAAATATAACTTTTAATAAAAAATGAATCCTTTTCAGTTAAAAAAGCAAAATGAAAAAAATGAGCGTATAATAAGGGATTTAATGAAATTAGAAGAGGTATTTTGATACAATATATTTATATAATATATTAAATAGTATACTAATTGATATTCAATTTTTCATATTAAATAATTTAAATATTTCTTTAGAATAAAAAATGTTTCGACTGTACTTCAAAGTATATAATAATAATAATTATATATTAATTATATATAATTATATCTATTATTTATATATTTATCCATATTTTTTTATTATTATAATTTTATGTAATATAATTAATTCCCAATATTTTTTTAATTATCTGCAGAGTAATAACATATGTTAATCTAAGTGTAAATACGTTTATATGTACTGAATGTAGTGGTCTCCTTCGAGAACTCAATCACAGAGTAAAAAATATTTCACTTTCAACATTTACAAAGGAAGAAGTAAATGGACTTCGAAATGGAGGTAATAAAATAGCAAAAAGTATATGGTTAGCTAATTGGAATGATAATATTTCAGAACCAAATCATAATAATACACCAATGCCTGCACTAAAGAAATATGTAAGAGATAAATATATAAATAAAAAATGGTATAAAGTACAAGATTCATTGGATATGGTAAGTTATTTTAATTTATTATCTTTCTTTTTTTTTTTTTTTTTTTTAAATATCAAGAAAAAGAACCAATACATAGTATAAAAGTAAGAATTATGTTATTGTGTAACAAATAGTCATAATCTAATTAAAGGAAAGCACCAAGTAAAAAAATTTTTTTTTTTCCATTTTTATGATATAAATATATATATATTTATAAGCTTAATTTATAATTATATTTGTATTATTTGCTTTATTATAAATATATAAATGATCAGTTGAAAAGAAATAAGGAGTTTAATTGTGAATAAATAATATTAATTAAAGTTTTTAATTTAAAAATAAATAATTAAAATAATAATAATTATATGCATATATTAAAATATAATATAATATATATAAATTTTGAAATACAATATAAAATATTTATATTTGAATTTTTTTTTTTTTTTAATGATTCATATCCATAAATTTAAATTTTATGAAAAAAATATTTTTACCCAATATAATCTATATTAAAATATATGAATAAAAAATTGAAATAATAATAAAAAATTTGAAATATTAATAAGTATCATAATATTAATAATCTTTTTTTTTTTTTTAAAAAAAAAAAAATCATCAAATATATATATCTAATTATAAAATAGCAGGAAATTTCAGGATCGGAAAGTGATGATATAAATTCTAATAATAATCATAATGAATTATCATCAACAAATTTATCAAAATCCTTCAATGAAATAGAATATTATAATATGCATAAATTCCAATCTACTAGAATAAAACAATCTGAAACTAATAATAATAAAGAAATGAAATTAAAAAAGAGGCATAGTTTTCAAAGCAATAACCCTTTCAATCCATTTTTAATAGATGAAAAAGAAAATATATTTATTGATATTACATCTAATGTTACTCCTATCAATATTTCTTCTAATTCAACGAGAACAAAAAATAATCATGATTATTTCAATTTTGATTATATCTCCAATAATAATAACAATAATAATAATAGTAAGAATAATTATACAAATGATAATAAAAATAATTCCTTAATTGATATAAATATGAATATAAAGAATGTAAAGAATAACGTAACTAACAATGATAATATTAATAATAATGTTCTTAATTGTAGATATTCTTATAATATTAACTCATATAATAATAATAATATAAATAATAATATTCTTGATCATAGCTATTCTTTAAATACCAACAATAATAATAATAATTATCATAATAATATCAAAAAATATAATAACAATAATAATAACCTTAATCATAACTATTCTTATAGTAACAACAAATATAATTATACTTCTAATTATAATATTAATATAAATAATAATAATAATAATAATAATAATAATACAATTAATAATAATAATAATAATAATATAATTAATAATAATAATAATAATAATAATAATAATAATAATAATTCTGAAAAAAGGCAAACTTTTGGTAATCATCCAATATATGCACCTCGAAGTTCATCACTTTTTAATAAAGTATTAATTGATAGTGTGTGCAAAACGAATAATTATAAAATTGATAATAAAAAAATTTACTTTTATAAAAAGAAATCGCAACATAATTATACTGTACAGAACTAATAATAATTATAACTATAATAACTAAAAATCATACTCAAAAAATAATATATAAAAAAAAGAATTAAAAATTAAGTATACAATAAATTGTAACAAAGTTTTATTAAATTAATAACAATTTATATTCATGATACCAAAAACATAAAACAAAATAAAGCATAAATAATTAACAAATAATTTATAATTTCTCTTAATGAATATACCAAAAAAAAACTATTAAAAATAGTTTAATATTTTCTTATAATTTTTGTTCTAAATAATACATTCAAAGAAGAAAAAAAAAATCATAATCTTCTAAAAAATTATTTATATATTAATATTTTATTTTTAAAATATTAATAATTCTCTAAAATAATAAAATAATAATCTTCTGAAGTAATAAATGATTAAATAATTATAATTGAAAGTCATCTTCTGAAGTAAAAATAATAATAATAATAATAATAATTATTATTATTATTATTATTATTAATTTTATTTAGTAATATAAATCAATAGTTTACTGAAGTAAATAAATACTTTATAAACTTTAGTAATGAAAATAAAAAAAAAAAAAAAAAAAAAAAACTTTAAATTAACGATTAACATTAACATAAAAAAAAATAAAAATAAAAGAATAGACAATAATATAATAATAATTTTTATTAGTAATAACAATAATTAAATAAAAAACTAGTAATAAAAATAATAATAAATACATACAAAAAAGACATAATTAATAATAAAAGGAAAAAATAAAAATAAAAATAAAAATAAAATAAAATAAAATAAAATAAAATAAAATAAAATAAAATAAATAAAATAGAAAATTTTTAATTTCAAATAATTAATATTAAATTTACCATTTCATTTTTTGTAATAAATACAAAAATTACAAATACTATTTTTTTGTGTTTTGTTTCGTTTTGTTTTGCTTTGTTTTGTTTTGTTTTTTAAATTGTTTTTTATTATTTTATTATTAATAATTGTGTGTGTATGTTATATACATAATTATATATGTTATATTTTTTCTTTTTATTATGATTATTTTTGAAAATTTTTAAAATAAAATTAATAAAAAAATATTAAATTAATATAAAAAAAAAGATAAATATATTTTCTTTTAATAATTAAAATTGAAATATTATTTTTTTCTTAATGATTCCAAAAATCTTATTTGATTATAGTATCATTGATAAAATAAAAATATATATATTCCTGATGTTAGTTTATTTGCTTGTTATTATTGTTAATAATATTTTTGTTTTCTTTTAGTTTGTAAACTTCTTTTATAAAAGGTTTAAAGTATAAAAAAAATTTAAATATTGATAAATGTTAATTTAAATCTAATTTAGCTTTCCATTTCATCATCATCTTCCTTAATTTCACGAATGTATAAAACATTGTTACAACTTTTAAAATATAAATAATTATTCCAAAAATTAATATTATACATTTGAATTAATTATAATCAAGTAATATATTATTTTATAATTAAAAATATAAGTAATAATATATAATAATAACAAATAATTTATAAGAATTAGTAATGAATAAAATTAATTTACATTGAAAATTATAATATATAATCTTTAATAAATATTTAAATATTTAATAATAAATAATATAATTGATAATATAATTAATAATATATTGATTCAACTTAAAAAAGATAAATTCTTTACCGAATTAAAACTTCTCCTAAAACACCAGTAGAAGCACCATCAATATATTCTTCAGTATTTGCTAACTATAAAATTGAATTATATTTAATAAAAAAATTATATATAAAAAAACAATAATTATAATATTTAACAATTAATTAATAATCAATTATTATTTTATTTAAAAATTCTAATATATATATATTAAATAAAATAAAATTATTTACTTGTAAATTCATGTAAGAATCGACGGAAGTAAGATAACCCTTGTATTCCATACCCCATTTAAGTTTTACAATAATGGGTTTACCAGTAAGTTCATTTAAGAAAGGTTTTGGGTTAACAACACCCTAATTACAAAAAAATATATAATAATAAAATAATTAGTATGATTCTTGTTATTATTAATTAATGTATATATTGTAAAATTATTTAAATGAAATAATTTTATTTATAAAATCATGTATAAATTTGATGATCATATAACTGATATTATAATTTTCAATTAAATTGTTATAATATTTCTCAACATTTATTATAAATTCATTTTTTAAATTATAAATTATGAATAAATAATTTTATGGTTTAAAATCATTACGTATTTATTATAATAATTTGTAATATTAAATTTAAAATTAATTATTTAAAAAAATAATATACAAATAGTATTTTAGTATTATGAATTTATTAATTATTAATGGATTGATGTAACATTTAATTTGAAAAATATATGAAATTCTATAGTTCAGTATTACATAATAAAATAAAATATTTTTAAATTGTTTATCAGAATTCTTTTTTTTTTATTGTTGTTATATCAAATTATCTTTTTATTTTAATATTATTTAATTGGATAAAACGTGTATAAAATAAATTTGACATGTTCTCAAATAAAGAAATCCAAAATTTAAAAAATTAAAATCTTTGTTTTAGAAAGAAAAAAATAAAAATTAAAATATATAAAAATCCAAATTTTTTATGAAAATTTATGTTTGTATAAAATAAACGAGTTTATTTTAATAAATATATTTTAAAAAAATAAATAATAATAGATAATGTGAAAATTATTCTTACGTTAACGATCATTTTTTTAATTTCTTATTATATTTCTTAAAAAAAAAAATTAAAAATTATAACTTGTAATTTTTTTTTTTTTTTTTTTTTTTTAGATTTTTGATTTTTATTATATTTATTTTAAATTAATTCTATTGGTGGATTAAGGTATATTTTTTACTTTTAATAAAATATTATCAAAAACACTACATTATATACCTATTATATTTAATTAAATTTAAATAAAAAATTTCTTTAAAGATAAATGAACCATCAAACTAGAAGTAATAAAAATTAAAAAAATTATAATAAATCATTTAAAAAGGCAAATTTGAAAAAATAAAAAACTAAATAAAGAAGAAATATATATTCATTTTATGTATTAGCTGTTAATACAAAAAATTCATACTTTTGGATTATTAAATAACTAAAAATTTTAAAATAACTTCTTATTGAAAATTTATATATATATACAAATGTCTACATAAAAATATAAATGAAATATAGTGAAATATTTAATTGAATATGGAGGGGATGTAACTAAATGGTAATATACCTTTAATATGGCAATGTAAAAATGAAATTACAGTAAAATATTTAATTGAATATAAAGTTAATGTAAATATTAATAAAGGGAAATGAAACTAAACTAAAATATTTAAATAAACACAATGTGATACACTGTGTTTATTTTAAAAGTTAAAAAAAAAAATAAAAAAAAAAAAAAAAAAAAAAAAATAAAATGATATAACACCTTTAATAGTTAAAAATAAAAAAGAATCATAATACTTAAATTTAATTTAATTGAATTGAATTGAATTTGATTATTTAAAGAAACATAAAACATATTAAATATATATATATATAGATTAATAATAAAAACATAAATATACATATTTACCAAATCAAAAAATTATTAATAACAATAATAATAAAAAAAATTTAAATAATAAATTCATTTATATATATAATAAAATATATATATATATATATATATATTAGAAGAAAAAATTAAAAAATTAATATAAAATTATCATTCTTTTATTTATATTTTTTTATTCAATTTATTTTAAACAATATTTATATTCATTGGAATATTCATATCTCTATAAAAATTAGCAATAGCTTCTTTTATTAGAATATTATTATCATTACTGCCGTTGTTATTGTTGTTATTGTTGTTACCATTATAATCCTTTTCACTTATATTTAAAACCATTTCATGATGGGTTGTATAGAGGATCAATAATTTAATCATATCAAAATTATGATAATTCATGGCAATCAATAATAGATTATGGTCATCTTTTCCATTAATATTTAATATCATCTGATGATCATCAGCATATTCTATTAATAATTTCAAAAGATCACAATTGTTATTAGAAATAGCTTTATACACCATATCATTACCTTCATTGATATTTAATAAAATGTTGTGATCATTGGCATATTTTATTAATAATTGAACTAGATTTAAATTATTCTTTTCATTAGCATATTGTAAAATATTAAAAGAATAAGGAGTATTATTATAATTATTATTAACAATATTTATAATAATATGATGTCTATTTGCATAATCTATTAATAGTTTAACCATTTCTATATTTTCTTTCTCTAGGGCAGCACTCAAAAAAGGCAATTTTAAATCTTCATTACCATTAGGTGTTAAGGATAAATTATGTTTATAAGCATAGTTCATAATTAATTTCATTATATTAATATTATTATTTCTAACAATATTATATAGTATAGAACTTTCTTCCCCTATTACTTCATCTTCTTCTTCATCATAACCATCATCATTATCTTCTTCTTCTTCTTCTTCTTCCTTTTCATTTTTATTATTTTTACTGATAGTTAATAAAATATTATGTTCATCCGCATATTCTATTATTAATTTAACCATATCTTCATTATTATTTTTAATGACTTTGGTTAATAAATTGATATTGTCATATTGATTTTTTTCATTCATATTTAAAATAAAACCATGTTGATCAGCATAAGAAATAATAAGTTTCACAATATCAATATGATTGTTTTCAATAGCAATGGATAATATTGTATTTTCTTCATCTTTATTTCTTACATTATTAATATTTAATAGAATAGGATGATTGGTATTATATTCCATAAATAATTGAATAAAGTCAATAGTTCCATGATGAAGAGCTTCTATGAATAATAGTTTTAAACTTTCATTTTCATCATTAGATTCAGGTAATAAATTCAAAAAAGAATGATTAAGATTATTTCCATTGATTTTATTTTTATTATTATTTATTAATAATTTAATAATATCCATATTATTATTCCTTATAGCAGCAAGTAAAGGATAATTACCCTCCTTATTTCTATCATTCATAATGATATGAATATCATGACAATAACCATAATCCAAGAATAATTTTACCATTTCTATATTATTATTTATTATGGAAATCAATAGAGGATAGGAATCATTATGATTTTTTTCATTTATTGTCAATTTCATGTTATAATGATTAGTATAATCGATAAGAAGTTTAACCATCTCTATATTATTTTTTTCAATAGCTGTCAGTAATGGATATGATCCATTCTTATTTTTATTTTTATCATTAATATTAATAATTATAGAATTTTTTTTACTATAGTTGATGAATAATTTAACGATATTTAAATTATCATTTTCTATTGCCTTATATAATCCTCTATAATTACAAAAAATATGTTCTTCTAAGGTTTTATCATTATTATAATTCAAATTAAAATTAAATTCATGTTCATGATCTTCGATGTATTCAATAAATAATTCAAAGATTTCATAATTATTTTTCATTATCGCCATAATTATTGGATCAATTCCTTTCTTATCCTTTTCCAATATATTCAATAATATATGATGTTGATTAGCATATTCTATTAATAATTTAATATATTCTTTATTTTCTTTCATTGTTGCTATCAATAAAGGATAGGCTTGATAATTATTCTTATCATTAATATTTAATAAATAATTATGATCTGTGGCATATTGAATTAATAATTTAGTAAGGCAAATATCATCTTTACGATGAGCTGCCTCTAATAATGGGAAATTTCCCTTTTTATCTTTATCATTGATTTGGACTAAAACCCCATAATCATCAGCTAAATGAAATAAAAATTTAATAAAAGTTCCATTACCATACTTTATACCGTCCATTAATAAAAAATTTCCATATTTATTTTTTTCATTAATATTCTTTATCATAATAGGAATACTTTTGTTATCACCATCATTTTTACCCTTATTGTCTCGAATATCATTTAGAATTATGGTTTTAATTAGATCAATATTATCATCATTAATAATTTTAATGATGGGGTAACATCCTCGTCGATCAATTTCATTCCATGATACAACTATTTTATTTTCTTTATAATAATCTATTAACTTATGAACTATTTCCATATTATTATTTTTAATAGCCATTTGTAAAGGAAAAACATCTTTTTTACCTTTACTTGTTTTAATATTTGTCTCCATTTTTAATATAAGTTGATGAGATTTAGCATATTCTATTAATAATTGAACCATTTCCGCATTATTATTTTCAATAGCCTTTAATAAAGCAAAATCACCATTTTTATTTATATTATTTAGGTTAAAAACGAAATGATGATGATTTTGATATTCAATAAATACTTTAACCATATCAATATTATTATTTTTTATGGCTACTAAAAGTGAATAATCCCCATCTTGATTTTTTTCATTCAAATTTAAAATAATATTATGTTGAATAGCATTATCTATTAGTAATTGAACAAATTCTAAATCATTACGATAAATTCCTTTCATTAGAATAGAACTATATTCTTCTTCTTCTTCTTCTTCTTCTTCTTCTTCATGACGATCAGGACTATTTAAACATAAATGATGATGATTAGCATATTCAACAAGCATTTTAATAATTTCATATCTTTTTTTAATAATAGCTTGTTGTAATAATGTACGATTTTCCTCATTTCTATTACGTTCATGAATATTTATAAATAATTTATGATCATTAGCATAATCTATTAATATTTTTGCCACACCACTACAATTTTCTTGAATAACAGTTTCTAATGCACTGTAATCAGAATCATCTTTTTCATTAATATTTAAAATAATATTATGAGTATCACTATATTCCATTAAACATTTAATCTTATTAATATTATTATCACTGGAATCTAATAATAATGGAAAAGTACCCTCTCGACCAATTTTATTAATATCTAAAAGTTGATCATGATCATCAGCATATTTTATCAATAATTTATAAATACCTTCTTTTTTAGCTCGAAGTAATGGAAATTTTTGATAATAATTTTCTTTATTAACATTTAAAAGAATTCCATGATGATCAGCATAATCCATTAATCCTTTAGTAATATAAATATTATTATTATCTACTGCTTGTAATAATGGAAAATTTCCATCATCATCTTTTTCATTTATATGAAAATTCACTTTATGGATGTTACCATAATTCAAAAGTAACTGAAAAATATCAAAATTTGAATTTTCACAAGCAAGCAATAAAGGATAACATCCTCTTTCATCTATATCATTAATATTTAAAATAATTTCATGTCGTTGAGCATAATCAAATAATAAATGAACGATATCAAAATTATTATTTTCAATGGCTTTCAATAAGGGATAAATACCTAGTCTATCTTTACCATTGATATCATAAATCATATGATGACAATCCCCGTAATCCATTAAAAGCTTTACCACAGAAAAATCATTCCTATTAATAGCTTGAAGTAAAGGAAAATTCTTTCCTTCATCGATTTCATTAATATTTAATAGGATTTCATGACGATTAGAATAATTTATTATTTGTTGAACAAAATCAATTATTTTAATATCATTTTGATATGACAAATAATTATCATTACGTTCAACTTTCAACGCTTGTAATAAAGGAAAATGTTCCCAAACATCTTTTTCATTAATATTTAAAATAATTCCATATTTATCACCATAATTCATTAATAATTCCATAACACTCTTATTACTATAATTGATAGCTTGTAATAGTGGATAATTCCCATAATATTCCTTTTCATTAATATCTATGACAGGTTCATATTTTATTAAAATTTGATTTATTTGTTCATCCGATAAAACTTCCCTGTTTTTATAACATCTAATTAAAAATTGATTTAAAATAACACTTTCAATAAATGTCATATCAAAAAAATGGTGTTGAAAAATTATTTTTAGTATATCATCTCTTTCATCCTTTATTAGTTCACATATTAGTCGACCAGTAACAACTTTTATATTGATATTGTTTTTTAAAATATAGTTTAAATTATTAATATCAAGGTAATTATTATCTAAACAATATTCAATAATATTACAATAGTCATAGCCATTATCTAAATCTTTTATTTTACCATTAATGTCTGCTCCATATTTTAATAAAATATCTGCAAGTTTAAAATTATTAGTTTGAATAGCATAAAATAAAGATTCTACATTTCTTTTATCTTTTTGTTGTCGAAGAATAAATTTAATAATTTCAAAAGATGAATCATTTTTAATAAAATATAAAAGGGTTTTGTTGAAATGATTAAAATTTTCAGATTTTATCCTATTTTCATTAAAATAAATTATAATTTCATTTACCTCTTTATCTTTTATATTTTCTATCAACTGTTCTTCCGATAACATATTTATAATGACCTTCCTAATCCACTTTTATTATTTTATTGTTAATAATATCTTTCTGAATAGAATTAAATAAATAAATAAATATAATATATATAGAAAAAATAATAATTATTATTTTAATAGCAATTACATTAAATATACATGTATATAATTTTTAATCATATTGGATTTTCATAATTGGTATAATACAATATTTTCAATGGATAATTTAATAATATAAAAATAATATATTAAAAACGAATGTATTAAAAATTATTATTATTTATTATTATTTTATATATATATTATTAATTTCGTACCATTATACCATAAATACCTTAATGAACAAATAACAATGATGATTTTACATCTAGTAAACTTTAACATAATTATTTAATAATTATTAGATTATCATTAATAAAATTATATATATATAATATATATGATATAAACTTTTTAATTTATTTAATAATTATTTACTTAATAATTACTATTTATTTATTTATTTATTTATTTATTTATTTATTTATTTATTTATTTATTTATTTATTTATTTATTTATTTATTTATTTATTTATTTATTTATTTATTTATTTATTTATTTATTTATTTATTTATTTATTTATTTATTTATTTATTTATTTATTTATTTATTTATTTATTTATTTATTTATTTATTTATATTTATCTATTTTTATATTTATTTATACACTTATTTATTTATACACTTTATGACGATAAATTTTTTTTTTTATATATTATACCAAGGTTTCACCATTTAAATTTCTTTTTTATTTTAAATTTTATTTGTGTAATTTCAATTTATTTAAAATTTTATTATTAATTAAATTCTTAATACAAAAGAAATACATAAGAAAAAAATGAGAAGTATAATGATAGAAATTAAGAATATAAAAACGTATTACATAAATGGTATATTACTAATATTATTATTTGTTTCTAATAAAATATATATATAAATTCTGGTATATACAACTAAATTCGATAAATAAATAAAGTATATTCTTTCTTTCCGTATGTTTATATTCTTTATATTAATTTGAAAATTAATTCTTCAATGAAAAAAAAAAATAAAGTAAAAAAGTATAATAAATTTATTATACATTTTTTATAATAAATTAAATTATTATTAATTAATAAGAGAAAAATATATATTCTTGAAATTAAAATAAATATTTAATTTTTCAATTTCAATTGCTCTTTTTTTTTTTTAGTATATGTATGTGCTGTTAGTTTGTTTTATTATATATTATTATAATTATTGTATTATTGTATATGTTTCAAATATCCTTCGTTAATTAAATGTTCAACATCGGTTCGTCTTAAATAATGTTGACTATTTTTAGAAAGAGTAACTAACCCATTTTCTGTGTAAATTTCACCACAATCTTTTAATACTCTAATTTCAATGTAAGGGTCTTTAGGTGGATCTAACGAACTACTTAAATCAATTCCTGTAAAATTAGAGGTATAATCATTAATAATAGATTGATATTCTGTAGAAAAATCAGTTTCTTGTGAAGAAAGATTTGGTAATAATTCTTGAGGTACATGACCTAATTCCCAACAAAATTCTTCAATCTTTTTTAAACGATGATAATGATATGCAAGTAAGCAACGTTTATTTCTTCTTAAACTTTGATGATGTATAAATATAGATGCAAAAGGTCCTGGATGATTTTGAGGAGAACTACGAATATCATATTGTCTTAATAAAACTGTTATATTATGATGAAGTGTCCGTATTTCTCTTTGAACATCTCTAACTAATTCTGTATTATATTCTGGAAGAATATCTTGAGTTTTTTTTGCTTCTTTTACAAGTTTTACTGCTTGATCTGCATACATGTTTATTTCTCCTTTTTATTTGTGTTTTCTTTTTTAAATTATTATTATTTTCTTTATTTTATAAAAATTTTCCTTTAACAATATATAATAAATGTAATAAATGTAATAAATGATAATAAATGATAATAAATGATAAAAAAAAAAGAATAATTTATATCAATTTTAAAATTAAATATATAAAATAAATTCTTTATATTTAATTTAATAATAATTTTATTTATATTTTATTTAAATTAATTTATTTCAAATTACTACTTCAAAGTAATTATTTAAATGGTATATAATATAAATTTCTTATTAATTGTATAAAACTTTTTACATATATAAATGAATATTGATGAATATAAAATATTAAAATTATAATAATAATAAAAAGAAGTATATATTATTATACCATATTTATTTTTAACAAAATTAGAAAAAAAAGAAAAGAAATTACATCTAGTGTTATTATTATTATATAAAACAAAATTATAATAATAATATTTTAAAAATATAAATTAAAGTGAATAAAGAAGGAATAAATATATATATATATATATAATATTATAAAAAGAAAAAGATATTCAAATATTCGTTATATTAAAGATTTAATTAATAATAATATATGTATATTATGTATATTGAAAACTTATTTTAAATATAATATTAAAAATTAAATAATAAATATTAATAAAAAGTGACAAGATTTATATTCAATAATATATATTAAGATATATTATAATATAATATAAATTATAAATTATTATTTATTATTCTTTATTATATAAAAATTAAAAAAAAAAAAATCTTTGTTGTCGTAGTTCTTTAAACTTTTCTGTCAAAATAGAAAAAATTGTTATATATTATATATTATATATTATATATATAAATAAAAATGTAAATTACATTTTTATATACATATTTTTTAACTTTCTGATATATTTATTTATTTATTTATTTATTTATTTATTTATTTATTTATTTATTTATTTATTTATTTATTTATTTATTTATTTATTTATTTATTTATTTATTTATTTATTTATTTATTTATTTATTTATTTTAATTTAATTTAAGCCAATCCAATTCATTGATTTATATAAATTCTTAGTGTAATATACAAAAAAATTAAAAATAGAGATTAAAACAATTATAGTCGCAAAATTTTATATTCATTTTTTTTTTAGCAGCAAATAACTGTATAAAAAAGAATTAAATACTAAAAAAATAAATAATAATTAAATAAAAACAAAAAATATATATATATATAAAAACTTTACTTTTTTTTAGATAATAAATAATTCAACAAAAATATATATATAATAATAAAAAAATTTAAAAGTAATATCATTTAGAAAAAAAAAACTCGGATTTAAGAAAAATAATAAAATAATTCAAATAATTAAATAATAATAAAAATTCAAAATGATTGAATACGCTGTAGCTTGTCTTCCAATGGTTTTCTTTTTCATTTACATTTCAAGAAATGATACAGAATTAACTCATAGAAATACCTTTTTAATTAGAGAAAAAGAAAGATATAGTGCTATTATTATGCAATCAAGTAAGTTTTATTTCAGTAATTATATTTATTAATATAATTATTATCTGTTATCCTTTTTATATATATATATATATTTTTTTTTTTTTGTAATTGTTTTCATTGTCATTATAATTATATATTCATATTATTCTTTATTCAAACAAATATAAATATTTTTTATATTTAATAATTTATAATTTTTTGATTTCAATTTTCATATTTTTTTTTTTCTTTAATTTATTATTAATATTTAACTTTTTTTTTAAATTATTTACTTATGGCATTTTTATTATATAAATTATTGTTTAAAAAAAAATGATAATAAATTCATATAATTTCATTAATACATATATTTATTAAATTAAACTTTGTTTCTTTTTTTTTTAATAAAAAAAAAAAAAAATAGGTATGTTCTTCAACATTATGTTTGTTATCATTTTCTCAAAAATCTCATTTGGTAAAATATACATTAATGATATGATTTCCATTTTCTTTACACTTTTTGTTATTGCCGGTATATTTCTTAAAGCCTATACAAATAAAATAAAAAGTGGTTCATGTCTTACTTCTATTAGTTTAACAAAAATGAAAGTTATGGATAAAACTATGGAAGAAGAAGACGATGATGATGATGAAGAAGAAGAAGAAGAAGTTTATATTAATGAAGATGGAGAGGAAATTGTTACTGAAAAACATAAACTTTTAAATAAAAAAAATGACAAAAAAGATAATAATAATAAAGATAAAAATAATTTTACTGAAAAAGAAAAAGAAGAAATGGATAAATATTTATCATCTACACCTGACCAAGATATTATTGAACATATTAAAAAACCAGGAATTTATCAAAATTGTCGTTATCCAGAATTTTTCGCTTATTTAATGATTTTCACTTCTTTTTCATTATTATATACATCAAATATCTTTTCTGTTCCAATTATTTCATCAGCTTTAATTTATATTATTTTATTAAGAGTTACTGAATTAGATGCTTATCATAAAAGTTTAATGGTAGATTATGAAAAAGAATGGGCTGATTATGTTAATAAGACCAAAAAGTTTATTCCATATCTTTATTAGACTATAACATTTAAAAAATAAAATAAAAAATAAAAATATATAAATCTAAAATAAAAAAAAAATAAAAAAAAAATATAAAAAACAAATAAATTATTTTATATTTATATTTATATATTTATATTTATATATATACTTATATGTTCATATATGTAAATCTATTTAACATAAAAAAAAAATTGGTTTTCGTATATTAATATATAAATTATATATATTTATTATAAAAAAAAAAGTTTCTTACAATATAAAAAATGGTAAAAAAAAAATCACAAATTAAAAATATTTATTTTATTATTTATTTAAAGTAGAAAATATAATTATATATATATAAATTGTAGAAAAAAAGAAATAAAATAAATGCAAATAAAAAATTATATAAAAAAAAAAAAAAAGGAAAACTGATACATATTTTATGATTAAAAATTATTATAAATTTATTTATTTATATTTTTTATGTTTTATTCTCTACTTTTTTTTTTTTTTTTCTTTGTTACATTTAATTGTTTTATATTAAAATATTACTTAAGTAAATTATTTATTATAATATATTTTTTAAAAAAGAGCAAATTTATTAACTTTTACTTTTGTCTATATAATATCATATCAAAGTTAAAATAATAATGAAATTTTTAAATCTTTTATTTTTTAAAATATTTGTACTATCTTTTGTATTGTATAATAATTATTTATATTTATATTTGAAGAATAAAATAATAAAAGAATAAAGACTTAATCCTTATTAAACTTAATATTTAAATATTATTAAATATTGTTAGTTTTTTTTTTTTTTTTTTTTTTTTTTTTGAAAAAATTATTTGTTAAAAAATATTAAAGAAATAATAAATTAATTTAAAAGTAAATAAACTTTAATTTTTATTATTTTTTTTCTGTTGGGTTTTTTTATATATTTTATATATTTGTATAAAAAAATTTTTTTAATTTATGAAATTAAAATTCAAAACTACAAATTAAAAAAACAACAAAAAAAAAAAAAAAAGTAAAAAAACTACCTGAATACTTGAATCTATATATATATATTATTTAATAAACTAATTTAAACAAGATTTTATAAAAACAAAATAAGATTTTTAAGTAAAAAATAATATTATTATTATACAGTAATAAGATATAATATACCTTTTTGAAGAAAAAGAAAAAGACAGAAGGAAGAGAAAGAAAGAAAAAAGAAGCATACGATTTTATATACATATATATATACATAATTATAATTATCAAATAATTATATTTGAAAATCAATATCAATATCTATATATGATAAAATGAATAACGAAGATTTATGTCAGGTTGATAAATAATAAAAAAGATTTCATATATATATGATATATTGTTATTTTTATCATTATTATAAATATAAAATGAATAATAAAAATAATAATAATTTTAATGTTTCAACAAAACTAAACATTAAATAATATTTCTTTAACATATTATATTTAAAATAAAATTTAATAAAAAAAAACTATTATAGATTCATTATTATGCTTCTAAAAAGCTTTATCACAGTCTTTTTCTTTTTTGTTCAGAAGCTTTAAAAAAAAAAATAGCAGATCCCGTTCTTCTTTTTTGGAGAGCTTATTCACGTATAAAAGAAAGTAAATATATATATACATATATATAAATATAATAGTTTTCAATAATTAATATAAAACAAATAAAAAAAATATTCTATAATAATCTTATTTGTTTTTTTTTTTTATTTTTTATATACATTTAATAAAATAAAATATAATCAAAGATAAAATAACTGAAGCAATAGAAGAATTACAACAATTACAAGAAAAAAGAGAATTACTTTTAGCTTGTCCATTAGCATTAATATATGCTCATGAAAGATGCAAAATTATAGGTAACATAAAAAAAAGAAAAAAAAATTAAAAAATTAGTCATAACGATAATATTTACACAGACATTTTAATATTAAAAACATATATATAACATATTTTATAATATTATATATAACATATAAAAAAAAAAAAAAAAAAAAAAAAAAAAAAGATAGAGAAGCTATCGAAGAATTACAAGCTAAATATACCATAGCAGCAAATTTACAAACAATTACAGATCGTGCCTATTTACAAGCAGCATTATTTTATTATCATACAGGAGATGTTAATGAAACTACAGCAAATATTAAAAGAGCACTATCCATTAATCCTAATTGTACATTTGCTACAGTACTTTTAGGTTATGTAGAATTACAATCCAATCAAGAACATATTAGAAAAAATAGTGGATCAAGATTTGATTCTATATTAAATAAAAATCCAAAAAATATTGAAGTATATACAACATAAATTTAATAAGAACAATTAAAATTAAAATTAAAATATTAAATATAATATTTAATAATTAATATGATAACTATAATTATTAATTATAAATATAAATATATTATATAATTTTAGAATAATGAATTAATAAATATATAATTATTATTATTATTATAATTATTACTATTATTTTATTATTATTATTATTCAAAATTATAATAATAATAATAATTTATTCTATGAATAATAAAGGCTTTAATGGGACGTTTAACCTATTTAAGAACAAATCATATACAATATAATATAGCATTAGATGCTAGTTCAGAACTTATAGTTTATTATCCATCATTTTTACCAGCTTATATTGAACGTTCCTATCTTTATATAGAACTTTCTCAATGGGATCAAGCCAATAAATCAGCAAGAGTATGCTTAGATATTGATTCAAATAATTTAGATTCATATTATACCATTGCATTAACTCATTTATGTAAAGATGGAAATTATAATGATGCTGTTTCAATTCTTGTCAAATTATTTTCAGTAAATAATTATTATAAATATATTATATTATATTATCATATTATATTTAGAATTAAAAACATTAATAACATGTTTAAATAAATAATATTAATTCTTTATTATTATCATATTTATTTTTTCCTCTATATTATTTTTATATATCTATTATATATATATATATATATTTCTTTATTGATTTATTTATTTATTCATAATTATTATTAAAAAAAAAAAAAAAAGTTGATGAAAACGATTGAACCAAATAATGCTGAATTAGCTTATAATTATGCCAAACCTATTATAAGAATATCAGCTAGAAAAAGAAGGTAAATGGTTATTGATAATAATATTATCAAATATTAACAATAGATAAATTAATAAGGAAAAGAATACTACCATAAATATATATAAATATAATTAATGATACAAATACATATATTTTATTATTATTGTTATTATTATTATTATATTATAATCATATCACAATATTCAAATTTTAATATTTTTGGAAAAAAAAAACATTTATTTATAAAAAAGTGTACTAAATATATGTGAACAATTTATTGATTTTGCTATGGAAAAAGAACCAGAAAATAATATGTATAAAGTAGAAAAAGCTTATATTGATCAATTAAAATGTATATATCAAAAAAAATAATAATAATAATAATAATTCATTTTTCTTCTTTAAAAAAAAAACTATATTTAAATACTATCATATATATTATATACATTATAAATTATAAAAAAATAATTACAATAATCCAAATATTCAATTAATCATTATATATATATATATATATAAATTACAACATATATTTATATAAAATAAAAAAAACAATAGATAACTATCAAAGTTCATTAGAAATATATAAAAATGTTTTAAGTATAGACTCACAAAATATTCAAGCAGTAAAAGGTTTTTTATTTTTTTTTATAATACCATTATATTATATAAAAGAAATATTTAAATAAAAATGAAAATGAAAAAAAAAAAAAAAAAAAAAAAAAAAAAAGATAATAGTAAAGTATAAGACATATCAAATATATTTATCATATATATTTACAATATTTCGTATATAAATATATATATATATAATTATAAATAGGATTTATTCGTTGTTTAATTATGGTTGGAAATTATAAGGAAGCAGAAGAACATTTAGAATTTTTAATTGAATTACAATCTTCATTAAGTAATAAAAATTATAATATTTATAAGAAAAAAAAAATAAAAAAAGACTGAATAATTATATATATATTAATATATTAATATATAATATATACAATATATACAACATATACAACATATACAATACAATAAATAGAAAAATCAGCTGAAATTCATTATTATTATTCATTATTGGTATGGTTAAAATATCATAATATGGCTAAAAGAATTAATTTCTTAAACGAAGCTGTTGATATTCTTCTTGAAGTTTCAAAATCTTCACCAGTAAGGTATTAAAAATGAAAGATAAAATAAAAAAATAAAATAAATATTATGTATTTTTTGTATTAGTATAAAATAAAATAATATATATATAATATGGAAAAAATATAAAGAAATAATAAATACATTTATATTAATATACAAATTATATTATATTTTTATATTTTATAAATATATATATATATTAATTTTAATATTAATTTTTAAAAAACATAAAAAAAAATTATAAAAAAAAAAAAAAAAAAAGAACAATGGAATTAAATATAAAATTAAATCCAGAATTAATGTTAGAAATAGTAGAATCCTATTTTGAACATTGTCCCACGGAACCAAAAAGGGAAGGAGAAATGATTAATCCGATTATAAAAAAAATACATGAATTATTAGTTTTAATATGTAAAATGATTCCAGGATCAATGGATGCTTTATTTTATATGGCAAAAGTCAATTATTTAGTAGGAGATAATGAAATGGCAAAACAATTAGTATTAGAATGTCTTAATATTGAACCTGAATTTGTTGATGTAACTATATATATTTTTTCTTTTTTCCTTTTTTTTTTTTTCCTTTGTTTTTTTTTTTTTTTAAGAAATATATAAAATATTATAATCTATTTATCATATATATATATTAATACTTTTTTAAATAATTATAAAAATCAATATTTATATTTATATAAACAATATTATAACATATAATATTTTATATAATATAATAATAAACCAAAACCAAAACCAAAAAAAAAAAAAAAAGGCACATTTATTAATGGCACAAATATATATAGAAGCCAAATCCAGTTATATGGCTATGCAATCCTTAGATAAATGTTTAAGTTATAATTTTAAAGTTAGACAAAATCCAATTTATTATTTATTAAAAGCAAAATGTGAAAAAGCGGATGGACAAATTGAAGAATCATTAAAAACTTTAAATGAAATTATGAATTTACCATCATTTAAAGAAGATATAAAATCAACAAGTAAGAAAAAAAATTAAATAAATAATTAAATATATAACGAAAAAAACATATATTATATATATATTATTTAAAATTATTAATATAATTCTTTTTTCTTTTCTTTTCTTTTTATTATTATTTATAATTTATAATTTATGTATATATATATGTATATCTATATTACATTTTATCTATAAAAATAAAATAATAATAATAATACTAATAATAATGAAAAAAGATGATGATGATAAAAAGACTAATAATATGAATAAGAATAATGAGAATCCCAATAATTCCATTAAAAAATTATCATTACGAGAAAAAATTAGTATTTATTTAGAATTAATTGATACCCATTGTAAATTACATAATTTAGTATGTCATTACAAAGAAAAAATAAAAATAAAATAGTACAAATGACATTATAATATATACTTATAATAAAAAAAATAATAATAACAATTATATATATACTAAATGAAATTTTTAATATAAAAAAAAATAAAATAAATATATCTATATATTTACTTTTTTTTTTTTTTTTAATTTTTTATCATTTGTTAAAATATTAATAGCATGATGCAGCAACAATTATGCAAGAAGCAATTCAAATGTTTAAAGGAACAGAAGAAGAAGATCAACTTTCTATTGCTAATGCTAATTTATGTTTAGAAAGAAATGAAATTCCAAAAGCTATTGAATTATTAAGTAAAATTACACCAGGAAAATAGTATGTTTTACATAATATATATATATATATATTATTTCAAATAATGTTAAACTATTTTTATATAATAAAAATTAATTTTTAATATTAATATAATTTTTTTTTTTAATTTCAATCATATATATTCAAAAAAATATAAAATATAAAATATAAAAAATAACCTTAGTTATTATATTGAAGCTAAATGTAAATTAGCAGATATTTATTTAAAATATAAAAATGATAAAAAAGCATATGCCCTTTGTTATCAAGAAATTCTTGAAAATAATCCTACTACAGAAGTAAAAGTTTTACTTGCCGATGCCTATATGAATATTCAAGAAGTAAATATTATTAACTATAATAATAATAATAATAATAATAATAATAATAATAATAATAATAATTTTCAATTTAAAATATATATATATATATATATATATGTAATATTAATAATATTATTCATTTCTATAATTATAATTTATATGATGGTAATTAATTTATATAAATATATTATGATTAGCCTGAAAAAGCAATTAAAATCTATGAAGCAGCATTTGATGCTAGTCCAGAAGAAAATTCATTAGCTTTAAAAATTGGACAAGCTTTAGTTAAAACTCATAATTATAATAAAGTATGTTAAAAGATATATATATATGTATAATATATCTTATACTTATAACACTTTTCTTTCTTAATTTATTTAATAATAATAATATTGATAATAATAATAAATATAAAAGGCAATTGATTATTATGAAGCAGCTTTAGAATTAAATTCATCCATAAGTATATCTTTAAAATATGAATTAGCAGAACTTTATTTAAAATTATCAAAAATGGAAGAATCAGAAAAATTAATTAAAAGTGCCTTAACAAATCAATATAGTACGGTTTTTTAAAAAAAATGAAAATTTAAATAAAAAAAAATTATAATAATAATAATAATAATAATAATAATAATAATAATAATACAATCCATATATATATTATTTATATTATTTATTCAACTATTATTAATTTATATTATATTATATATTTTATTTTATAATTATAATTATAATAATAATAAAAATAATTAATAAATAAATAAATATAAAATAAAGCGGATGAACCAGCAGTATTATCAGAAATAGTAAAACTTTATCAATTATTATCAAAAATATATAAACGTAGTGATCGAAATAAAGAATCAATTAATGCATTATTAAAAGCAAGAGAATCACAATTAAGGTATATAAATATAAAGATATATAAAAATATATATATATTATATATATTTGTTTGTTTGTTTGTTTGTTTGTTTTCACAAAAAAAATCAAATTCAGATACTTAATACTATAATATGTTGTTTATTAATTATCTATATATATATTATATAATATACAATATAACTTTAACAATAAACATTTTTTAACATACATAATATAATATAATATAAAATATTTATAATATTAATAATATTAATATAAATAATATAGGGTAATTGCAAAAGAACCCATTATTACACAACAAGCCGATACAAGTCCAAGTCAAAAATTACTTTCAAGTATTTGTAAAGATATAGCTGATTTTTATATGGAAGAGAATAATATTGATAAAGCACTTTTATTTTATAATGAAGCAATTGAAAGATGTAGTACAAATCATAAGGTATAGTATATATAAATAATAATATATATAATTCTTAAATTATATTATAATATATTGTTATATTGGTAAAGAGAAAAAAATTAAAAAAAAATATATTATATATTATATAATTATATTATTATTATAATTAATATAATTAAAAAAAACATATATATATATATAAATAAAAAAAAAACTTCATAAAAAAAAAAAAAGGCTATACTTGCATTAGCCAAATTATATATTAAAGAAAATGATTTATTACAAGCACAAAGTCAATGTTCACTTTTATTAAGATTAGAATTAGCCATGGATGAAGCCACGATGTTATTAGCAGATATTATGTTACGTAAAAATTCCTATTCTTCGGCCATATTTCATTATAAATATTTATTAGAAAAAAATCCCACACATTATCTTGCCTTTTCTAAATTACTTCATATGATGAGACGTTGTGGTAAATTAGATGAAGCTGATTCCTTTTTTGAAATGATAGGTAATAAAATGTCAAGTAAAGTTGAAATGGATGCAGGATGGCATTATTGTAAAGGATTATTCCATAGGTATTTAAATAAATAAATATATATATATATAATAAAGAATAAAAAATAATTGATTGATAATTAATAATATTTTATTATAAAATATTTTAATTAAAAAAAAATACTTTTAATAATATACATTATTTATATATTAATGTATAAATTATTATAAATTTTTATTACTTTATTTTTACTTTTTTTTTATAAATAAAAAAAACTTTCAAATTATTCCTTTTTATATACACACACAAAAAAAAAAAAAAAAAAAAAAAGATATACTTATAATCCAAATGAAGCGCTTAAAGAATTTAGTTTTGCAAGAAGAGATGCCGAATGGGGAGAAAAAGCATTATATAATATGATAGAAATATTTCTTAATCCAGATGAAGATACCATAGGAGGGGAAGCTCTTGAAAATAAAACCACAAGTAGTGATGATCGAGGATCTAATACAGATTTAATCGTTTTTTATTCTGCTGAAAAAATAATAAAAGTAAAGAAAAAAAAAAGTAAAAAGGATTAAATAAATAAATAAATAAAAAATTGAAATAACAATAATTAAAACTTAAAGAAAAAAATAAAAAAAAATAAAAATAAAAAAAAAAATAAAAAAGAGCAAAAATAAGAATAAAATAATTTATTAATTTAATTTTTCTATACTATAATTATTATTATCCATTTGAATTATAAAATATATATATATATATATTATATATGAAAAAAAGGCTTTACCAAATCCAGATTCCGTAAAAGCACAAATTTATTATGGACATGCCTTATTAGCAACAAAACAAAAAAAGCAAATTGAAGAAGGACTTAATATATTTATGGAAATTTTAAAAGAAAAAAAAGAATATGTACCAGCCCTTTATGTAAATATATCTTATAAAGAAAAAAAGAAAAAAAAAAAAAAAATATATATATATATATATATTTTTATTTATTTATTTATTTATTTATTTATTTATTTATTATCAATACAACAAAAAAAAATTATTATTCATTGTTATTTATCTATTTCTATATATATATATAAACTTTTTTTTTTTTTTTTTTTTTTGATTTTTTTTAATAATAGGGTTTAGCAACAGCTTATATGTTATTAAAACAACCACCTAGAGCAAGAAATCAATTAAAACGAGTAACCAAATTAGAATGGACGGAAGAATTTTGTAATGAATTTGAAAAATGTTGGTTATTACTTGCTGATTTATACATTAAAGTAAAAATATAATATATATAAATAATATAAATATAATCTATAATAAAATATAATTGATAATTTATAATATACACATAATATAAAATGTATATATAAATACAAACATGAGAATAATTAATAATAATACTATATAATACTAAAATATTATATATATAATTTTTTTTATATTAATTTATTATATTTATTATTTACTATCTACTATTTATATATTATATATGATATATAAAATATAATTTTTTTTTTTTATTCTTATATCCTAATAAATAAAAAAAAAAAAAAAAAAAAAAATGAATTATATATATAAAATAAAAGGGAGGAAAATTTGATTTAGCCACCGATTTATTAAAAAAAGTATTATCGTATAATAAATCCTGTTTTAGAGCTTGGGAATATATGGGATTTATTATGGAAAAGGAAGCATCCTATGTTGATGCCGCTTATCATTATGAAAATGCATGGAAATTAGTTCGAGAATCCAATCCTTCTATAGGATTTAAATTAGCTTTTAATTATCTTAAAGCCAATAAATTTGTAGATGCCATTAATATATGTAATAGTGTATTAAAAGCTTGGCCGGAATACCCAAAAATTCAAAATGAAATATTAGAAAAAGCCAGATATTCCCTTAAAATTCCAATTCCAAAATAATAAAATAAAAAAAAATAATAATAAAAATAAAATAAAATAAAGTATAAAATATGAAATATATAAGATAAAATAAATAAGAAATGATGAAAATAAAAAAAAAAAAAAAATTAATAATAATAAGAAATGAATGATAATAAAAATTGGATTATTAAAAAAAAAAAAAAAAAAAAAAAAAAAAAAAAAAAAAAAAAAAAAAACTTAAATATTAAGTATAAAGCTTACCTAATAAAATAAAATAATAAGTAAAATAAGTAAAAATAAATAAAAATAAAATAAAATAATATATTGGTAAATCAATTTAATAAATTATTATTATTATATTAAACATATCTCTTTTAAATAAATATTTTTTTAATAATTAAAAAATAAAAAAATAAAAAAACAAGTATTTTGTTCATATAATTTTAATGAATTTTTACAATATTACTATTATAATATATAACAAATTTATTAAAAAAAAAAAAAAAAAAAAAAAAAAAAAAAAAAATAGCAATAATAATAATAATAATAATAATGATTAAATAAAAAAAAAACAAAATTATTAAATAACCAAAATTAAGATATATATAATTATTATTATTCATTATTCAAAAATATATTAATAGATCGATCGTTATAAAAAAAATAATAATAATAATAAAAGAAATTATTATATCAAATAATAAAATATATTTTTAGATTTTATATTATATATATATATTTTAATTTAATTTAATAAGATGGTATCTTGATATATATATATTTATTAAAAGATAAATAAAAAAATAATAGATGTTCTTTTTTCGTTTGTTAAATTAAATAAATTATTTTATATATTACTAATATTTTTATCAGTAATCAAAATATCTTAAATTAATAATAATAATAATAGATGATTATTGTATTTGATGTAATTGATATAATTAAAACTTATTAAAACTCATTATTATTATCATTATTATCATTATCGTTATTATTATTAATATTATTCATTATTATTATTATAATAATAATGAAAAGAATAATAAGAATAAGAATAATAATAATTATAATTTTTTTTAAAATTAATTAAAATCTTGAAGTATAATAAATTTGTTTTCCAACACGCGATACTCTAGCATATTTAATTAAAGCACGATCAATAATTTTTTTATTAGATTCAATATCTTGAAGATAAGGTAAAAGACTACTATCTTTCCATTTCGGTTTAGCATAAAATAATTCTTCTAAACGTTGTTTAATATCATGAGATAATTCGGTCATAGGGAAATATTTTAATAATCTTTTATCATTTTGGAAGGTTGCTTCTTCTTCAATATAAAATCCCTTTTTTAAAATATAATAATATAAATTTTATTAAAATAGTAAGTAATATATAATCATTATTGTTATTATTATTTGTTATTATTATTATTATTATTATGATATTATAAAAAATTAATATATTTATTTATAATTTGTTTTTTTTTTTTTTGTTTGTTTGTTTGTTTGTTTTTTTTGTTTTTTTACCTTTATTAGATCAATATCAACTTTAAAATCTTCAGGTACAATATCTTTCCATTTTGACATAAATTCATTATATTCAAAAGCATTTGGCTATAGAGATATAAATACAAAATAGAAATAGAAATAGAAATAGAAATAGAAAAACGATATATAAATATATTAGATTATATATGAGATTATTATTAATATTTGATATATATATTTATTATTATTATTATTATTATTATTATTATTATTATTATTATTATTGTCATTATTATTATTATTATTACCATATGAGAAGCTAATAATTGAATACCAAGGAATTTGGTTATTTTTTCTTTTGAAAGGGTATAATATGTTTCTATTAAATAAATAATTGATAAATATATATATATATATATATATATATATAATATAAAATAAAATAATCATTTATTTAATAATATATTCATTTAAAAATATTATATCAATATTTAATAGAATATATATATATATTACCTTGTTCTTCTTTTAATATAGAATCCGAAAATGATTCTAAAACATGAGTGGAAACAAAATCTGGAAAATCAAATTCAATAGATAATTCTATTACTTTACTTAAAGGTAAATGTTCTGATGATAAATCATAAATAACAATATTATTTAATAAAGTTTCAATAAATATTTGTATATAATTGGAATCAAGAACTCTCCAATAACCTGTTATATATATATATATATATAGAAAGATATATAGTAATTAATAATTGATTAATAATTAAAAAAAAAAAATGAATTCATTGAAATTAAACTATTAATAAAAATTCTTTTTCTTATTAATAATAATAACATTAATATAAAATAGAAGAAAAAAAAGCTATTATTACTAATAATAATAACTTTTAATTCAATAACATTTAGAAATATAATATTATACTCTACCATTAATATTTATTGCATTATATTCTTTTAAACCAGTAATTATTTCTTCTTCACTAGCTTGAATTTCATTTAATATATCATCAAATGTAAAAAATCTTACCTAATTATAATAAATATATTTTTAACAAAATTATTTTTTAAAATATTTTTAAAATTTAAATTCTTATTAAAAAAAAAGAAAAATTAAATAATAAAAAATTCATATATAATATATGTAAAAATAAATGAAATTAAATTTATATATATATTTATATATTTATTTTATTTTATTTTATTTTATATACTTTTTGTTTTTCAAAACGGTCTTCTTCATCTGGACCTTGATATTTGGTATCCGAAAGAATCATATGAAGTTTTTTAATTTTAGGTGAAATTTTAATTAATTCATAATAAGTAGAAATATTATCATTAATATTATAATGAAATGGAGAGTTTTTTTCTTCTATTTCTTCTATATTCATATTTGATTCATTATTTTCTTTTTCTGGTGAAATAAGAAGCATCATATTAGTAGTTTGAACTTTTTTCATTTGAAAAGTTTTATTATTTGTACAAAATACAGCTTCATCATCTGGAAGTCCTCTAAAAACTAATCTTTTATATATCATATATATATATATATATTCACATACATATTTAAAAAAAATAATAATAATAATAATAATAATATTATTATTATTATTATTATTATTATTATTATTATTATTATTATTATTATTATTATTATTATATTGAAATTGAATTTGATATTGAATTTGAAATTGACATTTCAAAATGTATTAAATATTAAATATAAAATTTTTTTAAAAAAAAAAAAAAAAAAATCTCTTATTATACTTTGTTTCTTTTTTCTTTTCTTCTAATTCATCTGCTAATTCTTTTGTTATTTCTAATATTTTATAGGTATCTTGTTTAAAATCATTAGCAAAAATTAATTTTATATCATTTTCAGTACTATCAACCATTTTCTAATTTATTACTTTTTTTTTTTTTTAATATCAAACTTATAATAAATATATTATAAATATATATCCTATATCATATATCCTCTACATTATTATAAAATATTACATATTACATATATTTAATTATTATTATTTATTTTTTTTTTTTAATTTTAATTATTAATGTTGATACATATATATACATATATTATCATATATTATACCAAATTAATAATAATTAAAAAGGGTTACAAGAGTTAAATTAATTATTTATTATATAAAATTAAAAATTAATAATCATAAAATAACCTAACCATATATATATAAAAATTGTTTTTTTTTTTTTTTTTTTTTATGTGGTATTCATTTTTCCTAATTAAAAAATATGCAAATCATTATTACTCATACTCATAAATACTGGTAAACAATTTATTTAAATAATATGTAAAATGAATACCACAAAAAAAAAAAAAAAAAACGAAAAAAAACTAATAATAATAATAATAATTAATAATAAAAAATAAATAATAAAAAATAATAATAATAAGATTTATTTTTTGTTTGTTTTAACATAAAACACTAAAAACAATCATCAATATATGATATAATATGATATGAGAGATTATTCTTAAAAAAAAAAATTATAATTATTTTCAATATTATTATTATTATTTATTATATACAATAAATAAAATAATTTTAAATTTGAAAATAAAAATATTTTTTATTATTTATTTATTTATTTATTTATTTATTTATTTATTAAATATATTTATAAAAAAAAAATAATATTTTATTAAATAAACAAACATAATAAAATAAGCAGCATACTTTAAAACATTAATAATAATAATATTTAATATATAATAAGGGTTTTTTTTATTCAATTAGTTTAGTTTAATTTTCATTTCATAATGTATATTAAGTAAGTAATATAAAAAAATATATATATAAATGCTTAATCGTGGGTATTTTTTTTTCTTTTTTTTTTTTAACTTATTTGATATACATTTTATCCAAGTATTGAATGTTTATAATTAATAATTAATAATTAATAATAAAACATTTTTTTTTTAAGTATCTTCTATTTTTTAATAAATATTTTTTTTTTTTAAAAAAGAAAAAAAGTTTATTAATTAATAGGTTAAAACATGATAAAACATCAAATAAATATTATTAATAAATATAATAATAAATAATTAATATTACAATAATAAATATTATTAATAAATAATAAATATTATTAATAAATATACACACACACACAAAAAAAAAAAAATTTAACAGAAAAACAAATGAAAATGAAACGAAAATCATATGCTTTTTTAATTATTTCTCACAAGGATTGTACTGGAAAATATTATTATTTTTTTATTTTTTAATTTTTTTTTTAATTTTTTTAATTTTAATAAAAGGGGATGATCATCTTTTCTTTTATAATATAATGCAATTTATTATTTATTATTTATTACAAAAAAAAAAAAGTAAAACAAATAAACAAAACAAAACAAAACAACAACATTTAACAACAACAACAAATAAACAAATAAACAAATCATCATTAACAAATAAAAATACAAATGAATATTACAAAATTAGAATATATAATAAATAAATAAATACATAAATAGATAAATAAATGAAATAATAAAAATGAATGAATGAATGAATAAATATTAAATAATTAAATAGATAAATAATTATAATTTAAATAAAAGAAAAAAAGTAAATTTTTTAATAATAATATGATATTAAAATAAATGAATGATCGTCGTTTACCATTTACTTAAAAATTGATATACCCAAATTGGGGTGTACAAATTTTATTATTAATTATTAATTATTAATTTTATTATTATTATTATTATTATAAATATTATCTTTATTTATCTTTATTATTATTTACTATTTACTATTTATTAATTATTTATTATTAATTATTTACTATTAAAAAAAAAAAAAGGAATTTGAATAATCTCATTTAATTTCTTTAATTATAAACTTATTATTAATTAATTATTAATTAAATAAAACATATAATAAATTATTAATTATATTAAATTATATTAAAAATAATTATTTATTATAATTAATTTTCTATTCTTTTTTTTATATTAACCTACCTTTTTTAGTAAGTTCATATTAAATAATGATATAAAAAGAAATAATTAAAAACTTTTTTTTTATTTTATTTTTTATAATATGAAGATCATTTTTTATTATTTAGTAAAACCATGATTTTATTATTAATAATAAATAATAAATAATAAATAATAAATAATAATAAATAATATATTTTATTTTATTTTTATTTTATTTTATTTTATAATGTCTTTTTTTTTTTTTTTTTTTTTTTAAAACATTTTAAAATTATTTTTTTCTTTTTCCAAAATTTTTAGATAGTGGATACAATAAAACACATGATGAACATGACTGATCATTTATTATTATTAGTAATTTTTTTTTTTAAAAAAATAAATGAAAAAAGTTTTTTCTTAGATTGTTCATTGTTCATGAATTATTATTTTATTTTTTTTATTTTTATTTCTTTTCTTTCTATAGTATTATGAAACATTGAAAAAAAAAAAAAAAACACAGAAATTTTAAATGTGTCATTTTTCATTTTTTTTTTGTTTCCTTAATGCTAATGCCAATGATGGATTTAAAGTCTTTTTATTATTTATTAATTATTAATGAATTATTAATGAATCATTATTATTATTATTATCTAATTATTTTTTTAATTTTTTTTTATTTCATATTTCAAATATAATAGTATGAATTTGAATTTGAACCCTCAAAATAATTAGGATCGTTTATTACATTAATTAAAATAATTATTAGTTTTATTATTCTTCTTATTATTCTTATTATTATAATGTTTAATAATTAGTAGATTTAATAATAAGTTTGAAATTGGAATTGAAATAACTAAAAGAAATAGTAAAAAATTGAATATAAAATAATAAAATAATAAAATAAAATAAAAAAAAATGAATATTCTATTTTTTTTAATTATTTTTATTATTATTATTTTTTTTTCTTTAAAATTCTATTTATTATAATTTTATATAATTTTATTTTATATTTTATTTTATATATAATTTTTTATTTATATATTTTAATAATAAATTTTTTTTTAATTCTTTATTTTTATTATATGTAAATGATTATATATTGAAAAAAAAAAAAAAATTCATCATGAAACGTTATTAAAATAATTAATTAAATAAAATAATAAATTAAATAAAAATAATTAAATTAATTTATTCTTTTATTATTATTGCAAAATAAAATAAATAAACACAAAAAATACACAAGGATAAAAAAAGAAGAAACACAAAATTAAATATAATTAAATAGAATAAAATTTAGAAGCACAATGTTATTATTATATATTGATAATAAATAATAAATAATAAATAATAAATAATAAATAATAAATAATAAATAATAAATAATAAATAATAAATAATAAATAATAAATAATAAATAATAAATAATAAATAATAAATAATAAATAATAAATAATAAATAATAAATAATAAATAATAAATAATAAATAATAAATAATAAATAATAAATAATAAATAATAAATAATAAATAATAAATAATAAATAATAAATAATAAATAATAAATAATAAATAATAAATAATAAATAATAAATAATAAATAATAAATAATAAATAATAAATAATAAATAATAAATAATAAATAATAAATAATAAATAATAAATAATAAATAATAAATAATAAATAATAAATAATAAATAATAAATAATAAATAATAAATAATAAATAATAAATAATAAATAATAAATAATAAATAATAAATATTATAGTTTATTCTATTAAAATCATAATAAAAAATAATACAAAAAATAATACAAAAAATACAAAAAATAATAAATAATAATAAATATAAAATACAAAAAAATAATACAAAAAATAATAATAAAATCCTATTAAATATAAAAAATAATATATAATAAAATTAAATATAAAAAAAAATAATAAAAAAAAAAATAAAATAAAATTGAATTTTAATAATTATTATTTTTAGTTTGTTTTATTATTTAATTTTTTTTTTATTCCTGAAATTAAATAATAAAACAATTATAAACATTTTTAATTTAATTCTTATTTATTATTTAACATCATCATCTATTTTATTATTATTATTTATTATTATTATTTTTATTATTATTATTATTATTATTAGTATTTTATTGTGTTTATTGTATCTCACATTTTATATCTCACATATTATTCTTCTTATTATTATTGTTTTTTTAGTATTTTTTATGATGTTTTATTTTTATTATTATGTATTATTATTAATAAGTTATTTATTTTCATTTTCATTTTCATTTTTATTATTTAATTTTATTATGATTTTGAACAAGCCCAAAAATAAAATATTATTATTTTTTTTAATTAAATTTATCTATACACAAAGAATAAACAATAGAGAATAAAAATAAAAATAAAAATAAAAATAATAAAAATAATAATAAATAAACTTATTTTTATATTCATGAAAAAAAAAAATTCTTCAGAATATTCATTTGAAAAAATAAAAAAAAAAAAACACACACACATACACGACAATAATAATAATGAATAATTAATTTTATTTTTAAACATGAAATGAAATGAAATAAAACAAAACAAAAGTAATAAAATTTTAATAATACAATACACAAAAAAAAAATAAAAATAAAAAAATAAAAAATAAAATTTTAAAATGAAGTAGAATAGAATAAAATAGAACAGAAATAGAATAAGAAATAGAATAAGAAATAGAAATAAAATGATGATAATATATAAAAAAAAAAAAAACTTAATTATTGTAATAAATATAAAGTATAATTAATGATTATTTGATTAATTAATAGTTTCATATTAGATTTTAATAAATGAATAAATTAATAAGTAAAATTATAATATAATAGTAATAAAAGTTGTAGTAATGAAAGTTATCAACTATAATAATTAAGAATAATACTAATTAATTAATAGTTTAAGATAATCATTAATTAATAGATAGTTTAATCCTAATAATAATAAATAATAATAATAATAATAATAATAATAATAATAATAAAAGAATTATTTTAATTAATAATTAGTTAATTATTAGTTAATATTTTTTTTATTAAGTATAAATTTAATATTAATTTTCATTTAATATTAAATTCTCAAGATACAGAAATAAATAAAATAAATAATAAATAAATAAATAAATAAATAATAATCCATAAATGAATAAATGAATAAAATGATTATTATCATAATAATCGTAATAATTTTTTAACTTTAAAAAAAAAAAAAACGTTGACAATTAAATTTATGGTGATATTAATTAGGTAGGCAATTAAAAGATATTCATATTCAAAAAAAAAAAAAAAAAAATAAAAAAATAAATAAAAATAAAAATAAAAAGATAAATATGTAATGTAAATAAATGAAATAAATATTAGTAAACTTTTCCTTTTTTATAAGAATATCATATATATATATATATATATATTTATTTCTATTGTTGTTATTATTATTTTATTCTTTTTATATAATTATTTTTTTTCTTTATGATTCTATGATAATTATTATTGTTATATATATATATATAAATAAATAATATATAATAAATAAATTAATAAATAAATGAATGAATAAATTAATAATAAATAAATAAATAATAAATAATAAATGAATAAATAATATATAGTAAATAATATAATATAATATAATATAATAGAATACAATATAATATAAATATAACAAATAAAAACACGAGAAGTAAATAGAAACACAAGAAAAAGAGATCAATTAACATAAACAATAAAATGGAAAAATTATTTTATGGGTTTAATTTTTAATTTTTCCTTTTTTTTTTTAAATAATAAAATTAACTGTACACTAATTAATTAATTAATTTTTTAAGTAAATAAATGAATAAATATTAAATAAATAAATAAATTAGTAAATGAATGAATAAATAAATAAATATTAAATAAATAAATAATAAATTTATATTTATATTTATATATTATAATTATATATTATAGTTTTTTAATGAATAAAATTTTTTTTAATTAAATTTGAAATAGAAAATGTCTCTCATAGAAAAAGGTTTTATAAAGAAAAAGTAAAAAAAAAAAAAAAAAAAGAAAAAAAGAAAATAGAAATATGTATCCTATCATATAATAGATTATAATATAATATATTTTATATTTTATATTTTATATGATTTATAATTTTTAAATAATAAACTTAAACTTAAACTCTTTAAGAAAAAGATGACAAACTTTTTATTTTTTTTTTTTAAGAAAATAATTAATAACTTTAACTTTATGTTTTTATAGATATAATTCGTATATAATTCAATTAAGTTTAAGACCATTTTTTTTAGTTAAAGTTTACTTTTTTTTTTAATTAATTATCGAAAATAAGTAATGAACTTGATTAGTTTATAGCTACTATAAGTGATATATATATTTAATGATGTTGTAATTTTTTTAAAAAAAAATATTTATCTAATAATTTAATCTTGTTTTATTTTATTTTTTTTTATTTTTTATTTTATATACCACACTCTTACTGTGTACCATACTAACCATAAGATATTTATTTATTTTTATTTTTATTTTATATTAATAATTATATATTATATATTAAAATATTATATATTATTATATATATTATTATATATAAATATTTGTTATTATTAGTTTTATTATTATTATTCATGTTTCCAATTTTTAAATTAATATTATTTTTTTTGTATAGTGTGTTTCAACATAGAATACAAAAAAATAAAATTAAATTAAATTAGTTTTTAAATTATTTTATTTTATTTTATTTTTTTACAGTATTGTTACGAAGCAAAAATTAAATTTTTTTTTATCCATCATTTCCTTATTTTTATTTTTAAATTTATTATTTCTTAAATAAATAAGATATAATAAATATAATCCAGATGAATTTTTTTTATCTTGATAATAAAAATTTAATATTTTTTTTTTAAAAAATAAATAATAATTTATCCTATTATTGTTTTTATTTATTTATTTATTTTTATTTAATTATTATTGTTTTTATTTTAAAACGTTTATTATTATTATTCTTTTTAATAAATAAAAATAAAAAAAAAAAAAACAATTTTATTAAAATAATTTAATGAAAATTGATATATTAAAATTAACCTATAATTAATATACTGATCTAACGTTTTAATTATTATTAATATTATTAATATTATTAATATTATTATTAATTCTATATTTTTGTAAAAACAAAGTAAAATAATACAGAAAAAAAAGTAAAGTAAATAATAAAAAATAGAAAAAAAAATAACAAAAAAATAAAATAAAAATATATAGAGTAATAAAAATAATAATAATAATAATAATAATATAAAAATATCATCATCAATTCATTTATCATTATGATAAAAGTTTAAATAATAATAATAAAAAAAATCCTATTAAATAATAAAATTATACAGTGTTTTTTTTTTCTTCTTATTATTATTATTTTAATATCAATTAACTTTACTTTCTTTTTTGATATCTATTATCATTAATATTTATTAGTTAATCATTGATGATTATCTTTTAATATATTATACTTATAATTTATATAATATAATATTTTTAGATTTAATTTTTTTTTTTTTTTGTATTACATATCCTTTTGTTTTTATTAATAATTTTATATTTTTTAATGTTTAATAAATATGTAAAAATAAAAAAAAAATGAATAAAATAAATAGAAAAATATAAAACAATTATTAAATAAGTTTAATTAGGTTATGTTAATTGATAAAAGTATTTTTTTTTTTTTTACTTTATTTTTGGAATTAGATTAATTGATAAGGTAAACAATGAAGTATGGTTATAAAAAAAAAAATTTTTTTTAATTAATTAAAAATTTATTTATATTTAATTATCGGAGTTAAAAAAAAAATTGAATTGAAATAATTAAAAGTCAATGTATTAATAAAAATAAATATATGATATAATATAATAAAATAAAAATGAAATATAATAAAAAAATAATGAAGAATAATATAAATAATAAATAATATTTATATAATAATACATAATAAATTAGATTATCATTATTATATATCTAGGTTAACAAGTTTTATTTTATTAACAAAAAATAAAAAAAAAAAAATTACATAGTTATGTATATGCTATAATTTATCTTTAATATATAAATAAATATAAAATATAAAAAAAATCATTATGTAATATAGTATTATGTGGGTTACTGTACTAAAATGCAATAAATATAATAATTATGGTTAGTTATTGTCTAATATTAAATTAAAATGATAAAATAATAAAAATAATAATAATAATAATAATAATAATAATAATAATAAAAATAAACAAATCAATAAGCAAACAAACAATTTTTTTTGTTGTTATTTCTTTTTTTGTATATTTGTTATATGAATATGTTATTTTTTTTTAGTTTTTTGTTTTTAGTTTTTTGTTTTTAGTTTTTTGTTTTTAGTTTTTTGTTTTTAGTTTTTTGTTTTTAGTTTTTTGTTTTTACTAAATAATATATGATACAAAAAAAAAGTAAACCAAATAGTATTAATAAATATTGTAATTAAATTATTATAAAATAAAATAACCAAATTATTTTAATCGATATTTTTTTTTTTTTTTAAAAAAAAAACATTAACATAAAAAAGTGTTTATGCTAAACAATAAATCGATAAACAATAACAATAACACACATTAAAATATACATTATAAATATTAAATTAAACAATTTTTTTGATTTATTGAATTTGAATTTTTTTTTGTTTTTAACTTTTTTTTTTTTTTTTTTTATTTCCTATTTTATTATTTATTCCTATAAAAATACAAAAAATACAAAACATATAAAACAAACAAAAAAAAAAAATTCTTTATTGAATACAAATGATTATATGAAATGTTAATAAATAAATAAAAAATAATCATGGGGAAAAAAAATAAATAAAAAAAATAATAAATAAAATAATAATTATTATTAATAATAATAATTTAAATTATTAAATAATAAAATTATAATAATTATTAAACTATTTTAATTAAATAAATTATTAATAATCATTTTTTTTTATTTTTATTTTTATTTATTTTTTATCATATAAATATATATTTTCATTATTAGTGTACATTTTAAAAAAAAATGTTCATATAAAAAAATGTTACTTGTTTTAAGTAACAAAAAACAAAAAACAAAAAAAAAAAAAAGCATGTCAACCAAATACTAAAATAATAATTAATAATTAATAGTAATAAAAAAACATGTAAACCAAATATTAAATAAATATTAAATAAATATTAACAAATATTAAATAAATATTAAATAAATATTAAATAACTAAATAGAAAATAAATAAAAAAATAAATAAAAAATAAATAAAAAAAATAATTAAAAAATATTTAAAACAATATAATAATAATAATAATAAATAATAAATAATATTATTATTATTATTAATAAAAAAACATAAATTCTAAATATATAAAAATGTACATTTTAGCCATTAATAAAATATATTAAATATTTTTGTATTATTCATAGTTATATGAAAAAAAAAAAAAACATTCAAGCCATATTAAACAAATCATATTTAGCCATATAATAAATATAATTTTTTTTAGCCCGCCCATATTCTTCATAAATAATATCTTTTTTCTTTTTCTTTTATATTCCAAGTTTCTAAATAAAAAAAAATAAATATTGTATTAATATAATAATAATAATAATTAGAAATAATGATGGATGATGGATATAAAAAAAATAAATAAATATAAAATATAAAAATAAAATAATTAGATATTAATAATATTAATATTATTGTTTTTTTTTTAAAAAAAAAAAGGGTTGGTCAAAATTATAAATATATCAAAAAAAAATGATAACAAAAAATATAATATAAATTAAGAAATTAAAAAAAAAAAAAAAAAAAAACAGAAAAAAAACAGAAAAAAAAAAAAAAGGAAACAGAAAATAAAAAAAAATAATTTTAATTTTTAGGGTGTAAAAAAATTTTATGGGTGAATAATTATTAATTATTATTTATAAAAGGTAGACAAGATTTAAAATAAAATTAAAATATAAAATAATATAAAATAATATAAAATAATATAAAATAATATAAAATAATATAAAATAATATAAAATAATATAATAAAAATCATTTATTAATTTAATAAATTGAAATAATAATAAAAAAAATCATTAAATAATAAAAATAAAGTACAAAAAATAAAAAAAAAAATAAAATAGAACATAGAATCATCTTTTATTCGTTTTTAATTATTCATAATTTATTTATTTAATTTATGGATTTATGAAAATAATATATATAATAGAATTTAATTAAATGTAATAGAAAATAGAATAATAATAACAAAAATGTTTAAAAAATAACAATTTATAATTTATAATGAATAATAATAATAACTATAATAATAATAATTAAATCATTTTTTTTTTTTTTTTAAGAATTCATTTAAAAAAAATTTAAATACAAAATGTATATATAAATTTTATATTATAATAAATAGGTAATATATTATATATTGTAATTTGAATCATTTTTTTAATTAATTTTATTTATTATTATTTTGAAAATGAATTAAAAAATTTATTATTTATATATTGTAATATATTATAATATATATTTATGTTGTCTCAGTTATTCAAAAAAAAAATTTCTTAATATGATAAAAAAGTAAACAATTTTAATTTAACTTATATAGTATAATTAAAATTAAAGTTTAATTAAAGAAATAATAGACAATAAAATATTATTCATTATATTTTAATATATATATTTTTATTGAATACATTACACAAGCATTATAGTATTAATTTTAATCGTTAGAAAAAGTAAATTCTTTTTAAACAATGAGTTAAATTCCATTAGACTATTTTAATATATTATTTAATATATTATAAATATATTTAAGTCATATATTAATAATATATATTTATATATATAATATTTTAATAACAAAAAAAAAAAAAACAAAAAAAAAAAACAATCATTTGTGATTGTCTTTTTTTTTTTTTTTTATTATAAAACATCTAATTTAAATTTATAATCTAATAAATCATAAAATAATAATGATTTCATATTGTTATTTATTAAATTATTAAATTATTAAATTATTAAATTATTAAATATTATTATTTTTGAGAAAAAAAAATTTATTTATAAAAAAAAAAAAACAAACTTAACAATATAAAAAAAATGATAAAGATAATTATTAATAAATGACCATTAATGAATAATAAATAATAAATAATAGATTAAATATTAATAAACAAAATTAATATATACAGTAAATATTTAATTTTTTTTTAATAATATTGAATAATACATAATAATAAATAATGAATAATAATAATGAAAAAAATTTGTTTTATAATATTAAAACAATAATATAAAATAAAATAAATAAATAATGCTTTATAATATTAAAATATTAAACTATTAAAATATATGTTGAAAAAAAATATTAAAATTTAAAAGTAACAATTTTTATTATTATTATTATTTATTATTCTATTCTTTTCTAAATTTATTTATTTATTTTATTTTATTATGCTTTGTTTTATTTTATTTTTGTTTTGTTTTAAATATATAAATATATATTTAAATTCTTTATCAATTATAGTTATAATTATAATTATTTTTTTTTTTGGTTTTATAAATTTAATAAATATTATAATAATAATAAAAAAAAAAGCAAACTCTATTATGCATTAATTATTAATTATTAAATGATTTTATATTTTATGTTAATTTTATTCTATTCATTTTTTTTTTTATAATAACGTCATTTTTTTTCTATTAAATAAATTAATTTTTATTATTATTTATTATTCAATTATTATTGTTAATTATCTTGGTAATCTTTTTTTTGTTCTTTTTTTTTTTTTTTCATCATTCTTTTATTATTTATTATTATGATAATTATTATTATTTATAACCCCCTTTTTTTTTGTTTATCATTATGATATAATACTTTATTATATTTATCATAATATTGTTTTCTTATTATTTTATTTTGTTTTATTTTAGTAATAATTACTAAATAATAATAATAATAATAATAATAATAATAATAATAATTACTAATAATAATAATTAATGTGATAATAATAATAAAAAGTCAATGTTTTTTTTTATTCACTGTTAATTTATCATGTTATCCATTATTTATTTTATTTTATTTGTTATACAAAATAAAATGTTTTTATTTTTTTTTATTATTTTTTTATTTTTTTATTTTTATTTTGTTTTGTTTTGTTTTGTTTTGTTTTATTTTATTAATTATAGTGCAACATTACAACATCATTATTTATTATTTACCATTTTTTTTTTCAATTTATTAATTTACCATAATGATTATTCTTTTTTTCATTCTTTTATTTCCTTATTTATTTTATTTATTTATTTATTAATTGGTATTGTAATACTTTATTTTATGTATCAAATTTTTATACGTTGTCTTGAAAATAAAATAAAATCTATTTTAGTCACACACACATATATCTGTGTGTAAAAAAAAATCCTCTTTATTAATTATTATTTACTATTTTTATATTAATATTAGAGAATAAATTAGTAATGTCATTTGATTTTTTTTTTTATTTAAATTATTTAATATTATTTAATTTTATTTTAGGGTTCATAAAAATAAATATAAATAAATTTTGATTAAAAAAAAAAATTTTTTTTTATTACATGTAACAAAAAAATGTTTATTAATGTTAATGTTTATAATCTGTAATATTTTATATTTATATTTTATATTTATATTTGTAAAATACACACACATACATTAGTAATTAGCAAAATAAAAATATTTATATTTATTTATATGTCACTAAAATAATGTTATTTATTTATTTATTTATTTATAATATTAATAAATAATAAATATAAATAAAAAATATAAATAATAAATAAAAAAAAATTTTTATTTTATGTGTAAACACATAATTCATAATTCATAAATTTATAAATTCATAAATTCATAATTACACTTCGTAATGTATACATTAAACTATAAATTATAAAATATTATTAATTAATAGTTTATTTATTTTTCTATTTTTTTTTTCTTATTTTTTATTTTTATTTTTATTTATTTTTTTTATGAAACTCAAATAATAAAAAAATAATAATAAATATGGTTTGAGGAAATTTTTTTTCTTTTTTCTTTTTTTTTCCCATGTAACAGATTTGTGTTAAGAAATTAGGAAAAATTTTATTTATGTTATTTATTACTTAAAATAATAAAAATAAAATCTTTATTATTATTATTATTATATTATATTATTAAATTATTATTAATTATTATATTATTCTATTATTAAATATTAATTATTATTCTATTATTCTATTTATTCTATGATTTTGTTTTATTATTATTATTATTAATTATTAATTATTAATTATCATTTATTATTATTTATTATTATTACCATTTTCTTTTAATATTATTTATTTTCCTATTTAATTTATTAATTTATTTATTAATTTATTTATTATTTATTATTTATTATTTATTATTTATTATTTATTATTTATTATTTACGGTTATACAGGATAAAATATAAAATATTAGTTATTATAAAAAAAAGTATTATTTTAATATAATTCATATATATTATTTAATATATATGATTATATTATATTATATTTGGCTATTCCCATTTCTCATATATTCTATTTATTTAATAAACAATTTATAAATGATTTATCATAATATTTTTGTTTATATTTACATTTTTTTATTTATTTAATATATTATACCATTATTTAATATATACCATTTATTATTTATAATTTGTAATTTTTTTTAATAATATTTAATATATTATCATATTTTTTTTTTTTTCATTATTATTATTATTTTTTAATATTATTTTTTAATATTATTTAATTATTTAATTTAATTAATCATTTATTAAAAATGTTTTAATATTTTTTAAAATGATTTTCTTATTTTTTTTTTATTGACTTTTTTTTTTTTTAAAAAAATTCCGTATTATAAAAACAAACAAACAAACAAACATTCACCTCCTTTTTTTTTTTTTTTTTTTTTTTTAAAAAAAATTACCATTTTTAATATGAAATAAATTTTAAATCATAATAAAATATAAACAATAGTAATAAACCAAATAAATATAATAAATAATAAATAATAAATAAAAAAAAAAAAAGAAGTTACTTAATAAACAGGTAACAATATTAATATTTATAAATGAATAATAAATTAATGGTGACTAATAATAAAACATGAATAATGATAATCATTTATTTTTTATTTATTTTTTTTTAAAAAAAAAGTTGGATGATAAAAGGATGAAAATATGTAATTAAAATTTATGGAAAATTTGTTTTTAAAAAAAAAAAATAAAGGATTTTAAGAACATTTTTATAAATTAATAATGGAATAGTGGATTAAAATGTTTCTTTTTTTTTTTTTAAATATAAATATAAATATAAATATAAATATAAATAAATAAACAAATAAAATAAAAATTTCCCTATTTAGTTTTTTTTCTAAATATAAAAATAGAAAATCAATATTGCGGCTGTGTATTTTAAATAGTTCTTTTTCTTTTTTTACTTTTTTATACATATAAAATATATGTATTTTTAAGGCTTTTTTTTTAAGGCTATATTTAATTATATTTAATAAATATAGAATTTAAACCTTTTTAGTATTTTTTATTTAAATTGTTATTATTAATATATATAAAATAGTTATTATTAACCAAAGTTTCTTATTTAATAAATATAAATATAAATATATTATTAATAAAATAATTAAATAAATCATATATAAATATATAATAAATAAATTTTCTGTAATATTAGTATTAAATTATTTAATAAAAAGAATATTAATAAATTATTAAATAGGTTTTATTAATATTATTAATATTATTAATATTATGATAATAAATTTTCATTATTTATGTATTAAATCATATATTAAAATATATATAAATATTTTATTTATTTTATTTTATTTATTTTATTTTTTAATTATTTACAATTTTATTTATTAATCATTAATAATAATTAATCTATAATAAATAAAGAAAACAAACACAAAAAAATAAAAAAAAATAATTAAAAAATACATAATAAAAAAAAAAAACAAATTAAAAAAAACAAAAAATAATAATAATAATAAAATAATAATAAAAAAAAAAACAAAAAAACAAAATAAAATAAAAAAGAATATTAAAAAAACAAATTAAATTAATATATTGTAATACATTGTAATATATAGGTTGATCATTCATATTTTTTTAAACAAATTGAACAAATTAAATTTTTATTTATTACAATATATTTATTATATATTTATAATATATATTAGACTTATATTATTATTTATAATCTAAAATGTTTTTTTTTAGACAAATTAAATGTTATTATTGAAACTATTTAAAATAAATTACATTGGTATATATTATAAAAATGTACAAGTAATACGAACTAATATTATTTTAATATATTAGTTTAATATATTTATTATAGATATAAACCTAATATTATAATATTTTTAATTATATAATATTAATAGAATTAGAGTAATCATTTAAAAAAAAAGGTGTTAATGTTAATCATATAAAAAATAATTTATTCATATTTTTTTTTTTTTTTAAAAAAAATATTTTTTTTTTAAAAAAAAATTATTACCAATAATCTTATAATAAATGTTTAAAAATTAAAAACATTCCATTTTAATAAAAAAATTATAAAATAAAGTTTGAATACATCAAACAAATGATATAAAAAAAACACGAAGGATTAGTGTTCATTAATTTTTCATATGAATTTATTGATACAGATTAGACTCATTCATATATTAAAATATATAGTTTTTCATATGAATTTATTGATACAGATTAGACTCATTCATATATTAAAATATATTAATGATATGTTCACTAAAATGAGAAATTTACTATTGTACTAATGAAAATATATAACAAATTAAAATAAATAGAATAAAATAAAATTATATATATATAAAGAATAATTATTAAATTATTAAATAATATTATTAATTATTAATAAATAAATAATAATAAATTATTAATTATTATTAATATTTTTATATAATAAAATTTTATATTCAATTTTAGATATTTTTTTTTTTTAGATTATTACGTAATATAGAGTTTTATAAATTTTTCATGTATTATTTTTTTCTTTTTAGTGTAATAAAAAAAATTTTTTTTACTTTAGTTGTTGCTTATTTAATAGTGAATAATAATAATTAATAATGCTTTATTATTATTAATATAAAATTAAACAATTTTTTTTATTTAAAATAAATAATAAATAAATAATAAATAATTAATAATGATCCATAAATAAAAATATCAACAATGATATAATATAAAACCTACTTAATATATTAAATATTGAATCATTAAAAAGAAACTCGAATTACTCTAATAATAAAACCAAAAAAAAAATAAAAAAAAATAAAAAAAATATTTTAACAAATTTCATATTTCATTTCCTTATTAAAAAAATTATTACCTTTTATATATAATTAAAATTTAGAGTTCCAGTTTAAATGTAATATAAATATAATATATTATGCAATTTAATTTAATATATTTTAATATATATAATTTTGACAAAAACTAATGATGATATAGAATAATAAATTAAAATTAAAATAATCACAGATAAATTTTAATATAAGAGAAAAAAAAATTTTAATTTTAATTTTAATTTTAATTATAATAATAATAATAAATGAACTATTTAATAAATGAATATTTTATTTATATTCTTTATATATATCATAAATATAATTATTAAATTAAAATATATATTGTAGTATTGTATATATAATATATAATATATATAAAATATATTTAATTTTTTTAAGCTTTTTTTTTTTTTTTTTTTATATTTAATTATATTGTTTAAAATTATTCATCATAACTTTTTTTTTTTGGTGTTTAAGGTGATTGTTTTTTTTTTTAATAATAACTTTGTTTTAATTTTTTTTTTATTTCTCATCCATAATTGAAACAAACTTAATAATAATAATAATAAAAAAAATAATAATAAAAAAATTTTTTTATTCTTCAATTAATTTTATTAATAGAAAAAAGAAAAAAAAAAAGAACTTGGGATTTAATAAAATTATTCTATAATGATTTAAATATTAATATTAAATGAGGATAGATAAAAATCAAAACAAATGACTATAAAGAAAACAAAACAATAATGAAAACAAAACAATTCTTTAAAAAAAAAACAACATAATTAAAAATGTCACTTTTTTTTTTTTTTACTAAATAGTATTGTTATTATTGTTATTATTATAGAATATATAAAAAAATGGGGATGTGATGTAATAATAACTTTGATTAAAAAAAAAAAAAAAGAGTTATAATATAATAATAGATTTATTTTTTTTATTTTATTTTTATAATAGTAATTATAAACAACAACAACAACCATAATACTAAATCATCATTTATTTCAATCATCAACGATTTATGTAATATGTTTATATATGGTTATATTAATAAAAATTATATATTAATTTAATTATTATTAGTATTATTATTATTATTATTATTAAAAAAATTCTGTAAAAAAAAAAAAATTTTTTTTTTTACAAAAATAATTAATATATTAATTATATTAATTATGTTAATAATTATTATTTACCATACACACACTTCATTAATTATTTATTCTGTATTCAGTCAATATTATATAAAAAAATTTTTATTTTAATTTTATTTTAATTTTATTATAATGCATTTATTACATAATAATAAAAAAATAAAAAAATGAAATAAAAAAAAGATTAATAAAAATATAAGGTAATGTAATGTATATTATTTTATTTTATTTTATTTAATGTAGTTGTTTTTATTTTTTTTTTCTATATTTTATAGTTTTTTTTTTATATATATGTTAAGTTTTATAAAAAAAAAAAAAATTTTTTTATTACCAATTAAAGTAATTATTAAAGTTTATTTTTGTCGGGAAGCAAAATAATAAAAAAAAATTTTTTTTTCTATTATATTATTACATTTAACAAAATAATATTGAAAATCAAAAAAAAAAATTTTTTTTATTATTTTTTAATTATTTTATCCATGGAATCTTTTTTTTTTTTGTTCATAATCATAAACTAAATTTTACTATTAATGATTAAGATAAATGATGGCAAAAAATCTATTTTTTTTTAATCAATTAGTTATTTTTTTGTTATATATTAGGATGGTTTATATTAAAAAAAAAAAACATGTTTTTAAATAATAATAATAATCAAATAATAAATAATATATATAAATAGATTTTAATGGTAATAAAAAAAAATTTTTTTCCAATATAAACTTTTTTTTTTAAAATAATAATAAATAAAAACATTTACAATTAATTGTAAATAAAAACATATTAAATTGTAAATAAAAACATTTACTTACTGTAAATAAAAACAATTTTTTTTATTAATTATTATTATTATTATTACTTTATAAATATAAAATGATGATGATTATATATAAAAATAATAAATTAAAACAAATTTTAATTCTAATAATAATAATTCTAATATATTAATATTTTGCATAATATTTAATAGTATAATTATTGTTAAAAAAATAAGATGGATATTATTTATATAATATATAAAGTAGGACAATAATTAGTTTATTAGTAATAATAAATAATAAAAAAATAAAAATAAAAGTTAAATAAAATATAAAATAAAATATATAATTATATATATAATAAATAATAATAAATATTATTTATATTTATTAAAAAAAAAAAAAAGAAATGAAGTTAAAAAAATTTTTATTATAGTATATTTAAGATTTTGTTTTTATTATTATAATTATTATTATTATTATTAAGATTTTAATTAAATATTGAAAAAAAAAGAAATTTTTTCTTTGAATAATAATAATAATGAAAAAAAAAAATTTTTTTATTTAAAATAGTTTAACTTTATATAATTAATTTAAAATATTTTTATCATGAATTTTAGTACCAATAATACGAAATAAAAACTAATTTAATGATGATAAAAAAAAAAAAAATGGCGGCTTTTCTTTTTTTATTTATTAATATAGTTGTCAAATGTAAAAGTTTCTTTTTTTTTTTTTATATAGCTTATAAATTGAGAAAAAAAATTAGTTTATAGTTTTCTTTTTTAAATGTTATTTTATAATATTAGTATTAGTATCTATTTACTTTTTTTTTTTTTTTAAATATTTATTTTTATTTTTATTTTTATTTATTTGTATCTTTTTTTTTCTTTTCATATTTTATTTAATTCATTTATTTGTGAGATAAAATTTTTTTTTATTTTATTCTCATCTGAGAATAAAAAAAAAATTTTTTTTGTACTTTTTTTAAAATAATTATTAATATATAGAATATACTCTAATAAATTGGTTAATTTATACGTCATATGTAAATGTTGGTGAGTCAATTTTTTTAAAAAGGTAAAACGCCAATATTTTTCTTTTGAAAAAAAAAAAAATAAATAATAAATAAAAACATATAAAGTGATAAATCCAAAATATATATATATATATATATTTTAATAATAATAATAAAAAAGAGACAAAAAGAAAAATGTTGAAAAAAAAACTTGACCAAAGATAATTAATTATAATAAAGAATAATTTTAAGATAATAATTAATAATTAATGATAATAGTAAATAATCATCAATATAATTAATTAATGATAATAGTAAATAATCATCAGTAATAACAAATAATAAGTAATAATTACTTATAAGTCATAATAAATATATATAATAAAATAATAATAATAATTATAAAAAAAAAAGATAAAAATTTTAACTCATTTTTATCTTTTATTTTTGAAAAAAGTTGTTTTAATATATGGTCTTTATATTATAGTATATTTTAATATATGGATATTTCTATTAATGATTTAATTTTCAATATATTAATTTAAACTCGAATATATTTTCAAAGTCCAAAGTAAATATATTAGCATTAGATTTTTAATGTAACTTATTTCATATTTTATATGTACAGAGTGTAATATATCCATTAATATTTAATATTAATTTAAGAATTAAGAATTATTAACATTAACTTTTAATTAACTTTAATTAATCAATAAATAAATTAAAATACTATATATTAAATTATATTATAATATATGTAAATATTTAATTTAATTAATTAAATTTAAGTTTAACTATAAACTTTTTTGACTAATAATTAAGTATATATTTCTTTATACTTATAATATATTTGTAATAAGTAAATATATCGAATAAATAAATATATTACATTTATAATAATAATATATTAATTTTCAATGTAAACTTTTTTTGATGATTTAATATTATGATTATGTGTCGATTAATTTATTTATTTTTATATTAAAATAGTATTAAACTCTATTTATTATTGTTTTTTTAAAATTTTATTTTTTTTTATGTTTTTTTTTATTTTTTTACATAATTATTATTATTATTATTTTTTTTATTTTTTATTTTTTTTTAGATTTGTAATATTTTTTTTTTATTTTTCCTATCTGTAGAGTTTTTTTTATATTTATAAATTAATGTATGAATATTAAAAAAAAATTTTTTTAGTTGAGTTGTTTTAATTAAAATTAAGTAAATGAATAAATAAATAATATTTAAATAAATAATTTATAACTAACTTAAAAAAAATACAATAATACTAAAAATGGGCAATGTTAGAAATAAAAGTTTAATTAATATTTATTTAATTTTAAATATTAATAAAAATAAAATATTCACTAATGAATAAATCAATGAATAAATAAATAATAAAATAGTTAAATAATTCTAATTTATCACATAATAAAATAATAATAAAAATAATGAATGAATAAATGAATGAATGAATAATAAAAATATTTTATTTATAAAAAATTAAAAAAGTATAATTATTAAAGTATTTCATTTATTTATTTATAATTTAAGATGAGTTGTTTAATCAAAAAATAAAAAAAAAATAATTAAATGAATGAATAAATAAAAATAATATAAACAATTCAGTAATTAAATATCAATAAAGATTAATTAAATTTTTTTTTTTTTTAGTTTTTTTTTTTTTAATTCATAATATATGTATAAATTTATTTATTTATTTTATTTTATATAATCATTCATCATCAAAAATTAAATTTTTTATTATATTTTTTTTATTAATAATAAGGAATAAAAAAAATCGATATATTATAAATCATTAATACTTATTGATTATCTTTGATGAAATAATTAATGTTTTATTTTATTTTATTTTTTTTATTATTTTTTAAAATAATAAAAAATAATAAATAATAATTAAATTATATATATATTTTTTAAGATTATCAAAAAAAAAAAAAAGTAATCATCGTTAAATCCTAAATCTTAGATTTAAATTTAATTATTAATACAAAAAAAAAAAATAAAAATAAAATAAAAAATAAAAACAAATTAATTAATTAAAAAAAAATTTATTATTTATTATTTATTATTTATTATTTATTATTTTTGTATTTTATTATTTTTGTATTTGTATTTGTATATATTATTTATTTATTATAAATTATTTATTATTTATTATTTATTATTTATACATACATTAATATAATTAAATTTAATTATTTATTATTTTTTTTAAGAATTTAATTTATTAATATTTACACTTTTTTTTTTTAATTATTTTTTTTTTAATTAATTTATACCATAAGTTGCATGAAATATTTTTATATTATTACATTATAATAGTATATATATAAAATCATTTATATTTATATTTATATTTTTATATAATTTTTTTTTTAAGTTTTTATTTTTTTTTATTTTTTAATACTTTTATTTTAATAATTTAATATTTATTTATTTTTTTTCTCTCTTTTTTTTTACTCTTTCCATTTCTTTTTTTTTTTTTTAATTTTCTTTTCTTTTTTAATTTTAAAAACTTGTAATAAATTATTATATAATAAAAGAAAAGATAAAGAAGTTTCTTTCTGTTTTGTTTAAAAGAGAAAAAAAAAGCATTTATTTTTATGTTTTAAATGTATGCTATTCTATTTTTTACATAAATTTCTTATACATTTTTTTTTTATTGAAATTTAATTATCACAAAGAAAAAGTTTTTTTTTTTTTGAAAAACTATATATATATATAAAGAAGATATACATATATAAAGAAATAAGTAAAATAATAAAAAAAAAGAAAAATATAAAGTATTAAAAATATGAAATATTAAAAAAAAAAAATTATTTCAATTAATATTTATAAAATCATGGTATTTAATAATCATTCAATATTTGAATTATATATAAAAGTGAAAATATAAATAAATACAACATTATATCAAGAAAAAAAAATAATTGTATTAAAATCAAATATTAAAAAAAAAAAGGGAAAAATCAAATAAAATATGACAATACATCAAAAAAAAAATATTTTTTTAAAAAAATAATATATAATAATAATAATACTCTATTATTATTAATTATTTAAATATTATAATTTAATAAAATGACAATAAAATTATAATATTACCAAAGATATATATATAAACAGAAAAACGAAAAAAAAAACAAAAAACAAAAAAAAATAAATTAACAATATATTCATATACTTTTTGTAATTTTTATTTTATTAATTTTATATATATAATTAATATTAATAATTTTTTTTATATATATTATAATATTAAAAAAAAAATTTAGAATAATATTAAATATAAATTGATATAAATCAAATTTATATTTTTATACCAGGAACCTTTTTTTTTTATTTATATTATTTTTTAATATTAAAAATTATTTAAGTATTCATACATAATACACCCTCTTTTTTTTTTGTCTAAAAATTAAGGTAATTTTTTTTTTAATATTATTTTTTTTTTGATCTTACCATTAATAATATATAATGAATAATAAATTTATAACCACCATTTTGATAATATTATAATAATTAATGATTTAAAACAAAGACAAAAAAAGAATAATAAAAATGAAACACCACCATTTTAAAATGAAATAAAAAAATAAAATACCTAAAAATAATACTAATAATAATAATAATATATAAAAAAATATCAAAGTAATATAAGGATAAAGATAATAATGTAATAAAAGTAAAAAATTTGTTTTACACAAAAAAAAAATTTTTTTTTAATAATAGATTTTTATGAATATAGTAACCATATCCAACAATAACTTAACTCATTATAAATATAATAAAAGAAGTATTATTATTATATAATAACATTCATATATTAACAAATAATAAATATAATACATAATAAAGTTATATAATATAATAGAATATAATAGAATAGAATAGAATATAAAAGTCATTGAATGAATAAATAATAAAATAAATAAATGAAAATTTTTTTATATAAAAATTAGTATTATTATTAGAATTATTACACATAAAATAAAAATAAAAATAAAAAGTAACAAAAAAAAAAGAATGGATAATTATTAAATAACCAATTCTATATATACACTTAATATGTAAATAATAAATGATCAATTGATACTACAATATATAATATATATAATATAATATATGCTATAATATATAAATTAAATAACAGTAATACAATATATTAGATTATATTTTATATTTAAATGTGAAATAAATTAAATTATAGACATTATAATAGTAATAAAGAATGAAAAGAAATAATAATAGTAATAATATATAATAATATATAATATATGATATATAATAAATAATATAAATTATAAAAAAAGAATTAAATTATAATATTAGAATATAATATATTGTCAATTTATATTATAGAATGATCTAATATATATCAACATATAGTCATTTATATCAACATATGAATATTTGTATATATAAGAATAATTTGTACAATATATAAATAGTTTATTTAATATAATCACCTATTATTTATTTAATAACCAATTTAGTAAATATGTTATGAAAATACCAAAGTCATACAATATAATAATAAATAAATGATATAAACAAACAATATTAATTATAAACATTTTTATATTGAAAAATTAATTGATAATATATAAAGTTTATTAATTAAATTTATTAAAGATAAAATCTATACAATAATATATTACAAATTTAATCTGTCATATATTATATATATTAAAGAATAGACTAGACGATATATTAAACTTTATTAAATATAATTTATAGAATAAGCAATATATTTTGTTATATATTAAATTCAATGGAACCATATATTAAACATATAATCTAATTATAATATAAATTAAATATATTTTAAATTTAATTTATAAATAGAAATAGAAATATTAAAAGAAATTATTATTTATTTTAGTTTAAAGTCAAATAAAATAAAATAAAATCAAATAATTTAAAGAAAATATGAAATTGAAATGAAATAATGAAATAAAAAAATTTGAAAATATGCTAAAGATAAATAAATAAAAAATTAAAAGCAATTATTAAAATAATTTAAATTTAAACAATTAATATAAATAAATTTATTAGTATTAAAAAATTAAAAAAAACACTAGAACATTTTTCTTTATTTTTTTTTGATACTGTTGTAAAATAAAAATTATATTAATAAACAATAAACAAATAAAATAAAAAAAATTAATTGAGATAATTTATAAATAAAATAAATAACTTATATCAAATTATAATATACAAAAAAAATTGTTGGTTATACTATCGTACAACAATATCTTGATTAAAAATAAACAATTCATATTTTATTATTAAATAACGTTTGAAAAGAAATGAAAAAAAGAAAGAACTTGGCTTAACGATTAATATAGAAACAAAAAAAAATAAAAACAAAATATAAAATAATCAATAATAATAATAATATATAAAATTAAATTCTAATATCTTCTAGTTTTCATTTAATATTTTATCTTTATTAATTATTAATGAATAATTTTTATTTTACATTGTAAAATAATAATAGTAAAAAATATAAAAAAATTAAAATTAAAAAAAAGATAGGCTAGAAATATTAATATATATGAAAAAAAAAGAAAAAAAAAAAAAAAAAAGAAAAAAGAATAATAATAAATAATTTAATTAATAATAATAATATAATAATATAATAATAATAATAATATAATAATAAATTAGATTTTATAATATTAACTATTAAATAATATAGAATAAATAATATAGAATAATAGTAAATAAATTTGTTAATTTACAATTAATAGAATTTTTTATTATTATTAAATAAGCTTTTTTTTTTTTTAATAAAAAAGTAATAAATTTAATAATTTCCATATTTGAATACTAAGGAAAACGTTTATTTCTTTTTTATTATCATAGATAAAATAAAATAAAATAATTAAAATGTCTTTCTGTGTAACAAATAACAGTAAAGTTGACGTTGATTGGTCAAAATTTCATGATGAAGAGGTAAATAATAAAAACTTTAAAAAAAAATATTTTAATAAATATTTTAATTTAAATTGTATTACAAATAATTTACGTAAAACGTAATTGTAGAAATTTAATTTTTTGTTTAAAATAAATAAATAATAAAAAAAAAAATTTTTTTTTTTAATAAATAAATAAATTTAAAAAAGTTTACCTTTTTTTTTTTTTTTTTTTTTTTCAAAAATTTTTTTTTTTTTAAAATTTTTTTAATATAGAATATTTTATTTATTGTAAAATAGTAAAACAAAAAAAAAAGAAAAGAAAAAAAAGATTTATTTTTTTTTATAAAAAAAAAAAAAAACGACTTTTTTTTTTATTTAAGACAATTTAATACTTATTTTTTTATAAAAAAATAAAAAATTTTTTTTATTACTACTATTTTTATTAAAATAAAATATATATAAATAATAAAAAAAAAACTAAAAACAAATATTAACTAATAATACTAATACTAATTCTAATAATAAATTTAATCAATAATAAAAAAAATAATTATTTAATTTACTATTATTGTTAAAAAGTTTAATCATTCCAGTCCATTGGATGCTTTAGCAACAATATCATACGCTTGTTTACCTTTATCAACTGAAAAGAAATTGAATGAAAATAATAGTTCAAAAAAAGAAATGAATACAGTATCACCAAATAATAATAATAACAATATGAATGCCAATAATAACAATGGTATGATGGTTAACCGAGGAAATACTAATTTCCAACCAAATAATATGAATGGCAATAACAATAACAATAATAATAACAACAACAATATGAATAATAATAATATGAATAATAACATGAATAATAATATGAATAACAATAACATGAATAACAACATGAATAACAACAATATGAATAATAATAACATGAATAATAATAATATGAATAACAATAGTATGAATAACAATAACATGAATAACAATAATATGAATAATAATAACATGAATAACAATAATATGAATAATAATAACATGAATAACAATATGAATTATTATAATAATAACAGTAATACTAATTCTCCAATGGTTAACCAACCTATTAAACAAGAATTTAATTATCAAAATAATGGTCCAATGTATTCTAATGATTCAAATAATTCAAGTCCAATGAACCAAAATAAACCAAATAACAATGGAGTTCCAATGCAAAACTTGTCCCCTTATCCAAATAATAATAATAATGATATGAATCCAATAAAGAATACTCAATTTTCTTCACCATTATATAATTATAATGATTCTAAAGATATGAATAGTATGTATTATTTTATATAGTTAATACGTAATAATTATATAATATAATATATATATTTTTTGCCAAAAAAAAATAAAAATAAAAATAAAAATAAAAATAAAAATAATAATAATAGTAATAATAATAATAGTAATAGTAGTAGTAATAGTAATAGTAATAATAGTGATAATAATAATCGAATTTATATATTATATATATTAATATTTATTTATATTTTATTTTATATAGATTCTATTTCTACTCCAAATAACAGAGATTATCGATACCAAAACCCATCGCCAAATTATTATAATTATAATGATTATAATAATGGTTCAAAGAATAATAACCTTAATAATTTCTCTTTGAAGAAGAACAAGCTCCTTAATATAAATACACCACCAAGTTCTATTCATAATACTCCTGTACAACCCAATAATAATACCTATAATAATGGTCAAATGCTTTCACCTAAGCCAATGTCAACGAATGCATCACCTCAATTTAATGATAATATTAATACTACTAATGCAAATACAGTTGCTACTAATGCTACTAATAATAATGAAGGTAATGCTGTTAGTTTTGATCAAACCCCAACCACATCCAAACAAAATACACCATCAGCTATTACTCCAAGTGTTTCAAAGTTTATAAATAATAATGCTAAACCCTATGATATAAATAGTGTAAATTCTCCTCACAGAAAGAATAGACCTACTTATGCTTCATTAATTGGTCAAGCTATTATGTCAAGTCCAAATCATAAGGCTCAATTAAGTACGATTTGTGATTGGATTGTTGAACATTATCCCTCCTTTGATAGATCTGATCAACGTTGGCAAAACTCTATAAGACATAATTTATCTTTACAAAAATGTTTTGTTAAATTACCACATTCCCCTGCTTCCTCTTCTACTCATTCTAAGAGTTGTTTTTGGACTATTCATGAAGACTTTTTAGAAAGTTTTATTAATGGTGAATTTGTTAGACATCGTCATAGAAGAATAAATAAAAATAAGGAAATCTTACCAGCTCCACCTGGTTACAATTCCGAAAAGAAGATTAACATCAAGAAAATTATTAATAATACTGGCTTGGATAAGAAACCAGGTGTAAATGATTTATTATCAACATCAAATCAATTTAATGATAAGCTATTGAATAAACCAAAGGATATTAATAATAATATCATTAATAATGGTAATGGTTACAATTCCTTTAGAAATAATGAACCAATGGGTTTAAATAATGGTAATAACAATTTTGGAATGTATAATGGTATGAATAAGGGTAATGATAATTTTAATAGATTTTCTGGTAATCCAATGAATAATAATGGAAATATGATGAATAATAATGGTAATGGTAACTTTAATAATAGTAATTCATTTAATAATAAGAATACCATGGGTGGTATGAATAATATGGGTAATATGAATAATAATGTAAACAATACTATGAATAATAATACTATGAATAATAATATGAATACTATGAACAATAATAATATGAATAATAATATGAATAACATGAGTAATAATAATATGAATAATAATAATATGAATAATAATAATATGAATAACATGAATAATAATAATAATATGTATAGAGGAGATCGTTATTCAAACCAAGGCAATTTTAATAATTATTATAATAACAATAATAACAACAATAATAATAATGGTAACATGAATAATAATGGTAACATGAATAATAATAATAATAATAAAAATATGAATAATTATTATAATAGACCTAATCCAGTTGTATATAATAATAATAATAATAATCAAGGTATGCCACCTCAAGGATTTAATAACAATAATAATAATTCATATCCACAAATGAGAAATAACCCAATGAATAATGGTCCAATGAATAATAACAACATGAATAATAATATGAATAACATGAATAATATGAACACTATGAATAATGGTCCAATGAATAACAATAATATGAATAATAATATGAATAACATGAACAACATGAATAATGGTCCAATGAATAACAATAATATGAATAATAATATGAATAATATGAACAACATGAATAATATAAATAATAACAATAACAACAATAATATGAATAATATGAATAGTATGAATAACATAAATAATATGAATGTGAACAACATGAATAATGGCAATGGTATGAATAACATAAACAATATGAATAATGGTAATAATAATATGAACAATATGAATAATAATAATAATACTAATAACAATAACAATAATAATAGTAACAATATGAATACTCCACCTCATACCTATTATACATCTATGAATGATAATAAGAATAATTCAAAATTTAATCAAAATAATTTTTTTGATGGAAATAATATGAATCAAAATCAAAGATCAGAACCATCAAAAATTAGTTCACATATTCCAATAACATATAATAATAATAACAATAATAATAACAATAATAACAATAACAACAATAATAATAATAACAATAACAATCCACCAAATAATACTTTTAATAATAATAACCAAAATAATAACCAAAATAATAACCAAAATAATATGATGAATAATAACAACAGTAATAACAATAACAATAATAATAGTACTAGTAATACTAATACTTCTAATGCAAATAATAATAACAATAATAATCAAAATAATAATAATCAAAATAATAATAATAATAATAACAACAATAATAATTTTAATAGAAATCAAATGATGAATTATTCTTCAAATGTAACTCCTAAACCAATGCCAATGAATCAACAACAACAACAATCATCTAATGAAAACGTCTATCCAAATAATATAAATAATACAAATTCAATGCCATATCAAACTTGTTAAAATTAATGTGAATTAAAAAAAAAAAAAAAAAAAAAAAAAAAAAATTTATTAATTATATCTATTTCTATTTCATTAATAATTTTTTTTTTAATCTTCTTTTATAATTTTTATTTTTAATTTTAATATTAATCTTTTAGCACAAAATTTTTTTAATTCTTTAACTTTCTTTACTTTTTAATTTATTTAATTTATTTATTAAAAAATTTATTTATTTTTATTCACTATAAATTATTTTAACAAGTCAAATTGGATTGATTTGTATTCATATTTTACCAACTAATGATATATATATATTATATTATATACAAATCATTTATAATTTTAAATCATCAAATAAAGATTAATTGAAAGAAGAAAAAAATAAGAAGTATTTTTGTTATAAATACTAAAACAAAGAGAATAAATTATATATAAAAATATATATATATATCATGTATAAATTAATTTTGTTTTTAAAAACAAAACAAAACAAAACAAAAACAAAAACAAAAAAACAAGAACAAAACCAAAAAAGGATTAAATAATAATTTCATTATATAATATTTTCTATTTTATACATATAAATAGAAAAAAAAATATATAATATATTTATAGAGAAAATAAATCTCTATCTCTATAATATATATATACGTTAAATACATTGTAAATAATTCATGATATTAAAATGATATACATAATCTATTAATACTATTAGCTAGTTAATACTAATAACAACAGTATTAAGTCATAATTCATTTTTGATTAGCTTATATATAAAGAAATTTTCATAATTAATATACATCTGTTATATCTATTATATATAAAAAATTAAAAAATATTTCTATAAAAATTCATATATAATTTTTTTTATTTTAATACTCTACATTTAAATTTTTTTTTTAAAGATTTTAATTTATTATATATATAGTTTTTTACTTTTTTTTTTTTTTCTCTTTTAATTCAACAATATAATCAATAATAATTTATAAAAAAAAAAAAAAAAAAAAAAAAAAAAAAAAAACAAAAAAAAAAAAAAAAACAAAAAAACACAAAAAAAAAAAAACGAAAAACGAAAATCTAAAAATAAAAAAAAGAATATTTTTATTTAATTTTTTTTTTTTTTAATTTTATCTCTATTAAATCTATTAATTAATTAATTATAATAATAATAATAATAATAATAATAATATTAACATAAATAAATAAATAAACCTATAATTTGCAAATATATATAAAACAAAAAACAAAAAAAAAAAAAAAAATATTAACTTTTTTTCTTTTTTCTTTTTTCATTTTTCATTTTTTATTCATTTTTTTTTTTAATATTGATTTATTTATAAGATATAAATATATATATATTTATTATTATTGTTATTATTTTTTGATAAAGTACTTTATTATTTTTATTATTTTATTGTTATATGTTGATATATATAAATTTATGGATAAATGATTAATAATAATTCATGAGCAGCGTTTTAATCTAAATGTATTAATAACTATTTTATAATAAATAAAAAAAACATGGAAGTGTATTCTCTTCCTTTAGTCTAAAAAAAAAAAAAAAAAAAGAGCAGCGTTAAATTATTTATATTATTATTAACTTTATTTTGTATATATAAATTTATGGATAAATGATTCATGAGCAAGTGGTTAAATAATTTATATAGAATTATAATAATCAATTTTTAGTAATAGGATACTACTCTACTAACTCTACAAAAATACAAAAAGCAAAAAGAAAAAAAAAAAATATTTATAAATTTATTAATTTTTTTTTATTTTTTTTTTTTTTTTTATTTTTTTTTTAAATTTTTCGTTCATAAATATATATATATATTAGTTTTATGATCAAACTTGTCTCCACCTCTTCTTACCTCAACATGATATATACTTTATATCGGTTTACTGAACGAAAAAAGAAAATATATATATATATCCTCTTCAATAAATATCAACTCTTTGACTATCTTAGTCAAGTTGATAATTCAATAAGGCGGGACCCGAGTAGAAAGTCAATAAATATCAATTTAAACCCATAGAAGATTATAGAATTAATTACATTGAAAATCGAAATCTATACATATTTAAATATTTATCTCTTTATCTTTTTTAGAGTATGATAAGAAATATATTAATCAAGTATGAAAAGGAATATATTAACCAAAAAATTTATCTATTCCTTTTTTTTTTTTGGTGGAACTTTAGCTTTGTAAGAAATGCATTTTGATATAGGGGAATAGGAAACTATTAATTGAACATCTTTACAAAAGTTCAAAAGAGCTTCCTGTTCCATACTTTGTGGGGTTGGCAGACTTTTTAACAAAAACAGTACCAGTCATATACAGCTTTTTGGAGTTGTTATTTGAACGGTATAAATCAACATTCATTATTTCCAAGAGCATCGATATCGAATCGATAAGACATAATAATAATATCTCGAATCGCGATAATATTATTTCAACCACAGGGCCTTCGGAGTCATCTACTTTTACTAAAAATGATGAAAATTACCCAAGGGAGAGTTTAGTGGACACCACACTATCTTTAATTCAGATGTTACTTTTTTTTTATATTATTTTACCATTTAGAGAGGAGTGAAATCCAAATAGTTCTCTACAACTGAAATTATTATTTCAGAAATTTATTATATTTTTCTTTATATTAAATTTATATTATAGATTTTTTTAGATAATATTTTTTTTTTTTTTTTTATTTTAATCTATTTTTTTTTTATTTATGTACTAAATCTAAATGTATTAAATACAATTTATAATAAATAAAAAAAAAAAAAAAAACATGGAAAGTGTATTCTCTTCCTTTAATCTAAAATATATATATATATATATATATATAATTATAATCTAGGTTACTACTATACAAAAAGAAATATTAATAAATTTATTTTTTATTTTTTTATTTTTATTTTCAATAAATATAAACTCTTTGACTATCTTAGTCAAAGAGTTGATAATTCAATAAGGCAGGCCCGAGTAGAAAGTCAATAAATACTAATTTAAACCATTAGAAGATTATAGAATTAATTACATCGAAATTGAAATTTATATATATTTAAATATTTATCTTTTTATCTTTTTTAGAATATGAATATGAAAAGGTGTGTATTAATCAAAAAATTTATCTATTCCTTTTTTTTTTTTTTGGTGGAACTTTAGCTTTGTAAGAAATGCATTTTGATATTAGAGAATAGGAAACCATTAATTAAACAAGAAGTTCAAAGGAACTTTTTGTTTCCTACCTTGTTGTAGATTGGTTGATTTTCTTTTAACGAAAAAACCATATCAGTAATATACAGCAGTTTTTTAAAGTTATTATTGGAATAGTTACAAACCTATATCCTTTCTTTTTTTCAAGACCAAAAACATTAATTAGAGTTTTTATTTGAATGATTACTAACTTTATCCTTTCTTTTCAAGACCAAAAAACATTAATTATCAAACCAGTAATATCATCATCATCATCATAATAATAAATAATATCTTTCTAATTATGATATTATTTCAATCACAGAGCAATCAAACTCTTCTTCTTTTTATATAAGAAATAATAATAATAATAGTTCATGTGAGAATTTATTGAACAGTATACCATTTTATCTTTAATATGCATATTATATATTACTTCTTTGTTATGTATAATTAAGAAAGGATTGAAATTAAAATAGAACCCTTTACTGGATATATTATAAATATTTAATATATAGAAAAATATAATAACTTCTAAAAATTATAATATATATATATATATATTTTATAAGTAAATAAATAAATAAAAAAAATTCTAATTCTATATCGATAAATGTACTAAATCTAAATGTATTAATAAATCTATATAATAAATAAAAACAGGAAAAGTGTATTTTCTTTCTTTATTCATTATATATAAATAATTAGATGAAAAGTATTGCATATTTTCATTAAAAAAATTTTTTTTTATATTGATTTAAAAAAAAAAAATTAATTTATTTAATTATTCAAATATTTTTTACTTTTTTTTTTAAAAAAAAATTATACATAATTAAATTAATAAAAAAAAGAAAGAAAATAAATTAATAATAAATAAGCTAAAAAAAAAAAAATAATAATAATACTTAAAAAACAATAATAAAAAAAAAAAAAAAAAAAACCAAAACCAAAAGAGAAAAAATAAATAAATAAATAATATATCAAGTGACGATGAAATTATTTTTTTTTTTAATATTATTTATTGAACTTTTTATTTTCATTTCTGCTGAAAAAAGTAAATACTTATATTCGAATTATGAGGAAGATGGACACTCCAATTATGCTATTCATAGAAAAATGTAACTTGAAAAAAATTAAAAATAAATAAAAGAATAAATAAATATTACATAATAATAATAATAATAATAATAATGATAATAATAATAATAATAATAATAATAATGAACAAAGAATAAACTATATTATAATTATATGTGATGGAAGAAGAAAAGAATAAAAAAAAATAAAATAAAATAAAAATGAAATTATTATTAATTTAATAATAATATATTAGATTTATTAAAATTTTAAAGGAATAATAATAATAATAATAAAGAAGAGAATTATTATTAACATTGAATTATAAATGATTATTATTTTTAAAAAAATAAGAAATCATAAATGATTTCCTATTTTTTAATGATAAATTATATATAAAAAAAATACATGTATATATATATGCAAAGAAAAATTCAATATAATTTTATTAAATATAATATATAAGAAATTAAAATTATTAAAAAAAAAAGTTATAAAGCATCAGTTTATTGTTATTTTATAAATTAATTATTAAAAAAAAAGTTATAAATCATCAGTTTATTGTTATTTTTTAAATTAATTATTAAAAACAATAAGAAATATAATGTGTTTTTTTTTTTTTATTCTTCTTTTTCGAATTAAGCAAAACCTTGAAAAAAATAATGAAAAAAAGCTATTTTTCTTAAATTTACAAATGAAATATAATTATTATTATTATTATAATATAATAATTAATATTTAATATATATATATAGATAATATTATATATATTTACGTTTATTAACTTTTTTTTTATTATATCATTTTATATTCTATTCTATTTTAAATATATAATTACATTTTATCATAATAACAATAAAATAATATATATATTTTTATTTTAAAACAAAAAAAAAAGAAATCACAAATCTGAAAATATAGAGGGTAAAAATTATTAAATTATTAAACTCATAAAAATGATAATTATAAATATATAAATATATATATATGTAAAAATTATAATAAAATATAAAATTTATATATATTAATTTTTTTTTTTTAATATTTTTTTAAATACTTTTAAATATATATATATATATATATTCTTCTTCTTATCTATCTTAATAAAATTATATATAATAATAATAATAATTAGATGATTTATTATATTTCTTTACACTTCATGATTATAATAAGGATAGTGAATTAGATGGTAATGAACTTTTTGCTTCATTTATGGATGGTTTTGACCCTGAAGTTGAAGAAAAAAAAGATTTAAGATATATTTTAGAATGGGTTGATCATATTCTTGAAGAAGATGATATTGATGGAAAGTAAGTTTTATTATTTTATTTTTTTTTTTATTTTTGTTTTTTTATTTTATTATTTATTATATATACCATTACTATTTTATTTTAAATACTAATAATAATAATTAATAATTAATCATAATAATAATTAATAATAACAATTAATAATAATAATTAATAATAATAATAATAATAAATAATAATAATAATAATTAATAATAATAATAATAATAATAATAATAATTAATAATACTACTACTACTACTACAACTACTACTACTACTACTAATAATAATAATAATAATAATACTAACAATACTAATAATACTAATAATACTAATAATAATACTAATAATAATACTAATAATACTAATAATTATAATAATAATAATAATAATAATAATAATAATAATAATAATAATAATAATAATAATAATAATAATAATAATAATAATAATAATAATAATAATAATAATAATAATAATAATAATAATAATAATAATAATAATAATAATAATTAATAATAATAATAATAATAATAATAATAATAATAATAATAATAATAATAATAAAATTGATATTATTAATTCTATAATTTTTTTTTTTATAAAATAAATATAACAATATATATAAATTTTTTTATTAATATTAATTTTTTCATTTTATTAATAATATTATTTTTATATATGTTATTTCTATATTATTACGTATATTTTATATTTTATATTTTTCATTTTTTTTTATATTATAGTGGTAAAATATCTTGGAGTGAATATCTTGCTAGTCAAAAATATCATTCCTCAGATTAAAGCTTAATATAATATGTATATATTTATATTATAAGTAGTAAAATTTCTTGGAGTGAAATATTTTGCTAGTTCAAAAAATAACATTACTTCAAATTTTTAAAGCTTATAATATTTATATAATATTTAAATTTATATCCAAAGAATGAATCTATTTTTGTAAAAAACATATATTTAAATTTATATCAAGAGAAATAAAATTATTTTGTTAAAAAAAAAAAAAAACAAAACAAGTATATATATTCTTATATTTATATCAAGGAAATAAAACTATTTTGTAAAAAAAAAACATATATATATATATTTAAATTTATATCAAGAAAATAAAACTATTTTGTAAAGACAATAAGTTATCAAATATCAATATAAAAATGATATACATTAATTGTTAAATAACAAATAATATGTGTATTACTAATTCTTATAATTTATTTATAAAAAAAAAAATACATAATTTAAATAAATCAATTATATAATTGTTAAATATTAATAAAAAAAAAAAATTGAAATACATAATTTATACTTTTTTTTTAAAGTAATTGTATATATTTTTATATTTTTATATTTTTATATTTTTGTATATTTTTTTTTAGATGAATTTATAAATTTTTAAAAATAAGAATTTTTTATATATATTATATGCATATAATTAATTATAATTAATTATAATGTAATACTTATATTATTTATATTTAAGTATTATTCAATTAAATTATTAAGTTAGAGAAATATATTAAATAAAAAAAAAAAAGAGGTTGAATTAATATTTTTTTTTCTTTTTTTTTCTTTTTTTTTAAGTGATCTATAATATTAATATAATAATCTTAATAATAATTATTTTCAGATAGAAGAGGTGAGATGGGGGGAATGGAGTAAGGTATTTATTTCAATTTGTTGTTAGGAATAGTAAAGAGAGTTTATTATTATTATTATTATTATTATTATTTTTTCTCTTCGTAATAAGAAGAAATGGTTATTATTATTATAATTTGAAGGAAAGAGGAAAGAAATGAAATAAAAATATGAAAATAATCTTTTATAAGTTTTAAGCTACTACCTTTTTTTTTTTTTGTCTTTCAGATATTTTTCATTTTATATGTACTATATACTTTTGCAGCTTTTTTTTTTTTTTTATTTTAATTAAAACCAACTATTATCTATTATTATTGATAAAAATTATAGTTATATTCATTATTCAAATAAGGTGAGACTTAATCAAGTATGACCTTGACTAGCATATTTATTATAATAATGAATATATTCAATTTTTTTTTTTTTTACCTACATGAGCAATTTTTTAGATTCAATTATATATATATATATTGTAATAATTTATTCTATATATATATCTATATGAACTATTTTCATTTCATAATACTATTTTATTTTATAAAATATATATATATATATTTCAAATTCTTTTATTATCTTAGGACTCTTGAATTTATGCAAGTAGTTAATTTTTTTTTTAAACCAAAATAATATGGAATATTATTTATATGCATTAAGAATATTTATAAATTATATATTTAACATTATTATATATAATCTTTTAAACATATATAGTTTTTCTCTAATGGTCTTAGGAAAACCTGAGGTAATAGTAATTTTCATATTTATTTGAATTTAATATATATATATATAAAATATACATTTAAATTTATATTTTTTTACATATTTGTAAATCCCATAATTATTAATAAAAAAAAAAAAATAAAATTTAAAAAAATATGTGTTATTTACTTTTCCCTCCCCCCATAGTTTTAGTTATTATGACTAATTCAATAAATTATGAAATATTTTAAAAAAAAAAAAAAAAAAAAATAAATAAATAAAATAATAATAGAAATATTATTCATTATTTACTGTTATTAATTATTCATCATATAGAAATGAATCATATCATTTATATTTAATTTTTCATTATTAATATTATTATTATTATTATTAATTATTATTATTTCTTATTTCTTATTTCTTAATATTATTATTATTATTATTATTATAAATTATTATTATTATTACTTAAAACATTTGTAATACAAAAGAGTGTGATGTGATATCCACTGGAAAAAAAATTTTTTCTCTTTACACCAATAAAAAAATTTATATATGAATTGAATATGAAACTAGGAAATAAACCTATAAAAATAAAAAAATCCTGTTTGTTTCACTATAAGATAATAATAATAATATAATAATAATAATAGTTAATAATAATAATAATAATAATTAATAATAGTTAATAATAATAATAATAATAATAATAATAATAATAATAATAATAATAATAATAATAATAATAATAATAATAATAATAATAATAATAATAATAATAATAATAATAATAATAATAATAATAATAATAATAATAATAATAATAATAATAATAATAATAATAATAATAATAATAATAATTTATAATAATAATAATAATAATAATTTATAATAATAATAATAATAATAATTAATAATAATAATAATAATAATAATTTATAATAATAATAATAATAATAATTAATAATAATAATAATTAATAATAATAATAATAATAATAATAATAATAAATAATAATAATAATAATAATAAATATACTCTTATATTATAAGTAAAAATAGAAAATAATTCGATTCACTAATTTTATATTATTGAATAATATAATTAAAGATTTTTAAAACATGTTCAATAGACATTTATTGTTAAAATTCTTAATGGTATAGTATTAAATGTATTTTTATAATTAATAAATAATGTTTTATTATAATAAATAATATATATTTAAGGCATTATAGAAATTAAATAGTATAAAGTTTAAATAGTATTAACAATGTTAATACAATATTATTTTTATTCCTTCTTTTTTATTTTATTTTATTTTATTTTATTATAATATATATCGTACTATTATTATTAACAATGTTAATAATAATAGTATTTTTATTATTTTTCATATTATTATATAATTTAATGATAAGTTTTAAATATCTTTGATAATAATTAATATTAATAATTTCTTTTTACAGGAGTTTATTTTTTTATATTCCGTCTTAGCCATTATTATTTTATTTTTAGGATAAATTTACTAATTAAAAATATGGAATTTTTTAATTGGTAATGATAATTAGTATTATAGTTAGTATTATATATATATATTATTTTTCATATTATATTATTATATGTAAAATACTTAATATTATAATTTAAAAAATATTTTACATATAATATGAAAAATATAAAGTCATATTATTATTATTAAAGTCATATTCTTATAAATAAAATAAAAAAAATATATTTTTAGGGTGAGGAATTGGATAAATAAAATAAAAAAAAAATATTTTTAGGGTGAGGAATTGGCATAAAATAAAAAGTATTAAGAAATCATTTCTTAATATTATATTTATTTATAAAAAATAAAAAAAAAAAAAAAAAAAAACTATTTGCCATTTTTTTTTTCTTTTTATTAAATTTGGCGGTGGATCATGTTTTTTTGATTTTTGTACTCTCGGCATCCTTTTATTTAATAATTAAGAAATCAAAATTAGCCATAAATTATGATTACAAAAAATCATTATTTATGCTTTATTTATTTAAGGATTTCTTAAATTAAGCATAAATAATGAAAATAAAAAAAAATATTCCTATTATTGTGACATTTAAAAAATTTTAAATCTTTAAATTAAAATAATGTAGTACAAGAGAATTTTTTTTTTAAAGAGATCAAGTCGTACAACAAAAGTTAAGTTTACTTTTATGCTATTTTTTTTTTTCTTTATTATTTCCTTTTAATTTTTAATTTTAATTATTTTTTTTACTTAATATAGATATTTTTTACGACTTTTTTTTTTTGAAATAAAAAATCAACAATAATATATAAAATATATAAATAAATAAGTAAATTAAAAAATAATAAGAAATAGCATTTAACACATATTTAGTGAATGAAAAATTATATCTAGTTACATAATTATGTAAATATTATACTAGATATTATTATTCTAATATGAATTATTATAAAAAATTTTACTATTAATTATTTTATTATATAAAAGTTATTATTCATTAATTCTGTATTTTTTTTTAAAGTTTTTTTTTTTTTTTTATAATAGAATTTAGGGATTATAAGCATTAATCTTTCTTTTTAATTATTACTTTAATTATATATATATATATATATATTTTTTTTTTTTTTTATTTATTAAACGGTAAAAGTTTTTTTTTTTTTTAATATTTATAATATATATATAATATTATATTATATTATATAATGAAAATTTTTTATTCATCATTTTATTATTTTTCTTATTTATTTAACTTTTAAAATTTTTTTTTTTAAAAAATAGTAAAAAAAATTTAAGATCATGTGATATGCCGTTTTAATTTCTATATTAATATATAGAAATAAAAAATTTTTTTTAATTTATTTTTTTAATTTGGTATTTTTGTATTATTTTTTGGTAATTATTATTTATTTGGTCATTCCTCATATAATTCATGTATATCATAATATATAAAATATTATTAATATAATTAAAAAATAATATTATTTATTTTATTTTTAATATATTTTAATATATTATATTGCTTTCTATATTTAGAATATCTCCACTATATCTATATGGCTTTTTTTTTTTTTTTTTAATTAATTAATTAATTAATAAATAAATAAATAAATAAATAAATAAATAAATAAATAAATAAATAAATAAATAAATAAATAAATAAATAAATAAATAAATAAATAAATAAATAAATAAATAAATAAATAAATAAATAAATAAATAAATAAATAAATAAATAAATAAATAAATAAATAAATAAATAAATAAATAAATAAATAAATGTTATTATATTTTTTATTCTGAAATATTTCAAAAAGTATCAACAAATAATCTAACTACATTTTTACATATGCTTTTGTTTTTGGTATTATTCATATTATGTAATTTTATAATCATCATTATGTTGTTTCATATACAAAAATAATATGAAATTTTACTTTGTCTTTAAAAATAGTTATAACTATTATTGTAATTATTTCATAATTAATTATGATAATAATTAAATATTGAATAATATATTTCATAATTATTATTATATTAAATATTTTTTTTTTCAATATTTCTATTTTCTATTTTATTAATTTTTTTCACTTTTTCCATTTTCTGTAATATTTTTTTTTTTTTTTAATTATTATAGAATATTTATATTATTATGAAAAAAATAATAAAAAAAAAAAAATTATATTTTCATATTAATAATATTAATAATTTATATCATATATAATAATATATTATTAATATTAAATGTAATTAATTTTTTTTATTTAATTTAAACTAATAATTTTTATATTATTGTTCTTTTATTAAAATATTATTTAATTTTAATATTATAAAATTAATTATTTTTATGATAGAATATTAAAAATTAATGGAATAATATATGATAATAATGAATATGAATAATGAATAATGAATGATAATAATGAATAATAATAAATAATAATAATAATAATAAATATTAATAAATATTAATAAGGAATAATAATAATAATAATAATAATAATAATAATAATAATAATAATAATAATAATAATAATAATAATAATAATAATAATAATAATAATAATAATAATAATAATAATAATAATAATAATAATAATAATAATAATAATAATAATAATAATAATAATAATAATAATAATAATAATAATAATAATAATAATAATAATAATAATAATAATAATAATAATATGGAAATAATAATAATAATAATAAATATAATAAGGAATAATAATAATAATAATAAAAATGGATAATAATAATGGATAATAATAAAATATTTATATATATATATTTTATATACAAATATAAAAATTTATAATAAATAAAATAGAAAAATTTAACTGGAGATATCGGGGATCGAACCCGAGGCTTCTTGCATGCAAAGCAAGCACTCTACCACTGAGTTATATCCCCAGTTGCACACTTCAAAATTATTATTATTCTATGTATAATTTCTTTCCTAAATATACATAAATCTATGTATATTATCAATAAATTTTATATCAACATGTGACAAATGTCCCCAATCTCCAATATTTTTTGATGATGATACTATAGGAAATAAATAAATTAAAAAAATACAAAAAAGAAAAATATAAAAAAAAAATATATATAGAAAGAAAGAAATAAAGAATAAAATATTAATAAACCTATATAAATATAAAATATAAAAACACTGATTATTAAAAAAATATTTATTCTAAAGAACAAAAAAAAAAATATATATATATATATATTTTTTCATTATGATTTAATTAATCTTTTTAATGTAAAGAAGTTTTACTCTTTGTAATTTGTTTTATTTTTTCAGTTAAATTATTGATAATTGATTAATTAAAGTATAAAACATTTGAATAAAAATAAATGATAAAATTTATATATATATATAAAATAATTACAAATAAAATTATTAGAAAGTGATTGTTTTATAAATAATATGTAAAACAAAAACATTTTTTTTTTTAATTGTGTTTTAATGATAAACTTTTCTGTTTTACCTGATGAATTGTGTTAAGTTTAATTAATTAAGTTGAACATGATTCATTAATATTAATATAATATTATTATAATTACAGAAAAAAAAATGTTTAAAATAAGTTAATTTAAAAATACAAAAAATTCAAGAATATATGATAGTGATGAAGAAGAAGAATGTTAAACAAATTTAAAGATTAAATTAATAATAAATCAGTTATTAATTATTAATTATTAATTATTAATGTATTTAAATTATTTATTTAATATCATCATAATCATTTTTTATTATATATACAATAATAGAATATGAATCTCATATTTTATAGAATACATCATAGAATAAGAAAAAATGCGATTTAATTAATTAAACATGATGAATAATATTATTATAAATGAATGATGATTAATAATTATAATAATCATAATTAATTATTTTTATTTTATTTTATTGTAAAATAATAAAAAAAAAATAAAAAATTAATTAATTATTAATACTATTAATTTATTTACTTATTTATTATTAATAATTTACTTATTAATAATTTATTTATTAATAATTTATTTATTTTTATAGTAATTAAAACTTAAAACTTAAAACTTTAAAATAAAGTAAAATAAACTAAAGAAAATAAAAGAATAAAAATAAAAATAAAATAAAGAAAAAAAAAAAAAAAAAAAAAAAAGAAAAATAGAATGTTTGATATTATTAATAATTATCTGTTATACAATAAAAGATTCTGGAATTTGAACAATAAATAAGTTAATTGATAATTCCTAATTATATTATTAATTTTTTATTATTAATTTTTTATTATTATTAATTTTTTTTTATTAATTATTAAATATTAAATATTAAATATTAAATATTAAATATTAAATAAATAATAGAATAAATAATATAATATAATAAATAATATAATATAATAAATATATATTAACAATAATAAGTTATAATTAAAAGAGAAAAAATAAGTTTTATTTGAATTTTAAAACTTAAATTAATTAATTAAATTTATAATTATAATTATACTTTTTCATATTTCAAAATTTTTATTATAAAATATTTATTATTTATTATTCTTTGTACTTAATCTTTTTCATTTTTGTTTTGTTTTACTTTTAAATCACCATTTACTTTAAAATGTATTATGTGTTTTTTTTTTTTTAAAGTTTACTTTATAATAATTTTGGTTTAATTATTATTTAAAGTTACAATACATTTAATTATCAAAAACTTTAATTATATTATTTATATATTATTAATATACTAGAATATATGATAAATTATAGAATTTCTTTTATTTTCTTTATTTTTATATTTAAAAAAAAAAGATTGACCGCTTTTTTATATTATTTAAAATTTATATATGAAAATATATATAAATAGAATATATATTACTTTATATTATAATATATGTCATAGTATATTATCACATATATTATATTGTATATACAAAGACTATTAATTTTTTTTAAATATATCATGTACATTTAGTACTATAATATAATATAATATAATATAATATAATATAATATAATATAATATAATATAATATAATATAATATAATATAATATAATATATGTATTCATTCATTTTTTTTTTTTTTTTTTTTTTTAAAAGAAACAAAAAAAAAAAAAAGTAAATGCATATTTATTATAAAATAAAAATTTTATTTTTTTTTATAAATTGTTTAAAAAAATTTTATATTTTTTTTACGTTGTGTTTAATAATTAATAATTATTAATTATTATTTGGCTACTTTTAGTTTCCTTTCAAGTAATAAGTAATGTATATATAATTTATATAAAAAAATAAAAAAAGAAGAATATAGAATGAAATATACAGAATATGTAATTTAGAAATAAAAAAGAAACTTTTTTAATGTAGCTCTTCCATTTTTCTTGTTATGAAAAAAAAGAATAAATTTCCTTTTAAGGAAAATAATAATTAATGGTAAAAATAAATAAAATAAAATAAATAATTATTTAAATTTGAACCCTTCTTTCTAATCATTTCTAATCATTTATTATGTTTAATTTACAGTATGATTTAAAATATGATTCAAAATATGATTTTATTTTTATTAATTTTTATTATTTATTTATTTAATAATATTTATTTATTTTATAATATTTATTTATTTATTTTATAATATTTATTTATTTATAATATTTATTTATATTTTTATTTATTTATTTATTTATATAAATATTACCTTAATGTTTTATAATTATAAAAAATTAATAATAATCCAGAATAAAAAAATATATTTGTGTTTAAAATAAAAAAAAAAAAAACAGTAATAATTTTTTTATTTTGTAAATATAAATTAAACTTTAAATAAATAAATAAATAAACAACTATAAAATAAAATAAATATTATAATATTAATAAATAAATAGATTTATAATTAGTTATTATTTATTATTTTATATTATATCTATATAAGTAAATTTTTAATATTGATAATCATTTTAGTTATATATATTAGGAAATCTTTATGAACATTCTGTATGGATTTATTGTTTTTAAATATTATTATACTTCTTTTTTTCCTCCAGTATTATCTATTATTATCTATAATATTTTACTGGTTTTTATTTTTTTTAGTATCATTTTTTTTCATTATGTGTTTTTTTTATGATTCATGTATTTTAATATTTAAATTCAATAAAGTTGACGTACAAATTGTGTGCCATAAAAAAAAAAAAAAATTATGAACATTTTTTTAATTTATTTCACGTTACACAGTAATTCAAAAAAAAATATAACAAAAATTAAATTTAATTTCTATTATAAATCATTTTTAATATAATAATTATTAATTATTTTAATTTAATTTATTAGAATAAAGCTTACTTAACATATTATGATTATATTTTAGTAATTACTATTAATATATATTAATATATAAAGTAATATAAAATTTATTATAATATGGAATTAAATTAAAAATATATTATAATGTAAATTTTTTAATTGATTTTTATTATTATTTTAATAATCAATATATTATAAATGTATTATAATATACATTACAATATATTAATAATATATTAACAGTGTATTATAGTTATTATTATTCTTTTATGTTGTACTATTGTTTTATTTTTCTTTATATAAAATATTATTTTTCTCTTCAATTTTAAATTTTTATTTATTTTTTCTTTAATACAAAATTTTTTTATAAAAAAAAAAAAGAATTATAAAAAAATTAATAAAAATAAAATAGAATAATATAAAATAGACAAAAATATAAAAATCATTTAAACATATTCAAAATAGATTAAAACAAAAAAAAAAAAAAAAAAAAAGTAAATATTAAAAATAAAAAAGTAAATATTTTTATTTTGAATATTTTTCATATATAATATATTTTTATAAAGTGGATAATAATATAAATTTTATAAATATATTTAAAGAACAATTTATTGTCAAAGGAAATTATATTGAAATAAAAATTATTTTATTATATCAAAATAATATATTTAAAAATTTAAAGGAAATACTTAAAAAAAACAGAAAAAAAAAATACAAATACTAATTAATATATATTTACATTTTTATATATAAATATATTACTAATAATTAAGAATAATAATATAGATATATCAATATAAAAAATGAAGTTAATATACTTTTCTTTATTATTTGCATTTTTCATTACTTTAATTAATGCTGATGGAAAGTCATATCATGCCACTTTCTATGGTGGTAGTGATGATGGTAATAGTGAAAGAAATCCATCTTGTTATCATGATATGAAAAAACCAGATACTGATTACTATGCCGCTGTTGTAAGTGTTATAATATGTCTAACAAATAAATTTTTTTAAAAAAAAAAAATAGAAATAATTATATATAAAAGAAAAAAAAAAATAAAATCTAAAATAACACAAGTTTCTTAAAAAAATGTTTACTAAATTAAAATATTTTTTGATATTTATAAATCAAATATATTATTCTTTTTTTATTAGGGTACTTTATATGATTCAAAATTATGTGGTTCATATGCTGTTGTCATGGGTGTAGAAAGAGATAGTAAACATGACGGTAAATACGATGGTAAAATGGGTATGTATAAATAGTTATTAATTAAAAGAATATATATAATTTTTTCTTTTTTTTTTTTTAAAAAAATTCAAAAAATACTAAATTAATATATATAATTATATAATAATAAATATATAGTCAAGGTAAAAATTATGGATAGTTGTAGAGAATGTAAGGATTCTCACATTGATCTTAGTAGAGATGCCTTTGCTTATATTCGTGATCATAACAAGGGTGAACTTAAAATTATTTGGCTTGCTGCTACTTCAGATGGTGATGTTAAGAGAGATGTTATTTACCCATCTGAAGTTACTGAAGAATTCGCTAAGAAGGTTTATGGTATGAGTAAATCTCAATTTGTTTCTGCTTTTAAGAAGCAAGCTTTAAGAATGATTAAAAATGGAGAAAAAACTGGTAGATTCAATAAGAGTGATGCTCCAGCTACTACCACTACTACTAGAAAAACTACTACTACTACTACTGCCACTTCTACTAAACAAGTTGTTCCAACTAATTCCCTTCCAATTAATTCCCTTCCAGCTAAAACTGTTCCAACTACAGCTAGTGTTCAATCTGCTGTTGCTACAGAAGTAGTTGATGCACCAGTTACTGGTATTAGTGATATTATCATTCAAACTGGTCAAACTAATGATACTACTGTTCCAGATGAAGCTCCAATTGTCGGTAAAACCAAGACTGTTGATCCAAACAAAACTGATTTAACCGATGAAGATATTAAAATTATTGAATCACAATTTAAAGATAAAGAAGACGAACCAGGTTCATACACTGTTGGTGTTCTCTCTGCTGGTTTAGGTGTTACTGGTGCCGCTGGTATTGGTTTATTATACTTGAAGAAAAAGAGTCCAAGTAAATATGATGAATTAAAGGAAAAATTCCCAGAAGCTTTCAATAATGTAAAGAGAAGTGTTTCTAGATCAGCTACTAGTATTAGAAGAGGTTTAACTAGAACTAAGAGTAAGAGTAATACTAGAACTAATAACAAGGTTAGTAGACATGGTGACCATTCTCAAGAAAACTATAGAGAATTACCACAACATATGTTTGGTAAGGATGGAATTCCACGTTACACTTTATATGATGCACCAATGAATAATTTCCCAGAAACCAGTATTAGAATGTAAAAATAATACATCTAATTAATTAAATTATTTATGCATGTAATATAGAAAAGAATATCTAAATTTATAAACATCAACTTTTTTTTTTTTTAAGGAATTAAGTGAGTATAATTATAAAAAATATATTATTTTTTATTAAATTCATTTCATTTTTGATATTTAAAAAGAAATGAATAGAATAAAAAAAATAATAATATGTTTTTTATAAATATATATTTATTTTTCCAAATCAAAAAAAAAAAAAAATTAATATATTATAATATATTTAATTATTTGATATTTAATATTATTATATATGTTTAATAATGAACTGTTTCTGTTCCTAATATATTTAAAGTTATCAATATTAAATAATTAGAAGAAAAAAAAATAAAAAGAAAGAAAAAAAAATTAAAAAAAATCATTCTTTTTATTTTTTTTTTTTTTGATATGGAAATAGTTTTAATTATCTATATATAAACAATTTTTAAATATCATTTAATTTTTTTTATAGTTTTTTTTTTTTTTTTCAATTTTTATATAAATCAAAATCATATCTTATTTTTATCAATGAAAAAAAAAAAAAAGAAAAGGTTGAAAGTTTTTTTTAATATTTTATAGACACATATAAAAAAAGATATAAATAGACTAAAAATGTAAATATACTACATATAATAATCATATAATATTTTTTTTTAAACCTTTTAAATTTTATTTTCATATATATTATATTTTAATTAACAAATAAATATTTTTAATTCAAAACAATTTATAAATTATTGAAAATATTTTATGTTTATTATTTTTAATTTTAAAAAGTTAAAAAAAAAAAAAAAATATTATAATGATGTTAATTTTAAAAATAACAAATGTTTAAACAAAATTTAAAAAAAGAAAAAAAAGAAAGAAAGAAAAGAAAAGAGTTATTTTTTTTCTTTTTTCTTTTTTATAAAATTTATATATTTTTCAAATAAAAAAAAAAATTATTTGATATAGTTTTTTTTTTTTTATTTTGAAAAATATTTACAAAAACAAAAAAAAAAAAAAATGAAAACAAAGAAAATTTACCTCACCCAAAAAAAAAAAAGAAAAAAAAAGAAAAAAAAAGAAACGAAGATATAATTATTATTTAATTATATTTGAAAAATTAATTTTTTTTTTTTCAAATATATTATTAAATTTTTTAAAACTTTGTTTTTTTTTTTTTTTTTTTTATAAACAATTTTGAACAATAAAAAATATATAGTGCTATTTTTTTTTTTTTTTTTAAATAAAAAGAAAAAGAAAAGGAAAAAAAAAATAAAAATTAAAAAGAGGATAAAAAAAAAAAAAAAAAGGAAAAAGAAAAATTACCTTGGAATAAAAAAAGGTTAAAACAAAAATATTTTTGTTGCTAACTTTTTTTATTCCAAAGGTAAAATTTATATATATATTTTTCCCATTTATTTTTTTTTATTAATATTAATTTTTACAAAGCTATATATATTTTTTATACTTTATCTAAATAATAATAATAATAATAATAATAGTATATTGTCTATATAAATATATATAAATATAAATATTAATATAAATATAAATATAAACATTAATAATAATAATAATAATATTAATAATAATAGTAATATTAATAATAATAATAATATTAGTAAAATATACAATAAATATTTTCTTTTCTTTTTTCTAAAATATAATATATATATAATAATATAATAGAAAAGAATACAAGTAAATAAATATTATATATATTATATTTATTTTATTATAATTAAAATATATAAAATAAAATTATATATTTTAATTAACTTTTAAAAAGAAAGAAAAGTAAAATCAATAAGTAAAAAAAAAATAATAATATTAAAGAAAAAAAAAAAATTAATAAATAAATAAATAAAAAAGATTAAAAACGAAAAAGAAAATAACAATAGTTAATAATTTTTTTTTTAACAAGAAACTCCACCTAATTTTATAATTTTTAAGAATATTGTTATATATATTACTATTACTATTAATATATATTAAATGTTGTTTTTTGGTATTATGATCATATTATGTTATTTTATTCATTAATTCACCATGGTTATTTTTATTTTTTTTCCTAAAAAAATTTTTGGTTTTTTATTATTATTATTAATGTTATTATTATTATTATTTAATTTATTATCATTTTTTCTTATGATTTTTATTGAGGAAAAAAAAAAAAAAAAAAAAGATACTATTTTTTTTTTTTTTATATTATTTTGATTCATTTTTACTTTTTTTGACTGAGTGTGATAAATCTATGAGATCCATAACTCATATCTAACTCATCTAATTGAATTTCAATTAATGTTAAATAATTTGATTTTAATTTTAAATAATTTGATAAAGATTTTTTTCTTTGTTTTCCTTTTTCTTTTTCTTGTTCTTTTTGATATAAATATGAATATGGATATTCATATTCATTTTCATATTCATATTCATCCTTTTCTTTACCTTTACTTTTATCATTATCTTTATTTTCTTCATCATTATCATAATTTTTATAATAATCGTTTTGACTTAATTCTCTTTCTTTATATGCCTTAACATAATTATCAAATGGTATGAGACATCCCATTTCTTTACAATAAATTTTATCAACAAGATTTGTTAGAAATTCATTATTATTAATATAACCATTATCATTATTAATTTTTACTTTTTCTTCAAATGGTTTATACATTTCGTCTATATCACTGTCACTATTATTATTATTATTATTATTGTCTTCATTATCATTTTCATTACCGTTATATCTATTTTCATGATAATTTTTATTCTGTTGTTGTTGTTGTTGTTGTAATTGTTGTAATTTTCTAATTTTTTCTTTGACTTTAATAGTTTCTTTTATTTCTTTTTCCTTAATTGAAAAAGTTAAAGCACCAGTCATATCAAAACAACGATAAAGTGCTAAATCTAAATCCTTTTCTGTTTTTATATTACCTATATATCTACCAGTTCCTATTAATTCAATTAATTTTTCATAATTCCATGAATGAATAGTATTAGCCTTTTTAATACCTTTATCTAAGCCTTTTTCTGTAGTATAACCATTATTATTTAATACAATTATAATTGGACGATAATGATATCTAGCAATAGCTGATAATTCTTGACAAGTCATCTATTATCATTTTGAATATTTTTTTTTTATTTCATTCATATTTTCCCGTAAAGTAGATATAATAAAGTTTTTATATGCATTTAAAAAATATGTAATGTAATGTAATATATTGTTATTTAAAAAATTTTTATTTATTTTAATATTTTTATTTTTATTTTATTTTTTTTTTTATATTTATATATTATATACTATTTTGCTTTATTTATATTTTATAAAATAAAATAAAAAAAAAAAAAAAACAAGGTCTATTTTTTCTATTTATTAATTTAATATTATTATTTTATACACATTAATAATATTATGAATCATTTTATTTTTCTTTTTTCTTTAATATTACTATAATTTTTTTTCAAATTCTTTTTTCTTTTTTTGTATTAATTATTCTTAACTTTTTTTTTTCTATTAATTTTGTGTTCAAATTCTTTTAATTTAATATTAAAAAATTAATTTAAAATAAATTAAATCAATTAATAAATAAGGTTTTTCCTTTTTTTTTTTTTCCTCACCATTTTTTTTGCATAACAAATTTTTTATTTATTTATCTATTTATTATTTATTTATTCATTTATTTATTATAGATTTTATTTAATTTATTTTAATTTATTTAATTTCTTATTTTAGTGTTGATTTTCAATGATTTAATATTTAATATTTTATTTTTAATTTTGGAATATTATAAAAAATATTGTACATTTTTATTATAAATGCTTACTTTTAATTTTAATAAATGATTTATTTATAAATGATTTATTTATATGACTTTTTTTTTTTCTTTTTCCCTTTTTTCCTTTTTCTTTTCTTTTTTTTTTTATCTATTTATTAATAAACAAATTATTTTTTTTATTATCATCTTATTATCATATCATCTTATTATTAATGTTATTTAATATTAAACTGCTTAATTATTCAATTATTAATAACAATTAATTAATCATATAACCATAATTATTTTATTATTAAATACTATATAAAATGTTCTATATTTATTTATTTTGTATTTTATTTTTATTTCTTTGTGTTTTTATTTTATTTTATTTTTAATTTATATTATTTTTGTTTTATTTTTTAGTATAAATATGAAAATATATATAAATATATGTTTTTTTCTTTTATTCTTATATTCTTTAATATATTATTTTATTATTTTAGTTTAGTTTACCATTTATTATTTATATTTACTATTTATTATTTATATTATTTAGAATTTATTGATGATTTATTTATTAATTTATTAATTTAGTTATATTATTGTTTATTATAAATATTACCTGAAAACCTCCATCGCCGCAAATGGCAATGGTTCTTCTAGACGGTTCAGCGGCACATGCCTATAATTAAAATGTTTATTCATCATATATAATATAATAATAATATATTATAAATACAAATACAATAATATTAATTATAAAATATTCAATATCAATTATTAAAAAAAATCATATTAAAATTTCAATAAATAATAAATGGATAATAATTAATAAAAAAATGGTGATACAAAAAAAAAAAATTATAAAATTAATATATATTTTTTAATATAGATTTTTTTAATATATATTTTTTTTAATATATATCTTTATATTGTAATTATCTATTATTATTAAAATATTCTATAATTTATATCCTTTATTATTATTGTTATCATTATTATTAAGTATAAAATATTTGATTTTTTACCCCAAGGGCAGCAGGAACTCCAAAACCAAGCGATAAATAAATAGCAGGATTAAGATATTTAGCACCTGTTGGTATAAATAAATCATAAGTACCAAAGGAAGGATCACCTACATCACCTATTTACATATTATGTATATAAAATTTTTTAAATAAATGATTTAAAATATATATATAATATATATTATTATATATTAAATAGTTTTTTTTTTTACAGATAAAAGAATTACTTTAAAAAAATATATATATATAAATAATAATATTTAAAGTTTTTGTATTTATATTTTTAGGAAGTACAAATCTTTTTTATTAAAATAAAAAAGTTGTACTACATTAATTCTATTTTTTTTTTTTTTTTTTTTTTTTATATATCTTACATATTACGGTAGTATTAGAATTAATCCAACGGTTAATAATACAATATATATTTTCATTTCTTATAGGTTGGTTGGAAGGTTCAAAATTTATAATTTTTTTTAAAAAATTGGATGGAAGATTGGTTTTCATAACTTTTTTACTATTACTATTATCGTTATTATTATTATTATTATTGAAATATATTTCTTCTTTTGCTGTTGTTATTGAATCTCTTTTATTTTTATTTAAATTTTCTTTTTTATCATTTCTTTATTATTATAATATAAATTTTATTATATTAATAATAATTAAATATGTATTATATATATTATATAATATGTTTAAAATAATAAAAAATGTAAAATTATTATTATTATTTGTAATTAAATTTAATAAAAAATTTTACTTATTATCATTATTATCATCAAAAGATAAACTTTCATTTGGGAATGGATGCCTATAGGCATGACGAGTATAATAAATTTCATTGATATCATCTTGAAATTCCTCATTACTCAAAATAAGATCCAAAATTTGTTGAATATTTACATTTGAATAAATGTGATTATTAACTTGAATTCCATTCATATTTAATTTAATATTCTAGAGAGAAAAAAAAAATATATTTATTAATTATATTATTATAAATAAACATATAAAAAAAATATAATATATATATATATATTTAAATAAGCAATTAATTAATTGGAACATAATTATTTTTATTTTTAAATTTGATCATAATAATATATTGATTCAAGGGAAAAAAAATAATATATATAAATTATATATATTAATTATCCATACATCATCATTTTTAAGAAGCTTTTTTGATGAAAATATACCTATAGTATAAAAATGAAAAATGAAATTATTATTAATATATATATGTATTATTAATATATAATATTTTTTATACCTGTAACGGTATCAGTTATTTGAACTCCCATCATAATACAACAATCTCTATTTTCAACATAATTATAAATCTCTTGATTAGACATTTTTCCTCTATATTTATATATAAATATATATAAATAAGAAATAAAAATTATTAATAAAAAATATATATAATATATATAAAGCTATATATAAAGCTTTATTATTATTATTTTTATATATTGATTCTATAACTTTTTTTTTATCATTTTTTCTATAAAAAAAAAAAATTATAATATAATAAGTACACATAACATCCTGCAAATAAAAGATGATTTTCACCAAATGTACTTTTACCCATAATTGTACTACAGAATGGAATTTGAGTTCTTTCAATAAATTCTAAAACTTTTCTTTTTAAATTAAAACGATCAACTTCTAACCCTACTAAAACTAAAGCATGTTTACTAATATATATTATATATATATATATTTATTTTTAAAAAAAAAAAAAAAAAAAAAAGAAATAAAAAAAGTTATAATAAATATTTAATATATATAATATAAAAAATAATGATATATAAATAAAAATAGATATTATGATATAAAATGAAATAAAAATTTATTAACCTATTTTTTATAACATGTATAATTTCAGAAGCTGCTTCCCATAATGAACTTGTAAAATTTGTATCAAAAACTTTTTTTGGAATAAGTGTTTTAAGAAGATATGCTTTTTTAAAAGTAAAATCTCTATATTAAATTAAATATATTATATATATAAATCAATAACAACAAATAATTAATACATATTATTTATTATTTATTATTAATTTTTTACTTTGGAAGTTCGACGTATATAGGTTGAGAGTATTTCTTTAAAGCTTCAAATGCACTAATAATAATAATATATATATAAATCAAAGAGAATAAGATTTTTTTTTATTAATTATATTGTTTCATTTAATATTTAATATTTATATATATGGACAATTTGTTATTTTTCATTTATTACTTGTCTAGTTCATTAATTGCTGTATAAGGATTAGAAAGAATAGCTTGATAACATGTAACTTCTTTAAGCATTTTTAATTGTGTATTATCTTTTTTAACTTCATGATGTAACATATGAGTATCATTATATTTTGTTTTTACCTATAAATAAGAACAAGAAAAAAAATATAATTATATTTTCATTTTAATGAATATAAATATTAATTAAAAAATGATAAATGTTTTTTAATTTTTTTTATATTGATTTTATTATTATCTTTATCTCTCTCTTTATATATATATATCTATATATACATTAATTGGAGGTGCACCAGAAATTAGAATAACTGGACTTTTTTCAACATAAGCATTAGCTAAAGCATTTAAAGTTTTTAAACCACCTACACCATAAGTAATACAAAGACATCCAGCCTTTATATTATCAACATAAAATTATTTTATAATATAAATAATAATAATAATAATAATAAAAAGAATGGTAAATTGAAAAAAAAAATTTTTTTAAAATTATTAAATAAGAATTATACAAGAAAAAAAAAATTTTTTTTTAATTTACGAATTTTTTATTTTTAATTTTTTTTTACTTTATTTAATCTAGCATAAGCATCCGCAGCAACAGCTGCCCCATTTTCATCACATGTATTAATAAATTTTATATCTCCATATTCTTCAATACTTTTTACAAAATCTAATACATAATCTCCAGGAATTCCAAATATCTTATTTAATAATATTTTTTATCAAAAAAAAAAAAAAAAGAATAATATAAAAAAGTTAATATTAATATAATAAAAAGGTAATCTATTTATATATTTATTATATTATTAACATTTTTAATTCCAATACTATGAAGCTTATTTAATATATAATTGCCAATGTAATACCATTGACAATCAATATAATCAGTATTATTCATATTTGGGTTTTTTTTTATATATTATATTATAAGATTTATATATTCTTTATTATGATTTATTAATCAATGAGAAAAATATGAAGAAGAGCGATAGAAAAAGAGAAAAAGTTATATAAAATAAAATAAAATAAAATAAAATAAAATAAAATAAAATAAAATAAAATAAAATAAAATAAAATAAAATAAAATAAAATAGAATACTATGAATCTCTATTTATATTTTTTTTTTTATTATTTAAATATTTTTTTTAGAACTTATTTTTTTTTTCTATTCATATATTAAACATATATGTATATAATATATATTTATAAAATAAGCTCAAATAATTCAATTTTTTTTATTATTGACTTACTATTGAATATAATAAAAGTTTTTTATATTTAATTAAATTATATTTTATTCAATATAATGCCAATAATAATTAACAAATAAAGTGAAAGATCAAATTTTTTGTTTTCTCAATAAAAAAAAAAAAGCTTATAAACCAGAATTTTAAACAAGTTTATTTTAATAATAATAGGTTAGATCTTAAACTGAAAATTATTTAAATATTTAATGAATTGATAGGAAAGACAGGTTTTATTTTTTAATTATCTATATAAAATAATAATTCCTTCTGAGCTTATTTTTTTTCTTGTTTAAATATTAAAAAAAGAATAAACATTTTATTTTAAATAAAAAAAAAAGAAATATTATCATTAATAACCTTTGTTAATGTCAGTGATAATGATTAAATAAGTCTTTTTTCTATTATTTTATTCTATACATAAATATTTATATTTAAATTTTCCTTAAAATTAATTAATTGTAATTTAAAAATATATATTATGTTGATTAGATAACAATAATTATTATAATTATAATAATATATAATAATGAATAATGAATAATGAATAATAATAATAATAATGATTAATAATAATAATAATGATAATTATAATAATAGTAATAAAATATTAATGAAGTCAATGACAATTATAAAATATGTAGTATTCATTAAGAAATGGTATTATTAATTAATATTATTGTATAAATAAAAAGCTTAATTATATGGAATATAAATAAACAATGTATACAAAAAAAAAAAAAAGAAGTTTATAAATTTAATTTATAAAAAAAAAACTTTATATATATATTTATCTTTTTTTTTTTTTTTTTTTTTTTAAAGAATATATATATTATTCATATATTATACTTTTTTTTTTTTTTTTTGCTTTTTTGGTTTTTTTCTTTTTTTTAAATTTATATTTGAATTTCCATAACTATAATTATTAATAAATTTTTAAATTGGGTAAAAAATTTAGTTTTTTTTTGATAGTTTTGATATATTTAATTTAAATAAATAAATAAATAAATAAATAAATAAATAAATAAATAAATAAATAAATAAATAAATAAATAAATAAATAAATAAATAAATAAATAAACAAACAAATAAATAAATAAATAAATAAATAAATAAACATAAATAAAAAAAAATAAAAATAAATAAAAATAAATAAAAAATGCTTCAAAAAAGTTTTTTTTCTTATTTGAAAAAATTGTATTTGAAAAATTTTTATTTTGATAAATTATAAATTTTATTATATGGGATAAGAGATAAATAATAATAATAATAAATAATAATTATATTAATAAAAAATTAATATAGAAAAAATATTTGAGTAAATAATATAAAATAAAATAAAAAATAGAAAAAATAGATAGAAGAAAAGAAAAATAAATATGATATTCATTAATTTTATATTATTAATATTTCTATTATTTAACAAAGGTAAATTTTTTAACAATTGAATAAAAATTCCTTTTTGCTTTTTAACAAAAATTTATAGAATATAAAAATTAATTTTAAAAAAAAAAAAATTCTATATTTATTTAATAAAATCAATTGAAATAATAAAAAAATTGAAAATTAGATATAATAAGTTAAAAATAATTATTATAAAAAATATATATTTAATTATTTTATATGTGTATATATATATCTTAGTAAAATGTGAAAATGAAGTAACAGTTGAAGTTACAGCCATGGCATTTATTGGAATAGAAGAAATGTATGGTGAATTACTTGATGAATTTAATAAATATTCTAAAGAAAATGGGTTAAATATTAAAGCTCATTTAACACTTTTTACTAATGATAATTCAACTGTTTTATTAAATGGTTATGAATCAATGATTGAAACACTTCTTAAAAAGAAATCAAAAAAGTTTGATATCTATTTTTATGATGTGATTTATACTGATAGAATTGGTTCTTATTTTATTGATTTGAATGAATGGATGGTAAAAGATTATTTAGATTTATTTGATGAAGATGTACTTCATCAAATATCTTACAAGAAAGATCGATTAGTTGGAGTTGTAATAATTATTAACAAAATTTTAATATATATAAATATAATTCATATTTAAAAAAGAAAATCAGTATATTCAGTATAGTCAATTGATTATATTAATAAAACTAGTTATAATAATTCATTATTTTTTTTTTTTTTGATTATTTATTATATATAATTATATAATATATATATTAATTTTTTTTTAGCCTTTCTCATTAGATTGTGAAGTTTTATATTCAAATATGGAACTTTTAAATAAATATAACAAAAGAATACCAAAAACATGGGACGAATTAATAGACACAAGTAAATATATAAGAGAAGAAGAAAAAAAAATAAATCATACTGATTTCATACTTTATAATGGATTATTTCCTGGTATAAAATTATTATTATTATTATTTGTATTAATATTATAATATTTAATATATTTATCATTATGATATATTTTTTTTATAACACAATATATTATATATATCATATTTTATTTATCTCTTTTCTTTTTTTTATTACTAATAATGTGGATGAAGATAATGAAATAGGGTCTTGTTCAATATATGAATTTATTCATTCTTTTAGAAAGTCTAAAGATTCACCATTTCCTGGAATTGAAAGTCAAGAAGCAATAGATGCTTTAAAAAAAATAAAAGAAGTTAAAAATGAAATATCTTCTGGTAATAAGAATCATCATTATAATATATATTATACAATAAATAATATAAATAATATAAATAATTTAAATAATATAGTAGTAAGAATTAATAATATTAAATAATATTAAACAATGATATATATATAACAATATTTTTTATATATTGTATAGACTCGGAATTTTCTTTAAATATATATGATTTTTTAAATAATTTATATAAGAATTCCTATTTATTTTTAAAAGCATTGTATTTTCCTACTTTAGTTTCTCATTATAACATGTTCACTATACCTGGGCATAAGGAGGGAATTTCAGCAAGTATTATTGGAGGTGTTAATATTTCAGTATGTAAATATATTTCAAATAAAAAAAAGGAAGCAGCAATTCATGTTATTAAGTTTTTAATTTCAAAATATATCCAAAAAAAAAATGTTGTTGAGAAAAATATAATATCACCTGTTTTTTCTTTATATGATGATGAAGATGTATGTCGTCAAATTAATTGTAATTTAATTAAAGATCTTCAACTTGTTAAACGACCAACAGATATCATGTATGATTATGATTATTATTCCGAAAAATTTAGATTATTTGCGTATGAATATATTTTTGGTGATAAAGGTGTAGAAGAAGTATTAAAAAATATGAATGATATTACTAAAATTTATTATATTTCAATTTCTACAAAGGATTCCTATGTTGGATTAACTAATTTAATAATTTCAATTATTCTTATTATTATTATTCTAGTATCAACAATATTTGTGTTTTTAGAAAGTTTCAGTAAATATTTTGAGTTTATTTCTATAGATTTTTGGTTAGTTTCTATTATTGGATTAATTGTATTATTATCAGCAAATTTTAGTGATATAGGAAAAGTTACCTCAATGAAATGTCATATCAAAATTATCTTAGTTTCTTGTGGTTATACCTTAAATATTATTCCATTTTTTCATAAATTAATTTTAAATTTTCCAGAATCAAATAAATTTTTATACTGGTTGAGTAAACATCGATATAATTTTTTAATTTTTTTCCTTTTCATGGATTGTATATTTAATTCATTATTATTTATTAAACCCTACGGTGTCAAAAGCATTATTGTTATTAATGGACAAAATTTTGAATCATGTGAAACAGAACATTTTGCCACCAAATTTATATTGTGGTTATTGATATTGTCAAAATTTTTAATTATAATTCTTATTACAGGTTTATTATATCTTGAATGGAATATAAAAGAAACATATTATCATATTCGACTTTTAACACCAATGATTTATATTAATTTTCTTTTAATTCTTATCTATGTTATAATTAGTAACTATATAAAAATCAATGATTATACTATGTATTTTGTCATACGATCTTTTATTAATGAACTCCTTATTTTTACAAATTATATCTTAATGCTTGGATTAAGAATAATATGGGGTTTAGTAAAAAATAAAAATAGAAAATCAAGATTTATTACAGATATTAATAAAAAATTTATTAATGATTGTAGTCAGGATGATATTCCAACAACTACTATAATAAAAACAAACTTTTTTAATACCAATGAAACAACAATAAATTCAATATCAAAAGAAAAAGGAGATGTAAATATTATTCCTTCTATTTCAACATCTAGTCAATCAAAAAGTAAAAAAAGTAATGTAATCAATAAAATGATTAAATATCATAATCAAACGGAAGTCGAAACAAATAGTATAAAGGAAGAACAAACTTTTAGTAAACATTTTAGTTATAATCATAAATCTTATATTAAATAGAATGAAAATATTATAAAATAAGAAAATATTTTCGAAAAAAAAAAAAAAAAAACTTTAGCTCAAATGAAAAGTATATGTTTTCAATTTACTATATAAAAATAAATAAAATGGTAATTTTTAACAATAAATATTTAATATAACTTTTTTTTAAAAAATTTTAATAATAAATTCATATTGATACTTAATATTAATTATAAAAAGTAAATGTCAAATATCCAAATTCTTATAATAATGAAATTTATAAAAAAAATTATTATTTCAAAAAAGCTATTATTCTAAAAAAAATCTATTTATCTATCTATCTATACGTATAGATTTATTAATATTTTAATAATGTTATTAACTTATTTTTTATTTTTTATAAAATAAAAACATAGTATATTATTAAATAATAAATAATAAAAATGAATATTTTACATTTTTATAAAATTTAATCAATATATAGATTTTTTTTCTTAAATTTAAGATATAATAATTAAAATTTTTGAATCAATCATAAATTAAATTATTATTATTCTTATTTTTTTTTTTTTTTTATAAATTATTTACAAAATTACCATGATATCTAATTACTGAAAAGTAAAACAAATACTAATACTAATAAAATAATAAATTAATTTGAAAATTTTGAGTCTAAAAATATGTAAAACATTAATATATATGAAAGAAAAAATAAAAGTATTCATGTAGAAAATTGAGTGTGTGTAAAAAAAAAAAATTCCTTAAAAAAATTTACTAATAAATACAATCTATTTATTAGTAATTAGAAAAAAATAATAATATTTATTTGAGTTTTAACATCAAATTTTAAAAATAGAATATGATATACTTATTACATATATAAAAGAATATTCTTCAAATGGAAATTTTTTTTTTTTTTGAAATTATAATACATAATAATATCAATAATAATAACAAGAATAATTATAGTTAAAACTTTATACATTAATAAATTAATAATACTTAAAGAATATTAATATAATAAAATATATACACGACTCCGAAATGGTAAGCTTATGGAATATAATTATGATACATTCATGTGATAACACATGATAAGTCTTTAAAAAAAAATATATATATATATATATATATTAATATAAATGTAACCTATGTGGGGAAAAAAATAGAGGTATATTATATTTAGAATTTTTAAGATTATAGATTAAAATTTAGATGATGATTTTTTTCTAATTGCATAAAAGTAAAAAAAAAAATTACTAATATTTCTCTTATATAATATATTAATGTAAAAAAATTGATAATAAATAATAAATAATAAATGATAATAAATAATAGTAAATTATTATATTTCAGTATGTAAATTTATTTCAAATAAAAAAAAGGAAGCAACAATTCATGATATTAAGTTTTTTAATTTCAAAAAATATTCAAAAAAATATTATTGAGAAAAATATATAATATCACAGATTTATTCTTTATATGATAATGAAGATGTATGTAGTCAAATTAATTGCAATTTAATTAAGATCTTCTGTTCAAATTAATTATAATTTAATTAAAGATCTTCTGTTAAATGACCAACATCTTTCATGTATGATTATGATTGCTATTCAAGAAAATTTATATATTTTTTGTTTATGAATATATTTTTGGTGATAAAGGTGTAGAAGAAATTTTATATATTTTTGAATTGTATGAGATAGAATATATAATCACAAAATTAATATTGTGGTTAATTGATATTGTCAAAATTTTTAATTATAATTATTATTACAGGTTTATTATATCTAGAATGGAATATAAAAGAAACATATTATCATATTCAACTTTTAATACCATTGATTTATATTAACTTTCTTTTAATTATTATCTATGTTATAATTAATAATTATATAAGAATTAATGATTATATTATGTATTTTGTAATACAATTTTATATTAATATATTCCTAGTTTTTACAAATTAAAATAAAAAATCAAGATTTATTACAGATATTAATAAAAATTTTATTAATGATTGTGACCATGATGATATTCCAACAACTACTATAATAAAAACAACAATAAATTCAATATCAAAAGAAAAAGGAGATGTAAATATTTTTCTTTCTTTTTTAACATCCAGCCTATAAAAAAAGTATAAAATTATTAAATATCATAATCAAAATGAATTCGATAAAAGTTAGTAATGAAGAACAACCTTTTAATTTAAACAACATAGATCAATTATTAAATAAATCAAATAACTAAGTAATACAAAGCAGAAACTTTATATCAAAGAAATTATAAATTCTTTTAAAAATATATATACCTATTATTATCATTATTTTTATTATTTATTTTTTAAACAATGAAATATTTTTAAGGATTAAAGAATAATATAATTAATAATTATATACTAATAATTAATTTTTAATTTTTATTTGATATATCAATTATATATCTATTCCTAGAATTTTTATAATAATGAAATATTCGTAAATATTTTAATGATAATTTAAATAAAATTACTGTAATTTTAAAAATAATTAATAATAAGCACTGAAGTTCAATATGAATTATTTAAAATATAATATATTGTAATTTAATTATATTGCTATTCAAATATTATCAGTAATGGCTGAAAATATAAATATACAATAGTAATTTTTATATATATATATATTATAAAACAATGAAAAATTATATATCTTAATTATAAATTACAAATGGCAAACTTATTTAAAAAACTTAATAATGTAATTATCAAAAGAATATTCTTCAAATTTATGAAAATACTTATGGAAACTTTTTTGTAGTATTTATTATATAAAATATAATCATAATAAAATGAATTTATTATGATTTATTTATTAATGAATAATTAAAAGATATAATAAAAATGTTTAATTTATTATAAAAAAATGAAGAAAAGTAAAATAATAATAATAAAATAAAAGTAATAATATTAATTTAGTAATAATAAAAAATTTTATTGATATATTTATATATTATTTTTTTTTTTAATCAAAAACCTTATATATTTAGAAAACAATTTCTCCTGATATTTTATAATTATTTTTTTAATATTTGTATTATTTCCCAATCTTATAATAATTAATAAATAAGGTGATAGTTTAAAATTAAATAAAAGATTATTAATTTTGTTTATTTATTTAAATATTTTAAATAATTATTAAAGTTATATAGTTATTATATTTTATTTTTTCGGATATTATTAGTAATAATGTTTATAAATTTAAATATTCTTATTGATTTAGAAATAATTTTTTTTTTATTATTATTATAAATCTTCCAAAAAAAAAAAAAATTTTTTTTAATTATAAAATTTTAAAAATTTTTTTTTACGAAGTTTTTGGTAATAAAATTTTATTTAATAAATAAATAAAAAAAAGTTTATAAATTATTGACTTTTAATATACTTTATAATTTATATTTAGACTATTTTAATAAATAATAATAAAAATTGATTAAAACTTTATTTTAATTATTATTATTGTGGTAATCATATAATAATAATTAAATTATTAAAGTTTAGGAATAATATGTTAATCCAAATACATTTTTTTAACAAATATTGAAATTGTTAATATAATAAAAAAAAAGTTTTAATAATTATTATAGATATTTATAATTTTAATAAAAATCATATAAATCAATAAATCAATCAATAAATAAAAACTTGATAAATAAAAAATAAAATTAATTAATGGATGAATAGAAAAATATAATTTATTATTAATGTAAACATTTTGAATGTTTTTTTTTTTTTTTTTTATTTTAAATAATGAACACAAAAAAAATATAAAATTATCAAAAATGTTGTATTCTCATATATTTTGTATAATATTTCTATTCTTATTATATATATGTAATTATCTCAAGAAAAAAAAAAGTCTAAAAAATAATATACAAATAATATACATATTTTTTTATTCAAAAAATATATTTTAAAAATTATGCAAAAAAAAAATTGTTCTAAAAAAAAACTTTACTTTTCTTATATATATTAATTAAGATAATGTAATATCAATAAAAATACATGCTCTTGCATATGACTTTGTGACAGAAGAAAGTATTTATGGACAATTTATTAATGAATTTAATAGATATTCAAAAGAACAAAACTTAGATATTGATGTGAAATTAATCATTGTTTCTCCTAGTAATTCTACAACTTTAATAGACGATTATGGATCTACAATTGATATATTACTTCAAAAAAAATCAGAAAAATATGATATTATTTTTTTTGATAGTATTTATATTCATAAATTTGGTTCACATTTTATTGATTTAAGTGAATGGATACCAGAAAAACATATTAATAAATTTAATGAAAAAGATATTAATCAAACATGTTATCATAATAATAAACTAGTTAGCTTTGTAATAAATAAAATTATTTTACATATTACTATATATTTATAATAAATAAATTATCAATAATTTTATTATAATATTCATTTCATTTTTTCATTATATTTTATTTAATATTTTTTTTCTTAACTTAAAATAAATATTAGCCTATTTCAAGGGAATACGATGTGTTATATTCAAATTCTGAACTTTTAAAAAAATATAATAAAAGAATACCAACAACATGGGATGAATTATATGAAACATGTAAATATATTTCAGAGGAAGAAAAAAAATTAAATAATACTAATTTAATTATTTATGAAGGATTATTTCCTGGTAATAATTTATATTTTGAATATATATATATTCAATTAATATTAATTCAAATGAATGAAAAAAAAATTTTTTTTTTTTTTCATTTTTATTTTTATTTTTATTTTATTAAATTGTTTTAATGATGGAAATAAATTAATAAATAGATAATGAATTGGGAACATGCTCACTTCATGAATTTATATATTCATTTAGAAATTATACGTATTCACCATTCCCTGAATTAATTAGCCAGGAATCAATTAATGCATTATCAATGCTAAAAAAAATTAAAAATGATGTATCTTCAGGTATAAAGTGAAGAAAAAATATATTGATTTTATAAAAAAAATAGAATATAAAATTTAATAATAATACTAATAATAATAATAATAATAATAATAATAATAATAATAATAATAATAATAATAATAATAATAATAATAATAATAATATAATAATAATAATAATAATTCACAATAATAATTAAAAATAATTCACAATAATAATTAAAAATAGTCATAATAATATTAAATATACTTTTTTTTCCTTTTTTTCTTTTTTCTTTTTTTTTTTTTTTTTTTTTTTTTTTAATTAATATATATGATTGTTTTTAATATTTGTAATGAAGAATATGAAATGAAAGCAAATGCTGATTTATTTTACATTAATGTATTTACTGGTAATGCATTATTTCTTAAATCATGGTATTTTCCATTTTTAGTAAATAATTTTTATCAAGTATCAGTTTTGCCAGGAAATAAAGAAGGTGTTTCAGGTTCTATTATAGGAGGATATAATGTAGCAATTAATAAATATTCAAATAAAAAAAATATTAAAGCAGCTGTAAAAGCACTAGAATATATAACTTCAGAAAAATTTCAAAAAAACTTTACATTATATTATAACATAACTCCTATTATACCTAATTTACTTAATGATGAAGAAATATGTAAACAAATAGATTGTGAATTAATAAAAAAAATTCAACCTATTGAAAGACCAACTACTAAATACAATGATTATGACTATTATTCTCAAAAATATAGAGAATATATTTATGAATATCTTTTTGAAGATGTAGATATCAATTATGCATTGAAAAAAGTTGATGATATTACAAGAATATATTATATGACAATAAAAACCACGAATACTTGGGTGGGATTTATTACATTAATTATATCTGTTGTTGTTGAAATAATTATTTTATTTTCATTAATTGTTTTATTCTTTGAAAAATTTGATTCTTATTTTGAATTTTTATCTATAGATTTTTGGATAATATCGATGATTGGATTAATACTATTTTTATCTGGTAATTTCATTGAATTTGAAGGAGTAACAGTATATAAATGTCATCTTAAACTTTTTGTTTGGTCTATAGGTACTACATTTAATCTGATTCCAATATTACATAAATTAGTTTCTAATTTCCCAATTGAAAATAAAATTACTTATTCAATTAAAATGCATAGATATTCATTTTTTATCGCATTTTTATTAATAGATTTATTATTAAATTCTTTAGTACTTATTAAACCATATGTTATAAAAGAAAAATTTATTTATGAAGGTGAAAATTTCAACATTTGTAAATTAGATCATATAATAACAAAGATAATAATTATTACAATTTTATTATATAAATTGTTAGAATTTATCACTATTTTAATATTAAATTTTATAGAATGGAATATTGAATCAACTCTGGGTGATATTCGACAAATAACATCTATGATATATATTGATATTTTTTTTGGTATTTTATTAGAAATATTTCATGTTTTAGATATTAATAATTATAAATGGCGTTATACAATAGAATACTTTATTTGTATTTTAATTGTTGTAACAAATTATATATTTATGTTTGGAATAAAAGTTTTACAGGGTTTAATTAAAAATGAAAATATAAAATTAACTTATATTAATAAAGTGAATAGAAAATTTATTAACAATGAAACTTGTACCACCGAGAATTTCAATAATACAGAAATTATAAATACAAATACGATTAATGAAAATATTATATCTACAAATATAGATATAGTATCAAATACAAATTCAAATGCAAATCCAAATCCAAATACAAATACAAATATAAATGTAAATCCCTCAATTAATACGAATAGTTCTAAATCTTTTTTTTCAAAAATGATGTCTTGTCATTATCAAACATCAGTAGTAAGTTCTATGGAAATAATTTCATCACAATATTCTACAAAACTTTTGTGATTATTGATTATTCTTTTTAATTATTATATTTATAATAACAAAAAATAATGAATGTATAAAACATTATATAAAAATTTTAAAAATTATTGATAAAAACCATTTCGTAAAAAAAAAAAGGAAAAGAATGCAGAAAATTATTAATAAATTTGATTTTTTTTATCAAAAGATTAAATTTTTAATATTCTATTTAGAATAAGCTAATATCATTTGAAGATTTTTATTTTGAATATATATCTATTTTCTTTTTTTTTTTTTTTTGCTGATAATCATACTATGAATAGAAAAGAGTATATAGAATTTTTTTTTTTTTTTTTTTTTATGTTTGATATTTTAACATCAGTTACATTGATTATGGTTATAGCTGCAAAAATAATATATTTATATAAAAAAAATTATAATACTAATAACAATAATAAATAATAAATAATAAATAAATAATAATAATAATAATAAACAAATAATAATAATTAATAAATAATAAATAGTAAAATAATAATAATAAATAAATAATAAATAGTAAAAAAATAATGATAAATAATAATACATACCAGGATTGTAAAAATTTTTTATTCCAAGCTTCTTGAATTTTAAATTCTTTATTTTTAAATAATTACATAATTATTTTAAATATTAATACAACTTATTATTTTTATATTATATTAATTGGTTATATTATTATAGCTTGTGTATATTATATTTTAAGTATTTTTTTTTTTTAATTTTTTTATAATTTTTTTATAAACCATTATGGAATCAACTTAATAGAAACATATATTAATATGTTTCTATTAAGTTGATTCATTTTGATAATTTTCTGTATATTATTTTCTCTAAATATATTAAAAGTAATTAACTTTGGTATATAATTTAAGAAAATCTTATTGTAGTAGTAAATCAAAAGAATTTTATTTTAAATCATGAAAAAAATATTTTTAATAAAACTTAAAAAAGTTAGTTAAACATCAAGTATGGTATTTATTCTGTATAATTATTTCTAAAGATAAAAATCGAGTATATATTTTGTATGGAATTATTATAATTACATTTTACTTTCAAAAATTGTAAAAAAAAAAAAAAAAAAAAATTAATAAAGTTTAAATATTTAATTTTGTTGTATTAAATAAAATTAATTCAAATATCATATTTACTTTTTTTTTTTTTCTAACAAGAAATATTATAAAATAATAATAATTTAAATAACATTGAAAAATTAAGATTATACTGTATAAATTATACAGAAACAAAGAAACAAAAATAAACATGAAAAAAAGATAGTTTAATTTAATAGTTAGTTTTAAATAAAATATTTTATCAAATGTAATGAAAAAGCTTGTTACAGTACAAATAAAATTTTATATTCATTTTAATTTACATACTATATTATAATAAAATTTTTGTATTATATCTTTCACATTATTATGGAGAATCATAAAAATAAATGATTTTAATTTTTAAAATAAGTAGAACAGTTTATGTATATATTAAATATATATTCTTATTTTTAAAATAATAATATATAATGTTGATAATATATATTTCCTTTTTGTTTAATATATTTATTATATATTATTGTCTAAATTAATGTTAATGGTAATTACTATAAATAATAATAATTTATAATAATTTTTAATAATAATAATAATTAATAAATAATAATATTCAATAAATAATAATATTCAATAAATAATAATATTCAATAAATAATAATATTCAATAAATAATAATAATCGATAAATAAATATAATAATAATATTAAATAAATAATAATAATAATAATAATAATAAACAATCATTTGATATAATTCATTTATATAGATTATTATTTATTATTTATTTATATTTGATAGTATATATAAATAAAATATATTATCAATAATATAATGATAAACAAAAAATTCTTTAATATTACCATAAATGTACATATTTAAATTTTAATATAACTACATATGGTTATATTATATTGACGAATTATAATGATTAATCAATTATAAAAAAAATTTTATTTTTCAATGGTTATAAATTATAAATCAAAAATATTTCTTTTATAAAAAAAAAAAATAGTAATAATTATATATTTAACAATGCTCGAAAACTAAAAGAAAAAAAAAAAAAAACTAATTATAAAAAAATTTTTTTTTATTATTAGTTTTTTTATTCTTTTAGTTTATTAAAATATTTAAGTATATGCTTAATTTAACATATTATAAATATTATAAATAAGAATATAGTCATACATATTATAATTAACATAAATATATTAAAAGTAATAATTAAAACAGGTATTATTTAAAAATAATTATAATAAATTATTAAAACTATTATTGTTATTTTTGCTTTTAATTTCTACATACATATATTCTATTATTTATTAATGGATATTTATAATTTAATTAATTAAAGTTTCATAATATATTTGAATGAAAAAGATAAAAAAAATATTTTAAATTTGAATAATGATAGAAATATAATAATTACTCATAAATTCTAATAATAGAAGAAAATTAATATTCTGCATATCAAATTTATTATAATACTTATTTACAAAAAATATAATAAAAAAATATTTTATTATTGTTAGTATATATATTCCTATTCTATGTTGTATATTAGATATACTTTTTTATTATATATTATATATAATCTCTATTACGTTTATCTGCAATGCACATTAAAAATATTTTTATATTATATAATCATTAATATTGTATTAAATAAATGAATATAATAATAATAAATAAATAAATAAATCTAAACATGGAAATATTTGTTTTTTTTTTTTTTATTTTTTTATTTTTTTTTTTTTTAATTTTATTATAATTATAAATAGTTAATTTATTAAATATTATTATTCATTAAGTATTGGAATATTAAGTATTATATTTATTATATTAGTTTAATATTAATATATAATAAAATAAAAAAAATTTTTTTAAATCTATTATAATAAATAATTATTTTAAATATTATTTTTGGATTCGAGAAATAAAAACAAAATTGTTTATTTATAAATGGTTTACATTAAAGTATTAGTCATTAATATAAGAATTGTTTATAATTAAACTATATAAGAATGATAATAATAATAATAAAAAACAATATTTTTTATTATTTTTTGTAACAAAAATAATAATTATATTAAATAAATCGATCATCATATCTATTATATATAAATTTTTTATCTTCGATAATAAATAATAATATTAATGAAATTAATTAATCTTCTATAATTAATTATGATTATTATATTGTTGCTTTGTAGTCAATGGAATAATAATTTAGTAAATATTTTATATCGTTTATGTAATTAATTATTATTTTAATAACAAATTTATATATAATTAAATTTATTCAAAATTTTTAAATGGTAATATTAACATTAAACATTAATACTTCTAATACTAGTAACAATTAGAACTTTTTAATTATGATAATAATAATAAAAAAAAGAAACAAATTATTTCACTACAAAATTGATTTATATATCATTATTAATTTAATAATATTTATTGTTTAATATTAAACTATCTTTATTATAGAAATATAAATAATAAAAATTAATTAAAATATTTCTATTTTTTTATTACATAATTTCTGAGTATGTAATAAAAAAAAAAAAGAAAGAAAGAAAGAAAAAAAAATTAATGAAATTATTAATAAAATTTTTCTTTTTAATATAATTACTAATAATTAATAGAAAATTATTAAAATGTTAATAATATTTCAAATTAAGTATCCATTATTATTATTATGATTACTACTATTATTATTATTATTATTATTATTATTATTATTATTATTATTATTATTATTATTATTATTATTATTATTATTATTATTATTATTATTATTATAAATTATTATTATTATTATTATTATTATTATTATTATTATTATTATTATTATTATTATTATTATTATTATTATTATAGTTTTTAAATAAATAAAAGTTTGGATAAAAAACAATAAAATGTTAATAATATTTATTAATCTCTGTCAAATTAATAATCGATTATTTTATTATAGTTTAAATAAATAAAATTTGGATAAAAATAAAAATTAATTTATTAAATATATTATATATATAATACAATAAAATATAATATATAAGAAAAATTATAATATATATATTTTTTATAATTAAAATAAAAAAATGATGTTGGTAATAATAATAACTATTTTTTTTTAATAATTAATTATTATTTATTTTAATTTATATTATTTTCATAAAATATAAAATTTTAAATATAATTATTATTATTTTTTATTGACAGAATACTTAATTAAATAATATGTTTTTTCCAGTCTATTTGTATCATAATATATATTATTAAGAATAAAGAAGAAAATAAAATTTACAGATTTTATATTAAATAATATTTATAATAATATAATTATAATTGTAATTAATGATAATAATTATTTGATAATAATAATCTTTTTTTTTTTTTAATTAAATCGTTTAAATCTTAGAAATTACTTTTTATTTATATTTATATATTTTTATTTTAAAATTAAAAGCAGAGATTTAAATGTATATTAATTAGTTATTAATAGTTAGTTATTAATTTATAATACAAGTTTTTTATATTGTTATATAATCTAATATATATAATAATATATTGTGGTATATAATACTAATAAAAATGTGACAATTTATTTTAAAATATATACAGAAATTTTATTATTTTTTATTTATAAATTTTTTTTAAATAAAGGAATTTTTTTATTATAAAAAAAAACATTTTTTGTAATAAAATATATTGTAATATATTATTATAATATATAAATTTAAAAAGCTAAATCAGTATTTTACTAGGATTAATTTAAAACATAAATTTCAAAAAAAATTTATAAGCATTTTTTTTAATAAATAATATATTATAATATAATTAAATATATTAATTCAATGGGTTAAATTATGTAAATTAATTATGATATTTTTCTTATAAATATTATATTCATAATATGTTATTAATATATACATATAATTTAAATAAATATATATAAATGTATAAATTAATATATTAGTGTGTCAATCAACTAATTTGTCTATTTTTAATTAATTAAATAAGAACAAGATACAATTAAAAAATAAAAACTTTAATACTTTTAAAATTTTAACTTTATTTTACTTAATTGTTTTATTACATTATATATTTTATTGTATTATATTACATTTATTATTACATGTATGTAATAAATATTTATTTAATAATTAAAAATATATAAAATATATACTTAACATATTATAATATATTATAATATACAATTAAATTTATATGGTTTAGTAATACTTAATATTAAAAAAGTATTTTTTTAATTGATTCTAAGATTAGTATTATTTATTCTGCAAAATTAAAATTTAAAAATTTTTTATATTATATCAATGTATTGTAATATATTATAGCTCTATATGGTTTAATTAAGTTATTTATCAAATTTGCAAATTTTTTTTTATGAGGAAAAATTTAATAAAACTAAAAACAAAACAAACAACAGAAAAAAAATTTTCGAAAATTTATAAAAAAAAAAATAAAAAATAAATAAAAACAAAAAAGGAAAAATAAAAAAAAAAGCAATAAAAGTATTAAAAAGAAAACTATTATTTAAAATGATGTAGTTGAACTTTTATTATTTAAATATAAACTCTTTAAGTAAATCGCTATTAAATATTTCCATTTTAATATAAAACAAAAAAAAGAAAAGAAAGAAAATAAAAGCATAATGTGTAACTGTCACATTATTATCTTCAAAAAAAAAGAATTTTTTTTAAATATAGTATTTAAAAAATAAGTAGAATATATGAACATTAAGCTATTAATAAATATGTTAATGTATTATATTTATTAATGTGATATAAGTTATTATTGTCTAATAATTTAATATTAATTTGATTTCTTCAGTTGATTCATAATTTTATTATAAATAAAATTTCATTATTAAATAAATTTACATGATAAAAGTCATTAATGGCTTTTATTATATTATTTTAAATTTTAATATGTAAAAATAAAGTAATATTTTAATTTTACTTCTGAAATAATTAGCATATCTTTTTTTTTTTTTTTTAATTTAACAATATCAATGATAATTTTCATTTGTAGTGTACAAGTAATAAAAAAAATATTATAAGTAATTAATAAATATATAAAAATATATTATTTATTTCTTTTTTTTTTAATTATTATACTAGAAAACCATAATTCTATTTTTTTTTTCTTTTTTTAATTTTATTTATATTGTTAAAATAAACTTTTTTATTAAATGGTAGTATTATTTATATGTTTTACAATAATTTTAATAAATAAATAAATGAATAAATAATTAAATAATAAATGAATAAATAACTAAATAATAAATAAATGAATGAAATAATTAATTTGTTAAAATAAAAAAAAAATTAAATAATTAAAATGGTATATAATATATAACCACTTTTAATATTATATTGTAATATAATAATATATAAAATATAATATAATTGATTACATTTATTAAATAAATAATAAATAAAATTTTTATATTAAATTAATTATTTAATTAATTATTTTTTTTTTAACACAAACAATAATAATCAAATGTTAAATAAAGAAATAAATTTTAAATAAAAAAAAGATAATATTAATAAAGATAATATTAAAAAATTAGAAAAGTTTTAAATACAAAATTTTTTTAAGTATATAAAGACCAACAATTTTTCTTTTTATTTTTTTTTTTTTTTTACTACACTTATCAAAAAGTATATATTTCTTTAATATAAAAAATATTGTATAAAAAATATTAAAAGAAATACAGAAATAATATATATTAATTTGTAATATAGAAAAATTTTAAGCTAAAAAAAAATAAAATAAAACAAAATAAATTAAAATAAATTAAATTAATCTAGAAAAAAAAATATAAATAAAACAAACACTAGTAGATAAAATAATATAATTTAATTCCTTTTTTTATATATATAATTTAATTATTCTGTTAATATTAAAAGGTAATTATTAACCATATATATACAAATTTATACTTGAAATTGAATTATCATAATTATTAATTATTTTGTTACTTTAATTATAATAACTGTAACGTAGTTATTATAAATGGTAATAATTAATTTAAATTTATATTAATAAATAAATAAATAAATATTTTTAAAAATAGCAAGAAAATAATGTATATTATTTTTGTATATATATATATTTATATTATGATAATATATTAGACAAACAAAATGATGCTCGGTATTAAAAACGAAAAAGAACAAAAGGTTTCAAACGATATCGCTTCTCTTAAAAATGCTGCAAAGGAAGCTTTAAATGAAAAGAAAGAAATAGTTCCAGTTGATGCTTTAATTGACCTTGATCCATGGCTTACACCATATCGTGAACCACTTCAAAAAAGGTAAATAATTATTATAATAATAATTCATTATAACATATTTTTTACAAATATATAAAAATATATGTAAAATATATATATAATAAAATATATATATATAATATAAAAATTGTTTAAGAAACATAAATAAAAAATAAATATATATATATATCAATTTGATAAAAATAGAAATATAAAAATTTATATATTTTATATAAACTCTTATAATTAATTAATATAATAATATTTTTTAATATTTTATACAAACTTTTATAATAAATTAATTTTTTAATATTTTTTATATTCTATACAAATTTTTATAATATTTTTTTAATTAACTAATTTTATATAATATTTTTTATATTTATACAAATTTTTATAATTAATTAATTTTATAATATTTTTTAAAATTTTATACAAATTTATAATAATTTTTGTTATTAAGATATGATTTATATAAGCAATGGTTCGATAAACTTAACAATTCTGAAGGTAGCTTAGATAATTTCTCTAAGAGTTACTTAGAGTATGGTATTAATGTTACTGATAAGGGTATTCATTATAAAGAATGGGCTCCAAACGCCAAGGAAGCCCACTTTGTTGGTGATTTCAATAACTGGGATCCAACTTCTCATAAAATGAACCGTGATGAATTCGGTACTTTTGATATCTTCCTTCCAAGAAATGCTGATGGTTCTTTACCAATCAAACACAACACAAAAGTTAAGATTGCTCTTACTTTAGAAGATGGTACTGTTCTTTACCGTATTCCAGCTTGGATTCGTAGAGTTACTCAAGATCTTAGTGTTAGTCCAACTTACGATGGTATTTTCTGGTATCCAGAAGAACAATACGTTTTCAAGAACCAAAAACCATCAAAACCAGAATCTGTTAGAATTTATGAAGCTCATGTTGGTATTTCCTCTTGGGAAGGTAAGGTTAACACCTTTAAGAACTTTACTAGAGATGTTCTTCCAAGAATTAAGGATCTTGGTTACAATGTTATTCAATTAATGGCTATTATGGAACATCCATACTATGCTAGTTTCGGTTATCAAGTTACTAGTTTCTTCTGTGCTTCCAGTCGTTACGGTCCACCAGAAGATTTAAAAGAATTAATTGATACTGCTCATGGTATGGGAATTGTTGTTTTATTAGATGTTGTTCACTCTCATGCTTGTAACAATGTTGAAGATGGTATTAATCATTTCGATGGTACTGATCACCAATACTTCCATGCTGGTGGTCGTGGTAGACACGATTTATGGAATAGTCGTCTTTTCAACTATGGTAACTATGAAACCCTTCGTTTCTTATTATCTAACTTAAGATATTGGTTAGATGAATTCCAATTCGATGGTTTCAGATTCGATGGTGTTACCAGTATGATGTATTATCATCATGGTATGGGCTACGGTTTCAGTGGTAATTATGATGAATACTTTGGTCCAAACACTGATTTAGAAGCTGTTGTTTATTTAATGTTAGCTAACAAGATGATCCATGATCTTTACCCAGACGCTATCACTATTGCTGAAGATGTTTCTGGTATGCCAACTTTATGTCGTCCAGTCGATGAAGGTGGTGTTGGTTTTGATTATCGTTTAGCTATGGCTATTCCAGATATGTGGATTAAGATTTTAAAGGAACAAAAGGATGATGACTGGGATATGGGTGATATTTGTTGGACTTTAACTAATCGTCGTTACAAGGAAAAAACTATTGCCTATGCTGAAAGTCATGATCAAGCTTTAGTTGGTGATAAGACTTTAGCTTTCTGGTTAATGGACAAAGAAATGTATGACTTTATGTCTGAACTTTGCCCAAGAACTCCAATTATTGACCGTGGTCTTGCTCTTCATAAGATGATTCGTTTATTAACTCATGCTTTAGGTGGCGAAGGTTATCTTAACTTTATTGGTAATGAATTTGGTCATCCAGAATGGCTTGATTTCCCAAGAGAAGGTAATGGTAACAGTTTCCACTATGCTCGTCGTCAATTCAACCTTGTTGATGATGATTTATTACGTTACAAATTCTTAAATAACTTTGATCGTGCTATGCAAACTTTAGAAAGTAAATATGGTTGGTTACATGCTCCACAAGCTTACATTAGTTTAAAGCATGAAGGTGATAAGGTTATTGTCTTTGAACGTGGTGATCTTTTATTCATTTTCAACTTCCATCCAACTAAGAGTTTCACTGATTACCGTGTTGGTACTTCATGGAATACTCCACATCATATTGTCTTAAATAGTGATAGAGTTGAATATGGTGGTCATGATTGTATTGATGAATCTGTTACTCATTTCCCAACTGATTTACCATGGAATAACCGTGCTAACTTCCTTCAAGTATATATCCCATGTAGAACTTGTATTGTTCTTTCTCATGAGTAAATTAAAAAATAAAATAAAATAAAAATAAAACGTATTTACTCAAGAAAAATTATTCCAAAATTAAGGCACATATCATTTTAATCATTTTTAATAATATATATAAAAATATATATTATAAAAAATACACAGTATATAATTAAAAAAACATATATATATCATATCATTTAATTTATTTTATCTATTATTTATAAAACTAAAAAAAGAAAACTTTATCAAAAAAAATTACAAAAAAAAAAAAGAATTAATTTAAAAACAAAGCAAAACAATATAAGAAAAACAAAATCAAATCAAAATTATAATCAAAAAAAAAAAAAAAATACCTCCAAAAAAAAAAAAAAAATACCTCCAAAAAAAAAAAAAAAAATACCTCCAAAAAAAAAAAAATTAAATGGGGAGATTTTATATAAATAATAACATTGACAAAAGTATTTTTTAATATTATAAATTAATATATATCTTTCAATTACTATTGTAAAAAAGTGTATATTAAACATACAAATTTTCATGTTAAAGAATGAAAGAAAAAAAAAGATTCCATAGAAAATTTTATGGGGAAATTTTTTTATATATATTTTATTTTAAAGTCTATAGTATTTAGAAATATAAAATATAAAAATTTTTTTTTTTCAGTGATTTGTATATTAAAAAAAAAAAAAAAAAAAAAAAAAAAAGAAAAAAAATTATAAAAAGAATTTTTATTTTCTTATAAAATATTTTCTTTTATTTTTAAAAAAAAGGAAAATATATATATAAATACAAAGAAATTTTATATATAAAACATAAACATTTAGGTATTATATATGTAATTTGATAAAAAAAATTTATAGATATAGTTTTTTTTTCTTATCAAGTATATTAAACTAATAATACCTTTAAAAATTTTCATTTGTATTGAACAACAAAAAATAATAATCAATAATTTAAAATATTTTAAAATAAAACATAAATAAATAAAATTTTATATTTAATATTTAAAAATATATATATATATATATATATTTATTAATTTGTGTAAAAAAAAAAAACTTTTATTATTAGTGATGTCAATTTTACTATTATTAGTTTAGATTTAATTTTGTTATAGTTTATAAATTTAATAATGAAATTACCAATAGTTTATAAATTTAATAATGAAATTACCAAAGTTATGAAAATATTGTAATTATACTGTTTTCTCTTGTTTGTCTAGGAAGTAACCAATTTTTTTTTTTTCAGAATTTTAGATATTTGAATTTGAATTGAAAGTTTTTTTTTTTTTTTTTTTATTTTAATTATATAAGATTTTATTTAAAGTTAAATCAACTCTTTTAAAAAAAACCGACCCAAATAGAATAGGATGGATCAATTTTACTTTAATTACCTATGTAGAATTAAGGAATAGTATTGGTTTTATAACCTCTCCAGGAACGTCAATGCTGATAACACAGTAGGACAGCCTTGTAGGGTAAATGCCGATCCTATTTCCGACCCTAGTGGAATAGGATAGATCAATTTTACTTTAATTCTATATTTAGAATTAAGGGCTGTATGGATTTATTGTTTTTAAATATTATTATACTACTTTTTTTCCTCCAGTATTATCTATTATTATCTATAATATTTTACTGGTTTTTATTCTTTTTAGTATCATTTTTTTTCATTATGTGTTTTTTTTATGATTCATGTATTTTAATATTTAAATTCAATAAAGTTGACGTACAAATGGTGTGCCATAAAAAAAAAAAGTATTGGTTTTATATATTACTATACTACTTCATACCTTCCTGTATTATCCATTATTATAAAGTTTATCTGGTTTTTCTTATTAGGTAGCCTTTTTTTTAATTTTGTGTTTTTTTTTATGATTCATGTATAATAATATTTAAACTCAATAAAGATGATGTTGCTAACAAAAAATCCAGCTAAAAGAGCTTCTATATACTTGGAATGTAAATATGGATCTTCCAAAGATATACAAGATCTTGCTTTATCATGCCCTCAATTCCAATTGGGGTTCTTCTGGATTATGAGAATACTTGTATTAAACACAATGTTGACTTATACTTGAAGTTCACCGTATTTAATCGAACTAAATCACTGGGATTTTCTGAGGACTTAGACAAAGATTATGAAAATAATACTTATTACTTGATGCTTAACGCTTTCCTTGATGGGTGTTATGCATTTTATAAACTAGGTATTAATGAGGGACGGAGTCAGTGGTGTGAACAACTTCTCAAAGGTTCACCCGAGTCTCCTGTTCCGTATATTGTAGGTCTATCACATTTCTTACTGTTGTTATGCCAATTGTGAATATATCCTTTCGGATTCTTCTCAATTGGTATAATAACAATAAGAGCACTCTGGACGGCTTCAAGGACGTCGATGTCGAAAAGATAAGGCATGGGGTTTTATTCCGATACGGATTCGAATGACATCTTATTCGAATGGGAGAGGTTAGAAGTTTAACATCGTTCCTTTTTTTTATTTAATATTTTAATTTGATTAATATCTGTAATAAATTTTATTTATTTTTTTGTATCTTTTATTACTTGTATTTAATTTACATTTCATGTATTATATATATATTTCTTTCTTTAATGTAATATATATGTCACATGTATGCTTATTTTAAATTAATAACATAAATAAAGATTAATCCTAGTCTAAAAAAAAAAAAAAAAAAAAAAAAAAAAAAGAATTCATGATTCATGTATATTAATATTTAAACTCAATAAAGATGATGTACAAATTGTGTGCTTAAGAAGAAATAAAAAAATTTTTTTACCTTTATAAATATTTTTTATATTATTATTTATATATATTTTTTAAAAAAAAAAAGTTCCTTTATATTTTATTCTTTAATATTATTTATCACTCTTTTTTTTACTTTTATAATTTTAATTTTTATTTAGCTTGCTTTCATCATTTCAACATACTAACAATCAATTATTATGTTGTAGGTTACGATGTCATAGTTATCTTGAATAGGAATCTGTTCTTCATTTCATTCATAATCTACAAACATGAACTATTTCTAGACTGTTGGATTTTCTTAGTAAACATATATCTAATAATTTCAAATATTCCTAGTATGCCTTACTATTATTCATGAACTAAAGAATCTCGAACTTAAAAAATTCTTCCAAAAAAGGAAATTAAAAGAAAATATTTAGAGAGAGAGACACACTTAAGAAAAATCCAGTTAAAAAAGAATTTATACCGATACGTATTTGAATGGTATTTCATTCATTGGATGGAAGAGGTTAAATTTTTATTTTTTTTTTTCCTTTTTGTTTAAATATTTTTAATTTGATTAATATCTCTAATAAATTTTATTATTTTCTTTTGTATTTTGTATTACTCTTAATTTTTTCTAGACTAGAATATTAATTTATATTTAACATACATGTGAATTATTGATTACATTATAGTAAAGAATATACAATATATGAAATGTAAAATAAATATCATTTAATTATTATTATATATAAGGAAATAAAAATAAAATAAAATTAAATAAATAAATAAAATAAATAAATAGAATAAAATTAATATATTTAGAAACTATATTTATGCAACATTATAAGTACAAAAATTCAATAAAGTAACCATATAAACGTCTGCTATAAGAAAAAAAATATATTTATTGTATATTATTGAATAAAACTTTAATGAACAATTTCAATTTAGTTTATATATATATATATACTATTGTTAATTTTTTTATCTAAAAAAAAAAAAAAGATAAAACATTTAATGAACAATTTCAATTTTTATAATTTAACTTTTTTTTATATATATCGTATTTTTTTTTATTTTTTTTTTATTCTTTTTTTTTTTTTTTTTTATTTTTTTTTTTTGTATATATATTTACTACTGTTAATTTTTTTTATCTAAAAAATTATTAACATTTAATTTACAATTTTAAATAACTTAAAATATATTTACTTTAAAAAATAAAAAAAAAATAAAAAATAAAAAAAATAGAAAAATAAATTATCATAATTATTAATAAATATAAACGATTAAAAATATATAATCAATATATATTTTTAAACATTTATATTTATATATTATTTTTTATTTTTTATATGTATAAATGTATAAAAAAAAATATAATCAATATATTTTTTATACATTTATTTAATTGATATAATGTTAAAATATAATCAATATGTTTTAACATAAACTGTATAATCATGAATTATGAGATTATTTTTTAATTATTCTTCAGTTGTATTATTATTTCAATATATTAAATATTTTTTGGTTTTTTTATTTTTAAATTAAATAATATTCCATTCAGAATTATTTGAGTTAAAAGTTTTTCTGAAAAACTAACAACATTAATTGATTATTTTGGAGCGATATATTTAAAATCGAATTCTTTACTATCTTTAAATATTGGTTTATAATCACCATCTTTACGATAATCGATATATTTTCCAACTAATTTCTTAATATCAAGAATATTTGGATAAGTACCTGTATATATATATATATAATATTCAATATTTAGTATTTAAGATAAATAAAAATGAATATAAATGAATATATATATTTAAAAAAATTAGTACATACCAAAATTAGCATTGACTAATTCATTCATATCACTTTTTAAATATTTAGCAACTTTTTCCCAAGTATCACCTTTTTTGATTTTATATGATTCGAAATTAAAGTTATGACTATCATATTTATCATCAAAATTAATTTCGACACAAATTTTAGTACCAGAACTTAAGTTTTCACAATCAATATCTGTAATAATAGTAAAATAAATTTTAAAAAAATTTTTTTTTATAAATAAATATTAAAATATTAATAAATAATTAAATTAAAATTTTTATATTTTATTATATTATTTATAATACATACTTGGATTAATATGAACTAATTCTTTATATTTAATATGTGATTCATTATCACGGGTATTATAAAAATATCTACATCTATCACCATGTTTAACAACAAAATGTTTTGAACATATGTAACCCTTAGCATTAACTTGAACAAGAGATAATATTATGTATATTATTATGGCTAGTGTAAAGAATTTCATTTTGGATATAATTTTATTCTTAATATAAATAATTTTTAAATAAATATAATAAATATCAAAAAAAAAAAATTTTTTTTTTTTATTTTTATTTTTTATTTATTTATTTATTATTTATTCTCAATTAATATTGAAAATTAAAGAAACAGAAAAAAATTAAGAGAAATATTAATGTTTTTATAGATTTTTTTTATATTCCTTTTTTTTTCAATCTTTTATATTATTAGTATACTTTTTAAATTTTTAACTTTTACATCATGTTCCTGAAATTATATTAATTTTTAATAAAAATATTAAAAGTTATTTGTACTACCGTAATATTTACAAGTAAAACAAATTTTTATTTGAAATTCATTTTTAAATATTATTGGTATATTTAATTTATATTTATATTAATATTATTATATCTACACAATTCTAAAATTTAAAATTTTAAGAAACTTATTTAATGATTTTTATTTATGAGGAAAGTTTAATTATTATTATTATTATTATATATATATATATTTTTTTTTTTTTTTTCATTTTCATTATAAAAAAATATTTTATATTTATTATTAATTATTTAGATTTATATTCATATTTATATATAGTATAAAATATATAAAACAAAATAATAAAATAATATATAATAATGTTTAATAATAAAAATAATATCAAATAAATAATTAATAATAATAAAAAATGTATAATATAGCAATAATAATAAATAATAAAATTTATAACAAATATTATTAATACTATTATTATTATTTATTATTTTTTGCATTATAATATTAAATTAAAACATGTAAATATAAAATAATTTAAAACCATTGAGAATTTAATCTAATATAAAAACAATGGTGAAATATTTAATCATTTTGTATGGTTAATAAATTTAATATAAATATTACTTTTTTTTTTTTTTACTATTAATTATTAAATTAAAAAAAAAAAAAAAAAGAAAAAATTAAAGTAAAAATAATTATATTTCTTTTTTCCTTTTTTATATTTTATATACTCTATTATCTTTCC
>MCFG01000105.1:155000-174132 GCA_002104895.1 Anaeromyces robustus | reverse complement strand
TGTATTGTAAAATATATATATAAATTATAATTGCATCAATTTAAAATATATAAATTTATATAAATAATAGTGTTATTTATATACTAGAATTAATAATTTTACAATTATTAATATAATTTTAATATAATATACAAAGCAAAAATAATTTAAAATATTGAAATTATAATTAAAATTTTAATTAATTGAATAATATATTTTTTAAATATATTAAATATTATATAAATATTATAGAATAAATATATAGCATATTTAATTTGATAATATATATTAAAAATTTATTATATATTTTAATTTTTTATATTAATTTTTATTATTTTTTTTTTAAAAATATTTTTTTATAATTTTTTTTTCTTTAAATTTTTTATTCGTTTTTTAAAAGTTTGTAAATAAAAAAAAAAAATAAATCTAAATGCTCAAGATTTTATAAACAATAAATTGATACAGAATGAATTAAAAACTATTAAAACGTTTATTTATATCATATAAACTTCATAAAAAAACGAAAATAATTATAAATTATAAATTTTAAGCATTAGAAACAACAACAATTATTTTTTTTTTGTAAATATTCAATAATATTCGATTCCACATCAAAGGAATGATAAAATTTTAAATTATAAACATTTTAAAATTTTATTAAATATTTAATAGTAACACAAAGGGATATTGTAAATAATATTTGTGTAGTTATATAGACGAATTTAAGTCAAAAGGAAAAAAAAATATTATTTCATAAAATATAAGATTATATTAATATTATTTGTAGCAATAGAAATAATATTAATTTTTTTTAAAAGTATTAAATATTAATATTTTTATCAAGTTTAAAAGTATAAAACAATAGTTAATTAATTAATTGATTAATTAATTACCATAGATATCAAATTAATTGATTAATTAATTTAATTTTAATTTTTTCTTTACTTCATTGTACATTTTTAGATTTATTTATTTTTTTTTTCAAAATTCCTATGTTTATTCAAGAATATATAAATATCATTTAAAAGAAAAGAAAAAAGATACTTTTAGTAAAAACTATTGATTTTAAGTTTTAAAAAAATAACAAAAATGTTAAATTATTATTTTTCTTTCTTTTTAATAAGTATATTTACATTTGTAAATATAGTAAAAGCTGGCATTGTAAATGTAAAAATGTATGCTTTTGCATATTCAGAAAATGATACTTATTATTCAGAGCTAGTAAAAAGATTTAATGAATATTCAACACAAAATTCACTAGACATAAAATTAGATTTAACTATATTAACTGATAAAAATAATACTGATTCAAAACCGACTTATGAAGTAGCCAATGCTTTATGGAATTATCTAAAAAATTATGATAGTAATTCAGAAAATGTTGATATTGTAACATATGATCTTATTTACAGTGGAAAATTCTCTGATTATTTAATAGATTTAAGACCATACTTTTCAAAGGAAAAAATATCTACATTTATTTCTACTTCAATAGAAACATGTACTGCACCTAATGGTGAATTAATATCAATGGTAAGTAAATAAAGATAAAATAAAAATTAAAATGATTTGAAATAAATAATAAAGATTAAAAAAAAAAAAAAATACATTTTAATATATTAATATATTTTTAAATATTTATTTATAAATAAAGCCATTATTTTCAGAATATGGTGTTTTAGGATATAATCAAGATTTATTAATAAAGTATAATAAAGGTGTACCTACAACATGGGATGAATTAATAGAAACTGCAAAATTTATTGTAGAAAGTGAAAAAGTTCTTGGTAATAATATAATAGGATATACTTCTCAACATTATGAAACTGAAACAGCAACATGCTCAGCATTAGAATTACTTTATTCCGGACGTAAAAAAGTTGGAGAACCATGTCCATCATTATTAAGTAAAGAAGCTCTTCAAGTTTTAAGTACTATAGAAAAAATGAAAAAAATGGGAATAGCAACAGGTATTTATTTATTTATTTATTAATGATATATAAAGATTAAAATAAATTAAAATAAAATGAAACCATAAAATAAAAAATTAAATATAATTATACTAACTTTCATAATTAAAATATAAAAATATAATAGATGATTCATTAAATAAAAATGAAGGTGAAATAGGTGAATTATTATGGTCTGGAAAAGCATTATTTGGTAGAAATTGGCAATTTATTGGTAATGTATGTAATGAAATTACTGTAACAATGATGCCATTATGTAATGCTGTCATTAAAAATGCTATTATTCCTGGATATTATGAAGGTGTATCCGCTTCTGTTGTTGGTGGTCATAATATTGCTATTCCAAAATCATCAAAAAATATTAAAGAAGCAGTTAAAGTTATTGACTTTTTTTTAAGTTATGACATTCAAAAAGAAATGATTAGTGATAAATTACCAGCAATTCCAAGTGTATATACTGAAAATGAAGTATGTGAAAGAATTGATTGTGATTTATATAAAAATATTCAAGCTGTAGCAAGACCAACTTCATATAAAGAATATGATTTATATTCAAGAGAATTTTCATCCAATATTGCTAAAGCAATGAAAGGTGAAATGACAATGGAAAAAGCTTTAACTAGAAATCGTAATATTGTTCGTATTCAATCAGTGGAATATAAGAGTGGTCCATCTATTATAATCAATGGAATTACAATATTCTTATTTATTGGATGCTTACTTAGTTTATTCTTTGTTTATTGTTATTATGATAATGAACATTTATGCTTTTTAACAACAAATTATTGGTATATATATATATTTGGATGTATACTTATATTATTATTTGTATTTTTAAATTCTGGTAATACTAGTAGCATAAAATGTCAATTCAGATTCTATCTTTTGATGATGGGTTATTGTTTAACAAATGCTCCAATATTTGCACGTCTTATTGGTAATTATCCAAGAAATTATGGATTGCCAAAGTACGTTCGTAATAATATGACTTTAGTTGTAAATTTCCTCTTTTTTATGGAAATGGGTATTGGATTCCTTTGGGCTATATTTTCATCATTTAAACGTCAAGTTGTTAATACTAGAAATGAATTAAATGAATCTTTCTATATTTGTGATTCAGATTCTTTTATAGGAGATTTTTACTTCAATTTCTCTCTTTCATTAAATTTATTAATGACTTTAGGTATTGCTTATCTTATGTTTGTTGAATGGAAATTCCCAAAATATTATTTAGATCTTCGCAATTTCAGTTTAATTATATATTCTTCCATTGCTATAATTATACTTGAAATTGTTTTAAAATATATAACTATTCGTAATAAGAACTTATATTATTACTTACATACAATACCAAAGTTATTCTATGTTGCTTATATGACTTTAGTCATTTTTGGCCTTAAACTTTACTATATTCAAAAAGATATACCTGCTGAAAAGAAAACTATCTATACTGGTAAAGATAAATATAAAGATGGTCAATATTCTTATCATATTATACCCGAAGAAAGTTCACCAAGTTATACAAATACTTTAATTAGTAGTAATCATTCTAACTATTCAAAGAGTCCAGCTCAAACTAGATCAACAACAGTTGATTTAATGAATTATTCAAAAACATCAGAATCAACTATAACAAGTCCTGAACCACCAAAATATTATAATACACCAAATCCAAATAATATTCCAACGATTATATCAAATTCATTCCAATATCCTGAATCTATTTTACCATCTGGTAGTGCTAAAGTATTAATGTGTGGTGGAGGAAATTATAATTATATGGATGTAGAAAATCTATTGGAAATTATGAATCATTAGAATGGAAAAAAAGAAAAAAAGAAAAGAAAAGAAAATTATAAAAAGGAATCTTTTTTTTTTTTTTTTAGTATTTTTAATTTTTATATGCGAAAAAAAAATATGTTAAATAATTTTAATTATCTTTTTATCGTAATTACTTTTAGTATTATGTATAAGTTTATAATATATTAATTTAGATATTACTTAATTTATTATTATTTTTTTTCTTATTTTTTATGAATATAATTTTTTTTTTCTTTTATTATACTTTTTTTATATTATATATAAATTTTTACATTTATTAGTGTTTTATTATTCTGTTTAAATAAGTATGAAGAAAATAATGTAACATAATATCTAAAAAAAAAAAAGAAAAAAAAAAAGGAAAAAAGAAGAAATGAAACTAAAAAAAACATCATTATTTATTATACCAACTTTTAATATAATGTATATACATTATTTAAAAAAAAGAATTAAATAAATCCAAATAATGATGAATATTAATTTCATAAAATAAAAAAAAAAATTATTAGAAATGTTTTTTTTTTTTTTTTTTTTTTTTTTTTTTTTCGATTATAAATAAGTATTAATATTTAAATATTTAAATATTTAATATTTAATATTTATACATTTATTGAAAAATAGTTATAGTTAAAATAATTACATTATTATTTGTTAATTATTTTAATTTTTAAATTTTTATTTTATTTTACTTTTTTTTTTTTTTTTTTTTACAATTATTTTAAATCTAATTATGTATTATTAAATAGGTTTTAATATTTTAAAGACTAAGATTTAAAAAGAAAAAAAAAAAAAGAAAAAAAGAAAAAAAAAAAGACTATCTTTTATTTTAATTTTTATTTTATATTTTTTTTTTTTTTATTTCAATATCAATATATAATAATAATAATAAAATTTATATATATATATATATAATAAGAAAAATATAAATATATAAAATATAAAAATAAAAATAAATAAATAAAAAACAAAAAAACAAAACAAAAAAAAAAAAAAAAAAAAAAAAAAAAAGAAAAAAAAGAGAATATTTGTTATTATAATTATATTAGTTTCTAATAAATATGTTATTTTATTTTATTTTATTTTTTTAATTATATATAGAGTTAAGTCAAAAAAAAAAAAAAAAAGAATTTTTATAATTATAAAACACACATAATGAATAAGTACCTAACAAATTAATAAATAATTGAATAAAAAGTAAAATAAAAGTAAAGGAAAATAAATAAATAATTGGTTAAATAAAAAAAGTAAAATAAAAGTCAAGAAAAATAAATAAATAATTGATTAAATAAAAGTAAAGAAAAATAAATAAATAATGGATTAAATAAAAGTAAAGAAAAACAAATAAATAATGGATTAAATAAAAAGTAAAATAATAAAAGTAAAGAAAAAAAAAATAAATAAATAATGGATTAAATAAAAAGTAAAATAAAAGTAAATAAATAAATAAATAAATAATGGATTAAATAAAAAGTAAAATAAAAGTAAATAAATAAATAAATAATGGATTAAATAAAAATTAAAATAAAAGTAAAGAAAAATAAATAAATAATGGATTAAATAAAAAGAAAAATAAAAGTAAAGAAAAATAAATAAATAATGGATTAAATAAAAAGTAAAATAATAAAAGTAAAGAAAAAAAAAATAAATAATGGATTAAATAAAAAAGTAAAATAAAAGTAAAGAAAAATAAATATATATATATATGAATATAGATGAAGAATCATTATTTAAATAATTATTTTCTTATTAAAAGTTAGTTATATATATATTATATATATATTATCATTTTATTAATTATTCATATTAGATTTTTGAGAATATTTAAAAATATTTTATTATTATTATTATTTTTATTTTTATTTTTATTTTTATTTAATTTTTATTTATTTTTTTATATATACAATTTCATTATAAATTCATAAATATAATATAATATAATATTATATTTTATATATTATATTTTATACATATAAATATGGGATATATGAGATACTTTTCTTATAAATAAACAATTATTTGTTTTATAGTATTTTACCATTTTAGAAAAGAATAAAATTCGAATAATATTCTACATTGAAATTTATTATATTTTTCTTTATACTAAATATATGCTATATAGATTTTTTTAGATAGAATTTTCTTTTATTTTTTTTTAATCTTTTTTTTTTTTTTTTTATAATTAAGTACCAAATTCTAAATGTATTAATAATTATTCATAACTAATTGATTAGTAAAAAACATGGAAATATATTCTCTTCCTTTAATCTAAAAAAAAAAGTAACTGTTATATATAATACAATTATTAAAAAAATCATAATAGTTTATATAACTTACATATATATATAAATAAATGGAAAAAATCATTTATATAATATATAATATATACAATTTTATATTTTATTATTATTAACAGTTTTACAATTTAAAAAAAAAAATATTATTAACGCATAATAATACTCTCAAATAGAAAGATTGACATGAACCAATATTATTTCGAAGAAACTGAAATTATTATTAAAATAGCATAACGTAATAATTAATACTATCTAAAAATATGCTTTATACAACAAATTATTTTCATCATTATTCTTAATATTTATAAATTATGACAATATATATAATTTTCAATATACATGTTTTTATTAATAACTATAAAAGACCTTTAATAATTATTTTTTTTTTTATTTTTATTTTTTAATATAAATTTCAATATTAAGATTTTTAATAGAAAAATAGTTTAATAATAAAATTGATATATAAATAAGATAAAAATTTATTTAAGATGGGCCTTAATATATTGTTTTATATAAAATAAAATAAATAAAATAAAATAATAATTAAATAAATAAATAAATAACTAAATAAATAATTACAAAATTATATAAAAAAACTAAGTAAATTAATAATTATCTATATTTTTAACAAAAACTTTTTTTTTATATTTAGTATTAATTTTTTTCTTTATTTCGTACCACATTTTTTTTTTTTTTTTTTTTTTTTTTTTTTTAAAAATTTTTTTCTTCTTGTGATACATTATTTTATAAAATATTACATAATTTTATATTAATAAAAAAAAAAAAAAATCTTTTTATTAAAGTATCACAAAAAAATTAATAGTAGTATTAATAAAGAGTAATGTGGTACGATTTAACAAAAGGAAAAAAAAAATTTTGTTTATAATTCAAAAAATAGGATTCTTGTATTCATATTAAATAGGATTATTGTATTCATATTATTATATTATTTATAAATTAATAAATTATCAAAAATAATTTTATTATTTATTTTATATATATAAACTATTCAATCAAATATATATATAATAATAAAATATTTATTATTCTTAATAAGAATATAAAGGTCTAAATAATAATTCTTTTATTTTTATTAATATAAAAAAAGTAAAGAGGCTTTTATATGAAATGTGCAACTATTAATACGATGGAATATAAAAGATAAATATATTTTACTATTGTATGTAATTTTTTATAATATTAAATAATAATTATATTATTTTATTAAAAATTTGTTCCACACATTAATATCATTATATTAATATATATTATATTGTATTGTATTGAAATATATTAAAAATTTAGTATGGCATAAATGAATGATGACACAATTTTATATAATATAATATCATATTATAATTCTTATATTATAAATTTATATCCTTTGCTTTTTCTTTTTTTCTTTTTTTTTTTTTTTTTATTAATTTTTTATTAATTTTTTAATTTATATATTTCATATAATTTAATAATTAATTATTTTTTTTTTAAAATTTAACTTATATTGTTATCATCCTATTTTATTATTATTTCTATCATCGTATTAATTTTTTTTTATATATCTAAATATTTATTTTTTCTTTAATTTATTATATTAATATTTATTCCTATATTTTGTATAAGATGTTTAAGATAATTTATTGAATTCAATTAAAAAAAAAGTAAAATCTCATCTACTATATTAACTTTAATTTTTTAATATTTAAAATATATCAAGATAATATTTAAAATATATCAAAATAATATTTTAATTCAATTCAATTTAAAAAAATAATAATCGTTAATTAAGGTAATTTTAATTTGGAATGATTTATTTTTAGTTTATACCACATTCATAATAATTAATAATATAAAAATATTTGATATTAATATACATAATATTATCGCATTAAAAATAAGCATATTTAAGAGAACTTATTAAATAAATAAAAAGAAGTTTTATTTTTTTTTCCTTTCTATAAAATTTTACTAATGAATATTAATTTTGTTTCATAATTTAAAGTTTTAACTTTAAAGAATTTTATAAAATATTTTATAAAAAAAAATTCTTTATATTGTATATTATCTTTGACAAAGATTTGTTTCAAAAATGTAATTTTTTTTTATTTTATTGTTTTACATAATTTTTATTGTTTTTTGATATGAAAAACTAAAAAAATTAATCATTTTTTAATTTTTTTTTTTTTTATTTTTTATACAATATTTTTTATCGTTTCCAAAATATATATTTTTATGGTTTTTTTTGATAATTTATTAATTTTTTTTATATTTATATTTACCAGTAATTTTTGAGTAATATTTTAATTATTCAGAAAAAAAAAATTTTTTTAATAAAATTTTTAAAATAGTTATATTATAGTGTGAGACATGAAAAATCTCATAACCAGAAAAAAACATATGGTATGAATTAACAAATAAAATTTTATGATTTACAATTTATAATTGATATAATTAAATTTTTTAATATTTTTTTTGTACTTTTTTTTTTCTATTAATGAAAAAATTAATTAATTTTTTTTTTTTGTAAATAATTTTTCTATTAAACCAAAAATTATTACTGCTGTACCAAAAATTCTTTTTTTGTACACAAAAATAATAATAAATAGGGATGAAACAAGGAAAATTTTTATTCTTTATATAATAAATATTTTTACCTGAATATAAATATTTTATTATATTTCCAGCATTTATGATTTAAATCAGGATAAATATACAAAAAAATAAAAAATACAATAAAATAAAAAATACAATAAAATAAAAAATACAATAAAATAAAAAATTTTATTTTTATGATTAAAAGAGAACTAACATGTAATTTATAAATAAAACAACTATTGAAAACATTAATCTAGTAAGATAAATTAAAATACAATAAAATAATAGAAATAAAACTTTACAAAAGATAAATAAATATATATATAATAATGAACTATGTAAAAGATAAATAAATAAATAATAATTTTAATTGTATTACTAATATGACCATTAGTGATACCATGATGTTCATAATAACACTATTATTATTAATATTATTATTATTATAAATTGTTACACTTAATTATTCTTATTAATTATTAATTATTATTATTATTATTATTATTAATGATATTTAATACTTTTGTTTCGATTTTTGTTCTATTAATAATTAATTTTATTCTTTTTTTTTTTTTTAATTTGCTTTTTTTTTTATAATTATTAAACTCTTTATTTTGTATTTTGAATATTTAAAATATTTAAAATATTTTATTTTTTTTAATTAGTACATTTTTTTTTATAATTTTTAAACTCTATATTTCTTTTGTACATAAAATATTTAAAAAATATTTGAATATTACTGGTAACTATGATTTATTAAACTATTAGACTTTTTAATATTATATTATTAATTAAAATTTTAAATTTTAAATTTTAAATTTAAAAATTTATTATTTTCTAATTATTTCATAAAAATATTAATTTCATAATGTATTAATATTATTAACACTGTTATTATTATTATTATTATTATTATTATTATTATTATTATAATTATTATAATTATTAATATAATTATAATAATAATAATAATAATAATAATATTAATAATTAATAAAAAAAAAGTTGCTTATTATTATACGTAATAATATTATTCCACTATTATTATATTACTCTTTTATTTTATAATATTATTCCACTATTATTATATTACTATTTTATTTTATAATATTATTCCACTATTATTATATAATTATTTTTTACTTTATAATATTATTCCATGATTATTTTATTTTATTAGTTTAGAAATTATTTTCATTATTGTAAATTATTAATTTATCTCAAATATTATTATAAAGTATAATAATTAATGTAAATTTAATAAAATAGTAATAGAATATATGATTTACACTATCACGTTTTATTTCAGTTTATAATATTATAAATTAATAAATATTTATTAATTATTATTATCTATCTTTTGCTTATATTAAATATTATTATCTATCTTTTGCTTAATAAAAAAATAACATTTAATTATATAAGATAAATGGTAATAATAATATTTATTTATTATTTAAATATTAATAATAATATTTTGAAATAATGAAAAAAAAAATTTTTTTTAAACTTTCATTTTTTTTTTTTTTTGAAACTTTTTTTTTACTTTTTTATTATTATTTGTTTATTTATTTGTTTATTTATTTTAATTTAATACAAGAATAAATTTGGAGAATGAATGAAATAAATATATTATAATATCTTTCTTAAAAAAAAAAAGAAGTTTAGTAAATAAAGAAATAATTAAAAAATAAATATACAGAAACAAATTTATTTCAAATCGATAAAAGTATTGTTTCATAGCTGAATAAATAAATATTTAAATAAAAAAAAAAAAAATAAAAAATATTAACTGTTTTGTGTAACATAATTATTCATTAAATAGATAAAAATCTAATTGATTATTTATTTATGATTATTTGTACAACAATATTTTTTTTTGTCTAATAAATTATAAAAATATTAAGTTTTAAAGTTTACTCAATTAATTAAATTTTAATAATTAAATTTCCATTACAATTGGTATGTCATATAGAAATATCTAATTTTAGTAATACTTAATATAATAGATTAAAAAAAAAGTATCATATATAATATTTTTATGCATTAATATAAATATATATTTATATTAATTAATATATAAAGAATTTATAAAATATAACTTTAAAAATTAGTAATTTTGAATATGATATTAATTAAATAAAAATGAACATGATTATCATATAATACTATAAATTTAATTATAATACTTTATTATATAATGTTAATTTATTATAATTTATTATTTTTGTTATTATTAAACAAAGTAACGGAAAAATAATTGTAAAATATTAATTGCGTTTCATGATTATATAATATATCCATAAAAAGAAACAAAAACAAACAAATAATTTAAATCAAAATAATAAAAAAAAGACTATAAACAATGCAAAATAAAAAAAAAAAAAAAAAAGAACAATATATAAAAGGGAAAAAAAAGTTTTGCTATTTTTAGTGGAAATATTTAATAATAATTTTTATTACATTATCATTTATTTTTAAAATAATATATATATTATGTTTCAAAATAGAAAAGTTTTTTTTTTTTTTTTTTTTTTTTTTTGATAATATTATATATTTCTTTTTATAAAAAATTATATAAAAAATATTTATATATGATATGCTAATAATAGTTTTCTAATGTTAATGATATTTTCTTTGTTTATTTTGATACTTTAATATTATGCTATTATAATAATATATTATAAGAAGTATTTTTTTATATATTATTACATATATTTCTATATTTTATTATATGTAATAAAATATGGAAATAGTCTTTAAAAAATACATCAAACAAATGTAATTAATTTCTATTAATAGATTAACTAATAAAGTTTATTTTTAATTATTATTTTATATATTAATTAATTGTTTTTTTAATGATAATTTTAATATTATTTAGTATTATAAATATTATAAAATGACAATATTATTATAATATTTATATAATCGAATAAAATTATTAACAATTTTATTCGATTATTTCAAAAAAAGTTCAATTTTTCCTCTAGGAATATTTAATAATTAAAAAAATTATAATATATATCAAATAAATTTTTTAATTAATGTATATTTATATATTTATTCTTTATTATTATTATATTATTAAAATATTATATTCATGAAAAATAATTCAAATAGTAAATAAATAAATAAATAATGTATTAATAAAATTGAGTTTCATATTTTAATAAATTTAACGATAATATTAAAATAGTTTTTTTATTTTAAATCTTATTTATTACAATTTTGAATAAATATAAAAATATATCTAAATAAATAAAAAATTGTCATTATTATTAATATAATAAAATAAGACAATTTTATTTATTTAAAACAAGAAAGAATTCATATTATCATATTTCTATTATTAGATAATATTATTAAAAACTACTTTATGATTTTGTTACATTATAGAATTGTAAAGAATATTGTCATTTATTAGAGTGGTCATTTATAAAGACGTAATAATTAAATTAATAAAGTTATTTTGAAAAAAAAATATATATATAATAATAAATTATATATAGAAAATAAAAACTAGTTTTAGTTAATTTTAATTTTATATTCACTTAATAATTAATGTTGGAAAAATATAATTTATAAAATAAAAAAAAATTTTGTTGTGAAACCTTAAAATTTTTTAATTAATATAAAAAATTAAGGAGTAATGTAGTACGAAAGTATCTAAAATAAAAAAAGAATTTTACCTTTTTTTTTTTTTTTTTTCAAATTAATTTAAAAATTGTGATTAATTGTTAATCATAATTTTTTTTTATTTTTTTTTATTTTCAATTATTAATTTAAAAAAATATAATTAGTTCTTTAATCATTATTTATTTACAATTGTTCTTTTCTAATTTTTAATATATAAAGTCTAACAAAAGAAACAGGAAAAGTAATTGTTTTCCTGTTTTTTTTTTTTAACATTATATTTAAATATTTAAGAATATTTCTTTTAAACAATAAACTTATTTAAAAGAATTATTCTTAAAATGCTACAATTTTATAGATATATAGATAATACAAATATTTATCTCTACTATTTAATATATTCTAAATGAATTAACAATTGAATTTAATAATATATATTAAATAAATTTTAATAAATAATCAATAATATCAATAAGTAATTGTCTCCAAAATATATTATAATAATAAAATATTTATAATATGATTAAATATATTATATATATTAATTTTTTAAAATATTAATGAAGAATCTTATTTATTATCATTTCATTGTTTTATATTTAACTTTTTATAAAATTTCTAAATGATGTCATTCATATATAAACTTATATGGAAAAAAAAGGATAGTATTTCTTTCTTCTTTTTTTTTTTTATATGAAAATAGTATCTTTTTTAAATATTAAATGGAAATAATTAATTATTTAAAACAATTAATATAAATGAATGATAATTTAATTATATATATTATAATTAAATATTTGTAAATAATTATTAAGAAAATGGATAATGGATACGTATTACTATATAAAATTGTATTTCTCTTTTTGTTTTATGAAAGAAAAGTATAAAAAGTTAAATATTTAAAAATATTCCTTTTATATATAAAAATAGTTTTAGTTTAATATTTGAATTATTATTTTATTATTTCAAATATTAAACTAAAACTAACTACAAAATATGGTTAGAAAATATGATAAAAAATATGGATTATAATTATTACTTGTAATATGTATATTAAATAATTAAACCAATAGTTTTTTGTTTTTTGTTTTTGTAATATATATTTATTATTAATTATATTTATTTTTTCCTAATATTTTTCCTAATATTTTTTTATGATATTAATAATAAAATATAATATTATAAAAAATATTTTTTATATATTAGTTTATTTTAAATTAAAAAAAAAATTAAAATATACAACAATATCATCTATTGAAATTTTAATAAGTAATAAAATTTTATAAAAAATAATCATGATTTTTAATGTTAAATTAAGTAAATGATATTATAAAAAATATATTAATTTTTTTTATTATTATTTTTACTTCTATTAATAAATATAATAAAATAATATAAAAGAAGAATAATAATATTATAATTTTATTTGTGAAATGTGAATACTACCATTAATATTTTTTAAAAAAAAAACATTTGTAAAAAAAAATAATTATTTAATAATATTATTAAATCTTATTTATATATTAAAAATTACTATTATCATTTATAATATAAATATTATATTGGTTTATATATATTACAGTTTTATTACAAGTATATTACATATATTTAACTATAAATAATTAAATATAATATAATCAAATATATATTAAATATTAATATACAATGTAATATTGTTATTTAAATAACGTGTGAAATAAAATTATATTATATTATATTATATTATATTATATAATTAATATAATTTATATTATAATATATATTATAATAAATTTTTAATATATTTAATATATTTTTATTATGATTTTTACCATTATTTATTATTTATAATATGTATAAATAATTTATATGGTTTATTTTGTGTATATTATAATATATTCAGTTAATTTATTTTTATTCAAAAAACACATATATTATGATGGAAATATATTAATTTTATTATATATATTTTACTATACTAAAAATTTTATTTATATAGTTTATTTATACAATTGATCTATATAATCATTTTAAATACAATTTTAATAATCATATAATAATTATATAAATAATTTAAATTTATAATATATTTATAATATATTAAATAATTAAATTAAAAAAAACAACATCAACAAATGCAGCTTTTCTTTTTTTTTTTTAAAAAAAAAATTTTTTTTATTATTGAATTATTTTTAATATTTAATAAGATTTATTATTTATTTTAATATATATACATTAATAAAATATTTATTTTCCTATATATTAAAATATTTCTATAGTCAATCAAAAAAATTTTAATATTTATTTTTTTTTATTTATTAAAGTGTAACCATTATATCCAATATATTATTTTTTATGGAAATATATATTGTTTATTAATTATTAACTTTTTTTTTTATTTATTACTTTTTTTTAAATTACTTTCATTATTAAAGTAAAAAAAATAAGATATATATTTAATTTATTTTATTTAAATAATATATAAAGACATATTTTTCTCTCATTTTTTAATTTTTTTATTTTAATTTTATAAAATTAATAAATAAATATATTAATAGAAAATTGTAAAATAAAATATTTCTCTTTATTTTAAGAATTATAATAATTAAAATAAAAGAAAAATATTTTATTTTTATTTAAAGAGAATATATGTAATAAATATAAAAAAAAAATATTTATTTATTATATTTTAAAAGTTCTTATGTTCATAGAAGAAAAAAAATAATACATAATAAAAAATAATATAAAATAAAATTAAAATAAAATTATAAAAAAAAGAAATTTAAAAAAAAAGAAATTTAAAAAAAAAAGAAATTTAAAAAAAAAGAAATTTAAAAAAAACTAAAATTAAAAAAAAAATAAAATTTAAAATAAAAATAATTAAAAATAAAAAAAAAATTAATTTAAGCAAATAATTTTTTTTATATTTAAAAGAAATTAATAGAAAATGAAGTCAATAATTTTTCTTTTGTTACTATTAACTTTAATTAGCATTGGTATAATATATATCTTTTTTTAATTAATGATTTTTTTATTTAAGATTATTTAAGATATAAAAATTTAAATTCATATCATAAAAATTACAAAATATATAATAGAATATAATTAACAGAATAAAATAAAATAAAATAAAATGCTAATATATATTTAAATAAAAATTATTAAAAATAGGTCGTGCTACTGTTGAAATTACTATTTATGGTTTCTTTTATGTATTATTAGGATATGAACATTTTGCAGATGAAATTAATGAATATTTTAAACAAAATGGAATAGATGTTGTACTTAAAACAGCTTTTGAAACACAAGATGACACTTCTGGTGATCCAAAACATATTGCAAACGCTATTGAATCCTATCTTCAAAAGAAGGATAAAGGTTATGATCTTTTCATTACTGATACAGTATATACTGGTCGTTTTGCAAAACATTTTGAAGATTTAGAAAAATATGTTAAAAAAGATATCGTTGCTGATTATAAGGAAGGTACTGCTACCAGTACTTGTATAGTAGATGATAGACTTGTTGCTTTAGTAAGTAATTTATATATATTACATAAATATTAAATTATTAAAAAAATTAAATACAAAAAATAAACCTTTTTATATTACACTATTAATAAAAATTTAAATATAAAAAATTTTTTTTTTAAAATATATAATAATTATAATTATATTAGCCACTTTATGTTGATTATGGAGGTTTATATGCAAATACTGATCTTTTAAATAAGTATCAAAGACCAATTCCAGAAACTTGGGATGAATTAATTGAAACTGAAAATATTATTTATAATGGTGAAAGTAAAATTGATCCAAACTTCCATAGATATTTAGCTCATTTCCCAGAATATGAAAATGGTCTTGTTACTCTTCTTGAATTCCTTCACTCTTTCAGAGATGGAGATAGAGATCATTTTCCAGAATATACTAGTAAAAATGCTGCTTTAGCTCTTGAAAAGATGAGAGAAGTTAAAGAAAAAGCTTCAACAAATGATGATTTTGGTGCTAATGAACCAATGATGAATTGTGCCCTTACTTGTGGTAATTATGCATTTTTAAGATTCTGGTATGTAGGAGAAGCTCCATTTGAAATTCCAGGTATGAAGGAACAATGTAATTGTCCAAATGCTGTAGCTTATAATAGAACGTTCAATCATTTACCTGGTAAAAAACCTGGTATTTCTGCTTCCTGTGTTGGAGGTAATAATATCTCTATGAATAGATACATTTCAGAAGAAAGAAAGAGAGCCGCTGTTGAAGTTATTAATTATCTTACTTCTTATGATAAACAAAAGAAAGAAATTATCCAAAATGATAAGAGAAGTGCTATTCATAGAACTTATTCTGATACTGAAATTTGTGAAAAAATTAATTGTCCAAAATTCAGTACTATGCAAGGTATTGTAAGACCAAGTAGTTCAGCCGTTAATTACGAAGAATACTCTGATAAATTCCGTGATTTAGCCAGAAAATATATTTACAGAGAAACTGATCAAACTGCTGAAGAAATTTTAGTTGAAATTGATGATATTAGAAAGATTCATTATGTTGAACTTACTTCTTTAGTAAGTATTATAATGTTATCTCTTGCTGTCATAACCATTCTTTTAATTTTCAGTGCCTATATATATATCTCCATTAAACGTTTCAGAAAACAATTTGTATTCCTTTCCTTCAATTATTGGTGTATGTTTATTTTTGGTTTATTCATTGTTGTATGCTATTGTTTCACTGGTGTTCATAGACTTAGCAGTTACAATTGTTTAATTAGACCATTCCTTTTATCATTTGGTTTCACTTTAATATATGTACCAATATTCCTTAAATTAATTTCAATTTTCCCAAGTAAGAATGGTATATCTAAGTTTGTAAAGGATCATTTCAGTTTATCCTTTATTTGTTTCCTTATAATTGATGTTGTGTTAAATATTGTTTGGTTTTTATTAGATCCATTAATTGTTAATAAATTTATGGTTACCTCAGGTAAAAACTTCCAATATTGTAGTACTTCTAAAAGTATTGGTCCAGTTATTAAATACGTTTTCTTTGGTTATAAATTATTAATTCTTTTAATTATGTGTATCTTAGTCTTTGCTGAATGGAATCTTGCTGCTTTCAAACCAGATATTAGATCAGTTACCACTACTATTTACACTAATATTTTACTTATTGCTATATTTATTATTGTTGAGAGAATTAATATTGACAATAGATATATGTATTATGCTTTAAGAAGTGGTATTGTGTTAATCTTTTGTTTATCTACTTTAGCTATTATCATTGGTAGTAAATTCTATCAATTATCTCTTAGAAAAGATAATCCATATCCAGATATTTCTAGTTTCAATAAGAGTTCTAGTGGTGGTATGGATAGTTCTCGTTACTATCAAAGTAATAGAAGTTTCAATAATAGTTCTTCTAATCAATTCAGCCAAAATAATAAAATGAATTTATTAAGTTATCACTATCAAACAGGTACACCTGATGGTGTTATTAATAAAGATAAACCAAATTTATTCTCAGCTTCCTTTAACAATTCATATAATGGAAACTTATTTACAAATAGTAGTAATTCTCATTCTTCTGAAAGTTTTACTAATTCCAAATATAGCAATAGTAAAAGTTATTTAAATAATTATAATAGTAATAACTATAGTAGCAATAATTATAATAGTAATAATTATAGTAACAATAATTATAATTTCTATTAAATATAAAAAAAGATAAGTTAATATATATATAAAGAAAAAAAATTCCATATATTATTAGGATTTTTTTTTTTTTTCATTATTATTTTAAAATCTTATAAAATAGTTATAAATAATATATATATATATATAAAACATATCAAACAAACAAAAAAAAAAAAGTATTACTTAATGATGTTTTATTCAAATATATTACTTGTAATTTAATTTAAAAAAAAAAAAGATATATTTGAATAAGTATATAAATATATATAAACAAATAAATTAAACAAATATAGATAAAATAGATAAAAAAGAAAACGAAAATAATATTTTTTTATTTTTCATATTTTCTTTAAAATATTTTTTTTGCTAGTTCAAAAATATTTAGTATAGTATATATAGTATATATATAAAAATACTTAAATTATAAGAAAAAAAAACAGTTATATACCGTAAATAAAAGAACAAAAAAAAATTAAAAAATATATAAATAGATCTTTTTTTTTTTATTTAAATTATATAGATGTAATACATATATATATATTATAAAATTATTTTATTATTATTATCTTTTTTTTTTTGCTAGTCAAAAAAAAAAAAAAAAAAAAAATGAATATATTTCATTCAATCAAACATTCGAATCAAAAAAAAAAAAAAAACAAATATTTATAAATCTCGAATATAAAAATAAAACGAATAAAAACAAACAAACAAAAACGATTGCAAATGCAAAACAAAAACAAATAAACAAACAAATAAAAACGATTGCAAATGCAAACCAAATGCAAAACAAAAGTAAATAAATAAATAAATAATGCTTTATATAAAAAACAATTATTTATTTATCTATTTATTTATTTACTATTATTTTTTTTATTTTTGCTAGTTCAAAAAAAGTAAAAAAAATAAATTATAAAATATATAAAATATATAAAATATATAAAATATATAAAATATATAAAATATATAAAATATATAAAATATATAAAAGATAAAATATTATTATATATCAAATATTAATTAACAATTAAAAATTAAAAAATAAAATTAAATTTAAATAAAAACAATTGTTAAAAAAATAATTATTATCGTTGTTATTGTTATAGTTTTTTTTTTTTTTTTTTCTTAAAAAAGGTTATTATAATCGTAATAATAAAAAAATATTGTGT
>MCFG01000105.1:0-152500 GCA_002104895.1 Anaeromyces robustus | reverse complement strand
TATCTATCTATATAATTTTAATCACTTTTTAATTAAATAATTATATATTATTATAAATTATTATTAGTATACCTAACTATCTATATAATTTTAATCACTTTTTAATTAAATAATTATATAATATTTTAAATTCTTATTAATATTATATATTACTTTTTTTTTTATAAATTTTATTATTTTTATAAACTGTTATAAAATTATAAATAACAATAATTAACAGTTTTATAAATTTATAAAATAAATATACTTTCTTAATAATATCTTTTATTAATTAACAAGTAAATATATAAATATATTAATATATTTTGTATATTTATTTATTATAATATTTTTTTTTAAATAAATATTAATATAATAAATTTCTAATTATTTGGTGACGACATTGTTTATTGGAATATTCTCTATAACAATTACAATCAATAAGAAAATCAATAGCTTTCTTTCCTTCTAGATTTGTAATAGTTTTTATTGCTTTACTTTTTATTAATATTTGAACAATATCAGAATATTCATTTTTAACAGCATACATTAATGGTGTATTTCCATCTTTATCTTGAACATTAATATTACATCCTTTTTTAATAAGCTTTTTAATGCATTCTTCTTTATAAAAACCATATAATATTAAAGATATAATTAGAGGATCACCTTCTTTACTTATATAATTTACAGGAATAAAGTCATAGTCTAATATATCTTTAAATATACTCTTTTTAATTATAGCATTTATAACATTTTCATCAAGCTTAGCCCCAATAGTAATTAAATCTTTTACAGTTTTAGAATCATTTCCTTCGACAGCATAATATAAGATATTATGTCCATATTTATCTTTCTTATTAATATCAGAATATTCTAATAAATAATTAAATATATCTTTATAACCATAAATGTATGAATATATATATGAATAGATTAATGGAGTATAGCCATTTCCATCTAATTCATTTATATTGATTTTATTACGAGTTTTATCATTTACTAAAGTAAAAATAAAATCTATATCATTTAAATAGACAGCTAAAAATATTAATGGTATACCACTATTATTTTTTGTATTATAATCAGCACCCATTCTTAAAAAAAGTTCAAAAATTTCAATATTTTTATTTGATAAGGCTACAATAACTGGATATTCTCCTCTTAAATCTTTTGTATTGATTTCTTTAAAGGCATATTTAATATCTTCACTTTCTATTAAATAATGAACTAGATTCATATTATTGACTTTTATAGCAATATTTAGTAATAAATTTATATATTTATATTCAGTATAAGGCTGCTTTATAAGACTTTTAACAAGTAATTTTACAATATTATTATCATTAGAATTTGTATTGAACTCCATATTATTTTTAAAAGCTTCAGTAAGAATTTCCTCATATTTGAAATTTTTAAAGTTTAATTTCTTATAATTTAATACTTTCTTAATAAAGTAATAATCATTGGTTTTAACAGAATTTACAATAAGATTATATTTAATAATTCTTTTTAAAGCAACACTATCATAATTAAAATGTTCATTTTCAAAAAGAATTTTTAAAGCCATATAGTTATTATTATTAAAAGCAACATCATACATTTCATCAGTAATGGTAATTTTTTTTTTCTCTTCAGTTATTAATCGTTTCAATGTAGTTATTGTCATATTTTTATTTTTATATAAAATCAATAATTTTAAAATAAACTCGTTATTAAATTTAATAGCATTAAATATGACATTTAAAAAATTATTTTTCCCATCTTTTATCAAATCTTTTATAATTTTTTCATCATTATTTAAAAAAGAAGCTTTGATCTTGTTACCTTGAAGATATCTTGCTAATCCAGAAATATCATTATTATTAATAAAGTCAACTATATTAAAAGTCATTTTTTTATTATTTTATTAATATTATTATTTTAACTTTTTTAATTATTATTATTATTTTTATTTCTTTTTTTGTATTTTTTTATTTAAATATAAAATTTAAAAATTAAAGAAGAAATTTTATTAAAAAATATTTTCTGATATATCATATTTTGATATTATTTTGGTTAAAAAAAAAAATATCTTTAAAAAAAATTAATTTCTACTGTATCTTTATTAAATTTTTGTTGATTTATAAAAAAATTTTTAAAAAAATTTATATGAAATAAAAAACTTTAATAATTTTTATAATAAATAATGTAACAGATATAATTGTAATAATACAAATTTATTTTAGTTTATATAGTATTTTAAATTAAATTAATAATTGTAAATAATAATTTTTTTCATATTTAATTATTTTATTTCTTATATTTTATAAACAAACAATAAAATAAAATATAATAAAAAAAATATATAACGTGGATTTGTATGTACAAAAGAATAAATAATAATTAATAAAGTATATTCATAATTTCTAATAAAACATAAAATTTCTAATAAAACATAAAATAAAAACTGACTTTGTCATGCCAAAAAAAATTTTTTATTACAATGCATATTATATTAAATTTTATTAATAATTCATTAGGTTTTTTTTTTTTTTTTTCATTTGATTTTATTAATAATATATAAATATTATTATTATAATTATTATAATTGACTTTTTAATTTTTTAATTCAATTTTGTTTTTGTTCTTATTTTTATTTAAGAATTTACTTTTTAATTTTTTTTAATATAAAAAAATTTATTTTTTTTTAATTATTTAATAATCAGTCAATTATATTTTTAAATAATATTTATTAATACTTTTTATAATATAAAAATTTATAATTAAACTAATTAATATATTAAAATTAATTATTAGTGATTATCAAATAATCATTATTATAATTTTTATAAAATTAAACATTTTATTATAATACTATAAATTTGTTTTTTCTCTTCCCTCTCTCCTTTTTTTTATATAGTCTAATTTTCCATATTATATTAATTTTTTTCTCTTATTGTCAAGTTGAATAATTTTTTCTTTTCTTTTCTTTTCACTTGATCTCAATATAGTTAAAGTATTGTAATTATATTGAGACTAATTTAAACTCTAATTCAAGAAACAATTGGAAAGCAAGTCTAATGTGATAATTACATTTCCAAAAGCTTATTATTTTTTTTATTACAAAAATAAATTTTTGTTATTATATTAAGTAAAATAGTAAGTATAAAAACATCTTTTTTAAAAAAAAACATCTTTATAAGTTATTAAATGAAAAAAATCTTTTTTTAATCTCAGCACCCATTATGAATTAAAAGTATCATAATTTTTAAATTTAAATATTTAAAGGAATACATAAAAGGAGTAGCTTCGCGCCTTTCTTCAATATCATTATTTATATGAATTCTCATATTAATTAATTTTTTAGTCTATAATTACATCTTTATTTGAATATTATGACAAATTTTATCTTTCATATCAATTTTAGAGTATTTTATTAAATAGGTTAAATATGTCCATATATCCATTATTATAAGAAAATACTAAAGGGATATATCCATTTTTATTAAATTTATTTATATTAATTTTATTAGAAATTTCATGATTTATTAAAGGATAAATAAATTTAATATTATTTGAATAAACTAAAAATCAATGGAATACTATTTATTCTTTATATTGTAAACAGCACTCATTCCTAATAAATATTTAAAAATTTTAATATTCATTTAAATATTTTTCATTGATATCTGAAAAAGAAGTATATTTATAATTTTCATAACTACCTTATCATCACCAGATTTTATAGTAATATTTAAAAGAATAAATTTAGCTATAGAAATATCTTTTGATGATTTAAAAAAGAATTAATAAATATAATTGTAATATTCATATTATTATTAATAATGACTTTTGTAAGAATTTTTATTACATTTTAAATTCTTTACAGTTTAATATTGTATATGATAAAATTATAAATAAAATTATTCTCATTCATTTTAATAGAAATTTCTAGAAGATTATATTTATTAATTCCTCCTAAAAAGTTAAATTATCTTCATCAGTTTTCTTTTCAAATATAACTCTTAATACTTCATAATTATGATTTTCTTAAGTAGTATAATATATATCATCCGAAATAATGATATTATCATTTTCTTTTTTTTTAAAGTTTATTATTTCAATAAACAAAATCATTATATTAGAATAATTGAAAAAAAAAAATTTAAAATTTTTATATTATGGAGATTATTATTTCTTTATTTTTATTAATTTATTTATTAGTATATATGACTGCTATTTTAATTAAAATATATATTTTTATTATTTTATGTTTTTTTTTTTTTATATTAATTTTGTTTAATAATTATTATTTTTTTATGTGTGTACTTATTTTTGTTTAGTGATTGTTTTATTTTAATTAAATATATATATATATATAATAAATTTTATTAAAATTATTTCTGTTTTTATTTTTGTTTTTAAAACTCATTTAATAACTCTAATCTAAATAATATAATAAAAGATAACTATAATAAAAAAACCAATCCAAATAAAGAAATCATTACTAATCATAAATCCAGTAGAAAAAATAAAAATTCCAAACATATAGTGATATATTTCTTTAATATAAATGTATTTAAATTTTTTTTAAAAAAATTCATACATAAATATTTAAACAATTTTTTAATATCAGCTCTATTTTTTAATTAAAGGAATTACTATTAAGTTGAAATGTATAAAGATATTACAAAAAAAGTTTCTCCTTGCCAATCTTCAATATTATTATATATATAAAGTTTTCAATACATTCTTTTGGAATGGTATAAAATATTATATATAATTAAACGTTCTTCATAAGTCTCTTTAATATTATCATATTCTAATAATTCATCAAAATAAAAATATTTAATAATAATATCAACGGTTTCAATATTCAGTTGGATTCTCATATTAATTATTTTTTTGGCTATATTAATATCTTTATAACAATATTTAAAAGAATAAATTTAGCTATAGAAATATTTCTTGATGATTCTAAAAAAAAATTAGTAAATAGATTAGCTATAGAAATATTTCTTGATGATTCTAAAAAAAAATTAGTAAATAGATTAGCTATAGAAATATTTCTTGATGATTCTAAAAAAAATTAGTAAATAGATTAGTTATAGAAATATTTCTTGATGATTCTAAAAAAAATTAGTAAATAGATTTGTAATATTACTTTTTATGTCTTTAGTGAGAACTTTTTCATGTTTCAATCTACTGTAGTTGAATTCTTTATAATTAATATTGTATTAACAAAAATTAAAAAAGATTATATTTATTAATTCTTTCTAAAAAAAGTTAAATTGATCTTCATCAATTTCCTTCTCAAATATTACTCTTAATGCTTCAAAATGATTATTTTCTAAAGCAGTATTATACATATCATCTGAAATAATTATATTATCATAGCTTTTTTTTTTAATTATAGATGGTTTATTTATTTAAAATAAAATAAAAAATTATAAAAGTAAAAATTAGATTTAATAAACAATAGAACTTTTCTAAAATATAAATATACTAATATAAATATTATTTTTTATTATAATTATTAATATGTATCTTTATTATTAAAAAAGGAAAAGAATCAAATAAATTAATACTATTAAAATGTTTCCTTAAACCAGATATATCATTATTTATAATATATTTGATTATAATAATATTTACTGAGATTTTTAGAGTTTTATATTAATCTATTATAATATAATATTATTTTTCTTTTTAATTTTTTTTTTTTTTTATTTTTTTCTTTTTGACTTATTTAATAATAAAATTATAAATGTTATTTTATAATATTTTAAATGTAATGATTTCATTTTAGCAGTATTAGTTTTATATAAAAATAAAAATTTAACAATACAAAATTAAAAGGAATATTAATTAAAAAAAATATTAATAAATATATCAAATATACCATATATAATACTGCTATTAAAAATAATAATTATAGAAAAATTCTGTTTGAAAATGCAGTTAAATCAAATGGTTATAATTTTGTCAAGAATGTGTTATATTATAGAGAATACAATTTTTAAAAATTAAAATATGAAGAAATTCTTATTAAAGCTATTAAAAATAATAATAATAAAAACTTTAAGTTCTAATGATAAAATAATAACAAAATTACTTATAAAAACTCTTATAAAAACACCATATTCTGAATATATATATATATAAATATTTAATATTAAATATTACTATAAAAGATAATAGTTTGAATTTTGTTCAATATTTACTAGAAAGTAAAGATATTAAATACAATTTTTAAAAAAAATCAATACAAAAGATTTAAAAAGAGAATATCCAATTGTTGTAGCTTTATCAAATAAAAATGATGAAATTTTTGAATATTTATTGAAAAAGATGCTGACTATAATACAAAAATAATAATAATGTATCATTAATATTCATAATAATTTATTTAAATAATATAAACTTTATTTCTATTTTAATATATGATAAAGGTTCGTGATAAAATAAATATAAATATATTAGATAATAATGGTTATACACCATTAATCAGGCTATATATTAAAGAAGATAAGAATATAATTGACTATTTAATGAGATATTCTGATATAAGAAAAAATAAATATTTGAATATAATATTTTATAATTTCAATAAAATAAATATAAATACATTAGATGAAAATGGTTATACTCTATTAATTTTATCATATTTTAAGGATTATAAGGATATATTTAATTGTTTAATAGACTATTCCGATATTAATGTGAATAGTGATGGAAAGAATAATTTATAATTTGCCCTAAAGAATAATGATATTAGTATTACAAAAAAATTAATTATTATGGGTGATAATATTAATAAAGATATTATTGATGCTGCAATTACTAAAAGTATATTAATGAATTTATTGGAATATGATAATATCCCTTTAGATTATATAAATGATTAAACCTTTTCTTAGTGCAGTAATATTATATGGAGATGATTCATCAAAATTGGAATGTATTGACAAACTCATAAAAAAAAAGGATATAATCCAAATATTTAACAAAGATTATGTTCCTTATTAAAAAATTTTTATAATCTTTATATAAAAGAATTTTCAATAAAATTGAATTTCATAATTTTGTTAATATATAGTATTAAATATTAGTATATAAGAAAAATAATATTTATTGTAAAATTTAATATCATTTACTAATATATAAACATTGCCATTAAAACGGTTTATTTAATCTCTACCATAATTATTATAAGTAGTAATAAATATAATATATCAAAATATTAATTATAAATTATCAATTTATATTAATATTTATGTAATATAAATATAAACATGTATTTACCATATTTAGAAAATAATGAAAGGAAAATAAACAAATAATGAAAGGAAAATTAAAAAATTTATAAAAGGAAAATAAATTTAAATAATAGAAAATTAAATTTGATTTAATGAATCATTCAATTAAAGCTAATATATTATTAATATATTACTGATATATAATGATCTTAATTAATATACCATTAAATTAAAAGGAAAAAATTTAAATTTTAAATTTATAATAATTCTATAAAACAATAGTAAATGTATATATTTCAATATAATCTAATATATTATTATTAATAATATAATTAAAATAAAATCAAAGGATAGTTTTTTTTTTTAACAATGCTAAAAAAGGTTTTCCAATTTTTATGAGTTTAATAAAAATAATTATAACTTAGGCAAAACATTAAATAAATAAAAAAAAAAAAAAAAAGGAATAAAAATATAAATAAAATACAAAGAAAGTTTCAATTTTAAATTTATTATAAGAAAAAAGAATATTTAATCAAAATGTTGTTTGTATCATATTTGTTATTGAAAACTATCCAATTTTTTTTACTTGGAAATTTTATATATTAATTTTTTTTTTATTACCGCTTCAAAAATATTTTTAAAAAAAATTGAATACAATTAAATATTTGAATACAATTAAAAAAAAATTATATTATATTTATTTTAGATATGTAAAAAAGGAGATAAAAAAAAGCAGTAAAAAATTTTTTTAATTAGTAATAAGTCTGTAAAAAAAAGAAAAGAAAAGAAAAGATGAATCAATATTATAAATTATAAAATTAATTAATAATAAAACCAATTTATAAAAAATTATATGTTATTGGTTATAAATTTTGATTTTCATCAAAATTCTAATTATTTTTATTTTTATAATTATTTTCATTATTATTTATTATTATTTATAAAACTTGTAATACTTTAACAATTATTTAATTATTAGTTAATTGATGGCAATAATGATGTTTTTTACAAAAATAAAAAAAAAATTAAATATCCATTTTTTTTTTCTGATTCATTATTATAATAAAAAAATAATAAAAAAATTTTTTAGAGTTACACAATATTTAATAATTAATTTTATTTTTATTTGTTAAACAATTTATTAATCTAATTAATATTTTTTCTTAATAATTTTAATTAATTTATTATTTATTTATTTATTTAAAATTATAATAAATAATTTAAATTTATAATATTAAATAATTAATAATAAATAATAATATTAAATTAAATAAATAATGTATAACATAATAATAAATAAAAATAATAAAAAAAATAATAAATAAATAAATAAATAATATATAATTAAATAAATAATTAATTAATTAATAATTATTATTAAATTATATATTTATATATATTTCATTTTATTTCATATTATTTATATTATTTATATATTTATTCATATATTTTTTAAATAATTTCCCAAGATTTTGCAAATCATTTTTTAAGTTACACAATATATTGAAGTTTTCCAAAAATACGTTTTTCTTTAATTAAAATATAATTAAATTAATTGATATTATAACATATTATAGTGTATTATAATATATATCTGGGTTATTAAATATTAAATATTTTATTATCTAAAATTAATAGAAAAATGAAACAAATACAATAAATAAAAAAAATTTTAATTTTCTTTAAATTCAGAAAAAAAAAAAAAAAAAAATTTATTAATTATTATTATATAAATACTAATTAATAATTTTTTCTTATTAAAAAAAAGAACATCTTTTTATAAAAGAACAAATTTCTTTAAAAATAATTTCTAAACAAAATTTAATTATATAATTTAATCAGTGATTTGAAGTTTATAATATATAAATAAATAAATAATTTTTTATAAAAATTAATCAATCCATAAAATATACAAACACAATAATATATTATATGTAAATATGAATTAAAAAAAAAAAGGAAAACAAAAAAAATAACAAAAAAAAAAATAAATTATTAATTAAAAATAAAAGAAAAATAAAATGAAAGTACTGTACATTTCTGTTCTATTTTGTTTTATAAAATTTGGTAAATATATATATAATTAAATTATTTTCATAATTTACTTTTAAATTAATATCAAAATAATTCTTTTTCTTTTTTTTTTAAATTATATATATAATTTGTTTTTAAACTTTATTTATCTTTATAATTTTCTATTTTCCATCAATATTAATATTATATAAATAATTTAGTTTTATCTATAAATGTAACACTTGTTGGCTTTTTATACTCTGTAGATGATAGTTTATCATGTATTAGTGGAAAATTTAATGAATACTCAAAAGCAAACAATTTGGGAATTACTTTGGATACCATTTTTTATACATATAAAAATAGTACAGCAGATGTTGAAAACATTCAAGGTTTTATGCAAGAACTTACTAATAAAAAAGAAAAGAGTCGTTATGATATGTTTTTAATAGATACAATTTATAATTCAAATTATATTAATCATTTTTTAAATTTATATGACTATTTACCTGAATCAATAACAAATTTATATAAAGAAGGAATTGCAACAAAAACTTGTATATTTGATAATAAATTAACTGCTTTAGTAAGTTTTTTTTTTTTTTTTTTCTTAAAAAAAAAATTAATAATTCAATAAAATAAAAATAATAAATATATTATGATTTATTATCATAGATAATAACAGTTCAAAACACTTATATCTATATATTACTAATAAATATATATTTTATTTTATTATAACTTATATAATATTTTGTTATAATTTTTTTGTTGATATATATATTGTTTATTTTTCCTTTAATTTTTATTGATAGCCTTTATATGTTGATTATGGTGGCTTGTATTATAATGAGTTATTATTAAATAAATATAATAAAACTGTCCCACAAACATGGGATGAATTAATTGATACACATAATTATATTTATTACCAAGAATCATCTATTGATCCATCATTAAATAAATATTCAGGACTTCCAAAAGGCGAAGCAGGTGTTGCTGCTACTCTTGAATTTATACATACATTTAGAGATAACAAAGATGATGATTTCCCAGAAATTACAAGTGAAAATGCCGTCAATGCCCTTAAAAAAATGAAAGAAGTAAAAGAAAAAGCATCTGATGATGTTACTTTTGGTTTATCTCAAGAAGAACTTTGGAGTTCCATATTTGGAGAAAATAAAAATTATATATTCTTCCGAAGTTGGTATATTGATGATATTTATAAACCTTCTACAAATGGTCAAAGGGAAATATCATTAAAATTTGCACCACTTCCAGGAAATAAACCTGGAATTTCAGGTTCATGTGTTGGTGGATCTAATATGTCCATTAGCAAATATCTTTCTAAAGAAAAAGCAGATGCAGCTGTAGAAGTTATGAAATATTTATTTAATAAAGAATTCCAAAAATATTTAGTTTTAAATGTTAAGAAAATAAGTGCAATGCAATCTATTTATCAAGATAACGAAGTTTGTGATGTTATTAATTGTACTATTTATGGTGAAATGCAAGGAGTTGTAAGACCCAATAATTTAGCTATTGATTATGAAGATTATTCCAATCAATTGATAACGCAAGTAAGAGATTATATTATTGAAGGAAAAACTAAAAAACCAGAAGATGTTTTAACTCAAATTGATGATATTCGAAGAATTCATTATGTTGAATATTCTTCAATTTCTGGTATTATTATTATGGTTGTTGTTGTAATCATTTTTATTTTACTTATCTTCACATATATCTTTATTTCAATTAAAAGGAAAAGAGTTCAATTTAAATTCCTTTCATTCAGTTATTGGTGTTTATATTTAATTGGTACCTTTTTATTGGTATGTAGTTGCTTTACACATATTGGGAATATTCAAAATTATTCCTGTTATTTAAGACTATTTCTTATTACTATAGGGTTCACTTTATCTTTCATACCATTTATCATAAAAATCACTTTGAATTTCCCTCGTAGGAATACTTTAATCAATTTCATTAAAAAACATGAAAATTTAACTATAATCTTTTTCATTGCGTTAGACGTGATAATAGATATTTTATGGATTATTTTAGATCCACCTAAAACTAAAGTTGAACTTATTATGTATGGACCTAATTTCAAAATTTGTAAATCTAATAATAAAATAGGAACCATTCTAACTATTATTCTAATAATCAAAGCATTAATAATTTTATTTGTGATGTTTTATTTACTTCTTTCTGAATGGAATTTGGTAATGTATAAATCCGACATTACATCTATTACATGTGCTTTAATTAGTACATTCATTAACTTCACTGTTTATGCTATTATTTTATTCATTCATTTTAATAGTCGATATGTTCATAATGGATTTAGATGTGGTATAATACTTGTAGTTTGTTTATCCAATCTTATTGTACTTGTAGGATCAAAAATTACTAATATTATGTTTGGTAATAATAAAGATAATACTTATGGACCTAATATAAATAAATTTATTGATAAAACTGGATGTTTCAATGATAATATTGAAAAAGAATTAGATTTTATTGATATAGATGATATTGTTGATAATAAATTAGTCAATAAAACACCAACAACAACCACAAATAAATATAAAAAAAATAATAATATGAAAATGAATCATTATAAAAATATTAATAATAAAAATAATAGTAATAATAATACAACAACCAATACTGAATCTACTTTTTATTCTAGTAATTCTTCATTTAATAACTATCTTAATACTAGTACTACAAGTAGTAATCTTACTTCTAGTAGTGCAAATAATAATAGTTCAAGTAATTTATTACTACATAATAGAAATGATATGAAACAATATACAGGATCATATCATAATCATAATTATAACCAAAATAAAAATTATAATTCTAATAATAATTATAATCCGAATAGAAATTATAATCTCAATGATTATAATTATAATACCAATAAAAATTATAATACCAATAAAAATTATATAAATAATTATAATACCAATAATTATAATTCAAATAATCATAATAGGTCTTATTCATCTTCATCAAATAATTATAACAAATTCCCAAATATTTATTCAAGTAATCCTATTATAAAAAATGATTTCACTCGATCAGGATGGTAAATTTAAAACGTATTTTTTTTTTTTTTTATTTATTTATTCTTGAATAATCACAAAAAAAAAAAGAAAAAAAAAGAGGAAAGAAAGAATGAAGAAGAAGAAGATAAAAAAAAAAAAAAAAAAAAAAAAAAAAAAAAAAAGAATTAAAATATAAACGTCAAATCATTAAGCAATTAAATTGTATAAATTATATAAATTATTAAATTATTAAATTATTAAATTATTAAATCAATATAAATCAATAAATCAATAAATCAATAATAAATAACAAAAAAAAAAAAAATAATAATAATAATATTTATAAAAAAAAACTAACCTAAAGTCAAATAAATAAACAAGATTAAATAATATTTCAAAAAATAAAAAAAAATAAAAAAATAAAAAAATAAAACTCAACCAAAATAAAATAAGCAGTAAAAAAATTTATTAATTCAAAAAAAAAAAAGTCAAAAAAAAATATAATTTATTAAAAATCAAAAAGCAAAAAAAGAAAATACAATTAAATATATTATAATATTAATAATATAATAAACAAATTATAATTTTGTTACAATGATATTTTTTTTTTTTTTTTGTTCAAAGAAAAGAAAAAAAAATTTTTTTTTATGTATATATGATATATATATTATATATTTAAATATATATATATATAGATCTTTAATACTTATAATATAAATCATAAGTTTATATTATTTTTATAATATTTATATATCTTTATATATATATCTATTAAGTTATATGATATTTATTTATATATTTCAGTAGAATAAAAAAGTTAAAAATAATAATAATAATTTAATTAATTTTTAATTGTTGATACCAAAATAATATAGACTAATATTAGTTATATATACATTTTTAGTATAAATAAAAATTATATATAGAGAGTTTTTATTATTATTTTAAATAAAAAGAAAACATTTTTTTTACTCTACATAATCTTAAAATTAAAAATATTTATTATAATAACAATTAGGTATAAATATAATAATAAAGTTTATATTAATTATTTTTTTATCTTTTAATAATAATGAATAGATAAAACAAATACTAATATAATAAAATTATAAAATAAAAATAATAGAAAAGAAATAAATAAAAAACATAAGTAATAACAAAAAATTATTAATTAATTAATTTTATTGGTAAATATTTCTTTCTATAATGATTATTTTTTTCCTAAACAATTGTATTAAAAAATATGTCTTTCTTTTTTTTATTTATTTATTTTATTATTATTTAAAGAAATTTAATAAATATTTATTTAATTAATAATAGAAAAAAAAAACAAAATATAAAATTAAAATAAAAAATAAATACAAACATATATATATAAATAAATGAAGAAAAAACTAATAATAATAATAATATATATATAAATAGAAAAATAGAAAAAAAAAAAAAAAAAAAAAAAAAAAAAACTAAAAAAAAAGAATATATATAAATAGAAAAAAAAAAGCTAATAAAAAATATACAAAAATAAAAAAAGGAAATATATAAAATAAAAAAGAATTATAAATATATATATATATTTATAAAAATCGAGAAGTACGTTCTAAAAGGAAATATACAAAAATAAAAAAAGAAAAAGACATATATATAAATATATATATAAATATATTTATATATATGTTATAAAAATCGAGAAGTACGTTCTATTTTTTTTCAATAATTTTTTAAATTAATTTTTAAACTTCTAATTTTTATATATTCTTTAGAAAATTCTTTTTTAGTAAATTATTTTTTATATATATATATTTTCCTAATATATTTAATGTATAATATATAAATATATATATCTAAAACAGATAAAATTAATAAAATAATATTTGCTTTTTTTTTTTATTCTATAACAATATTAAAAAAGAAATATATTATTCTTTTTTATAATTATATAATATATATTAATATATAAAAAAGTGTTAATAAATAATCATATTCTATAGTTTTTATATTTATTTTTAATATTACTTTTTTTTATATTACAATGAATATAGTATAAAGAATAATTAATATATGTTATTTAATACATATTAGAAAACTTGAAGAATATTAAATTATATTAAATAAGATTAATAAAAAATGATTGAATAGAACTAATATTTTCTATATTATTATACTATTATTTACCAAAAAAAAAAAATAAGAATAATAATAAATAAAGAAACATATAGAAAAAAAGTTATTTTTATCTTTTTCTTTTTCTTTTCCTTTCTTTTCATTATATTTTAAATTATAATTATTAATAATGTATTGTTTTATAAAAATATGATATTACATTATTTTTATATATCATATATTAATTATCTTTAAAATAATGCTACAATATTATTTTACAATTTATTTATTTATTTAATAATTTATTTTTATTATTTATTTATATTTTTTACTTATTATTTACTCATTATTAATTATCTTTTTTTTTTAATTATCTTTTTTTTTTATTTATCATTCTTATCATTACTTAATAAAGACTTTAAATTTAAAATAAATAAAAAAATAAAATTAAAATTAAAATGGACCTACACCATAATATATATTTATGATATTATAATCATATATATATTTATATATATATGATTTTCAAATAAAAAATTTCTAATGATAATTAATCATATTTATTTAGCATTAATGAATTAAATTAAATGATATTTAAAAATTTTAAGTATATATATATTAATTTTAAGAATAATATATACATATTAATGTGTTTATTATTTTTATTATTTTTATTATTTATATTATTAAATTATTTTAAAATGTTATTATTTTATTTAAATTATATTTTAATAATTAATTAAAATGAATATGTATATTTAATATTCTTATTCATTTTTGATATATATATTATATTTTATATTTAAATGAAATAAATATATATATAAAAATAAAGAGAAAAGAAATATAAAACTTTTTTTTTATTCTTCTTTTTCTTCTTTATTACAAACAAATCTTCTAAAAGATTTTACATATTGTACTTTATCTAATTTTATATTATAAGTACATTGGTTTTCAAAAATAAACTGAAATGTGTAATTATGATTTTCATTGAATTTATTAAATTCATTTCCTTGAACTTGATTATCTGAATTAAAGATGAGACTTTTTCCTTCATCGTCATAAAAATTCCAGTCTACAATTTGGGTATCATTATGTTTACAATTTAATCCTTCTTTATTAGAACCATAAAATTCTTTATATATGTTTTGCTGTAAATAAAAGATATATGTAAAATGATAGTTATCATTACAAATAACTATTTCATCTTCTTCTTGCAAATAGCAGCCATTAGTAAATACAATAGAATACTTATTTAAAAAACTATAAGTATAATGTTTTATTTTAATATTTTTATTATTTAAATTTTTACATTTCTTTTCTTCAGTAATACTTCTCTTCGATAATTTAAAATTTTTTGCATAAACTATATTTATTAGGATAAAATATATAAATATAAAAGGTAATAATTTTCTAAATATCATTTTTTTTTTTTTTTATTTCTTTTTTTGTTATTGATATGTATTTATTTTTAATTTGTTTGTTTATTTATGTTAATTTTTTATTTTTTATTTTTTTTATTTTAATTTTTATGTTGTATTATTTTATGTTAAATATTGAATATATTTAATCTAGAAAAACAATTAAAAAAAAAAAAAAGAGTTAAATTTTCTTTTAGTTTGATTATCAAAGTTAATGATATAGTTATTCTTCTTAATTGTTTTAAATTTATATTCTATATTTTAAATTATTCTATTTGTTTATTTGATTATTTGTTATATTTATTCCATTTTTTATATTATTTTGTATTATCATTCTTTTATTTTATATAATAATACTATAGTGATTTTGATTTTGATTTTTTTTTTTTTAAAAAAAAAAAAAAAATTATAAAATTGTTACATACAATAAAAATAGAAAAAAAGAAAATTAAAAAATAATAATAAATAAAATTTATATATATACATTGAAATAATTTATTATATTTAATTATACAATATATATAATATATGTTTTATTGTTTTATATAATGGTTTATAATTAATTTTTTTTCTATATATAAAATAAATATAATATTAATAATATTTCATATATTTATAATATATTATATATAAATATATTATTTTATATATAATTTTGTATACATTATTTTCATTTACACCTCTAACATATAAATTTGAAAATTTTCATTGTGTTACTTTAAAAAACCCTCTGCTAATTATTTTGTATTTATTAAAGTTTCAGGATTTACATATTAAAACAAAATAATATATAAAAACATATGATATTTTATATAGAAATACAGTTATTATGATAAATATTTTATATTATAATAAAAAAATATATCAAAAATATATTAATAATTAACATATATAGTAAAATGTATATAGTGAATATATTGTATTAGGGAAAATATCTATATTTTAAAAAAGTATAATTAATAATAAAAAAAAATAAATGTATCATCTTACTTTTTTTTTTTTTTTTAAGAATTAAATAAATAAATTAATAAATAAATATTTTAATAAGTAAATCAATCAATAAATAAATAAATAACTTAATAAAAAAATAATCTATTATATATACTAAGTATTAACATTATAATGATTATTGGTTATCTATAATATTTTTATCATAACCATATTATATAAATTATGATAAAAATATTACAGATAACCAATAATCATTATAATGTTAACATTTACTTTTAATGGTTCTTCATAATATTATATTAACTATACATTATAAATGTATTGTTTCCAATAAATAAAAAAGAGTTTTGTTTCCAATAAATAAATAAGAAATAATAAAAATTAAAAAAATGTATTGTTTCCATTTGATAAATAAGAAATAATAAAAATTAAAGAAGTCAGAAGGAAAAAAAAAAAGTTAAAATAATAATATTTTAACTTGAAATAATAATATAAAATTTAATATTATATGTGAATGTACATATATATATATATGTACATTTACATATATAATGAAAAAAATTTTATAAAAGCTTTTAAAGAATTACTTAATAACTAAAATATAAAAAAAATGAAATAATAATATAAAAAATGAAATAACAAATTTGAATAATTCATATGATTGTTTAATCACTACCTTTATGTAAGTATAATTAATTTAATTACATTTTAATATAAGATATTAAAAAATATGACGATATAATAATAATAAAAGATAATTATGGATATAATTATTTTATATAGGTTACTTATATATATCTATGTGTTTTCTTATTTTTGTACAATTAATTTTATATATATTTGTTATTATTTTGAATATATAAATATATATATATGTAAAATGAAAAGCAATACTTATTATATATGTATTTATTCAATCATTTCTCTATAATGATAAGATAATAATTTATTATTTAAATTTGTATTACTATCTTGTTTTAAATTAATATTTGAATTATTATGTGTATTAAATGTTGCTGTATTATCATCATCACTTTTAGCAGTAGACATACAAAACAATTCATTATTCTCTTGAAATTCTTTCATAATACTTTTAAATTCTTTTTCATTATCATTCCTTATTAATAATTTAAGGATTCGAATTCCATATACAAATATATAATTTGACATAGATAATGAAAAATAAATACATATCATTATATTATAATATGCTACATAATTTTTAATCTCTATATAATTTATAGAAAAGAAAATAGCTAAATCTAAAAAATCCATCAAAACTAAAGCAAAAATCCATCGAGTATCACTATGAGTTTCTTTGATGCTCCATTCTATAAAAATTAAAATTGACAAAATAATTAATATAATAGAATCAACAACAGGTATTAACATTAATAATGTCATGATAAATTGAGTATATCCAATACATTTTTGATAATTTTCTCCTTCATTGATTACAGTTGTAAATAAAGTAAATGGTTCTACCGTTAATAAAGCATTTATTAATATATAAATAGGAAGAAACATGGATAAAAAAATATATCTGTGATTTTCAATCCAATTTGAAATTTTATTTTTTTTAGGAAAATTAATCGAAAATTTATATAATGGTGGTACTACACTTAATGCAAATCCAAATGTTAAACATGCTACCGTTAAATGACATTTTATTATTGTTGGTTTTCCATATAATGTTAAAACTGAACACATGATAATAAATGATCCTATGACGGATATTATAAAAAAATCTTTAGGTAAAAATTGAAAATGAGATTCATATTTTTTTATAAATAAAAAAATTAAGGAAAATATCATAATAGAAGTAAATAATACAAATACACAAAACATAGTTAATCCTGAATTACAATATTTTGTACTTAAAGTGTAATAATATATTTTTGAAAGATCGTCTAACTTTTTTATTGTAGTTGATACGTCTTCCTCATTGTATAAATAATTTAATACATATTTTCTAAATTTAGCCAAATATTTTTCAGTAGAATATTCAGTTAATGTATATGGAATACCAGAAAAAGGTGTAGAATATCTAACAATATCACAATTTATTTGTTTACATAAATCTTCATCTAAATAAATACTACTAATTCCCGATATAAGATTTCTTTTAGCAATATATTCTGTTTGTATTTTTTTAGATGTCATAAATTTCAATGCAATAAGTGATGAATTTCTTTGTATTTCATTTATATAAGAACATATTCCAATATTAGTGCCACCTGCTATATCACCTGAAACCTTATCATTCCAACCAGGTATAGCTGATGATGTATATATAGGTATATGTTCCATATAATATAATTTTAAAAAAATTGCTTTTCCATTATAAAACAATTCAAAAGCATTATCAACTCCAGATGAAAATTGAGAATCTAATTTTTTAATATAGAAATATATATATATATATGTTATATTATAATTTATAATTAAAAAATTATAATTAATGTTATAAATATTTTTTTAGATAATTAGTATTAAATTATTATTTATTATTATAATTAATATTATTTTAAAATATTATTAATTTAATATATTCACCTGATGATATTTCATTTTTCACTCTTTTCATCATTTTTAAGGCTTCCATTGTTGCTTTACTATTAACCTCTGGATGTGTTGAATTATTCGAATCTCTAAAAGAATGTATAAATTCAAATATTGATAATGTTCCATCTTCTCCATCTATAACATTAATATAGATATATATATATATAATTTTATTTTTAATTTTACTTTTTCTATTTTTTATTTTTTTTTTTTATCTTTTTTAATATTTATCTAAATTTTAAAATTTTTATTATATTTACCTTCAAAAAGTCCATTATAACCAACTAAATCAGTATTATTTATTTTTTTTTCTTCTTCTAAAATGTATTTTGCTGTATCTATTAATTCATTCCATGTTCTTGGAACTGTTTTATTATATTTTGATAACAAGATTTGATTTGAATATAATGCAGTCATATCTATATTAACAGGCTATAATATATATTAATTAAAATAAAAATTAAATATTTATTAATATCAAATCAAAAAATCTTTATTATACGTTTTTAATTATAATATATTAAATAAATATATATTCATTTATTTCATTTATTAATAAACATATAAATATATATATATAATTAAATAGATAATAATAATAATAATAATAATAATAAATACAATTCCAATTAATTTATCATTATAAGTATATAAATCTATAATTCCAGAATCAAACATATCTATATGTTCTTTCGGTAAATACTCCTTTAAATCTATAAAATGTGGTGAATAAACATTTGTATATGCTGAATTAAAAAAATATAAATCATATTTTATTGACTTTTTTTTTAACAATGAATCCATGAATGTTGAATAATCTATTACAGATGAAGTAGAATTTTCTTCTGTTAACATTTCCAATTTTAAATTTATATCTAATCCATTTTCTTCAGAATATTTATTAAACTCATCTACAATTGGTGAATATACGTTGACTTTATTTGCATATGTATATGCTATCGCTTTAATATTAACTGCATTTATAGTATCTAAAAAAAAAAAAAAGAAAAAGAAAAAAGAAAAAAATTAAAACATATACTAAAAAATTTCTATATAATATATATATATACAATTACATATTTTCAATGAAACTATAATAAAAACTATTAAATATGAAATATCCATTATTTATATTACTATTTTATTATATATTTTTCATATGTTATTTCTTTTTTACAAATGAACTTTTATTTTTTTTTTTTTTTTCCATAAATAAAAAGATTTGTAATTTATATTGATTATCAATATTTTAAAAAATTTATCCTAATTAAGCTTATTAAATAAATATTAAAAAATATTTAATAACTTTAATCATCAAAGTTTAAATATATATAATTAAATATATTTAAATAAAATGTAGATAAGTTTATTATAAAATCAACTTACATGATACTAATAATAATTCATTATTATTAATTACAAATTTTATTATATACATATTTACATAATTCTAATTATTATATCATTTCACAATATAAAAGAAAATTATTTAATCCACGGAAATTTAATAAAATAGTTAAATTATTTAAAAATGTTTAAATAATAATTATTTAATTTGAAAAATAATTTTTTTTTTAAAAAAAAAAAAAAAAGAATTTTTTCAAAATAAATGTTTGTCAATAAATTAAACAGTTTAATTAACAATATTAATCTTTTTTTTATAAAAAAAAAAAAAAAGTTAAAGTACCAATTTATTAAATAATTGATTTTAATTTTTTTAAATTTGTTACTTCTCCAAATTCATAATTATTTTAATAAAACTTAACTCAAATAAGAAATCTGATTACATATTCTTTTTAACCTAATTTTAAATAATAAATCTACGTATATTTTCTTTTTATTGTAATTATTTTTAAATTCAATTACAACAATCCATTTCTTTATTTTCACCTTCAAAAACATTTTAAATTATATGTTATGTGTTCTCATATTTTTTATTTTATTTTATTTTTATTTTATTTACATGGTTCATTATGTCCGAGCCATCCCGTTATAACATATTTGTGACACTAAAGTTTCGTATTGATCCGGATATACTCAGTTTAAAGTTTGTAAAAATATAAATTGAGAAATAAAATTCATATTGTATTTTTGAGAGATTATTATACTTTAAATAAAGTTTATTAAATAAAATTTATTGACCATAAAATATATTAAAAAACCTCCAAATATTAAAATAGTTATAATATAAAATATTTATTATAATTATTATAATTGATAACTGACCGATTAATTTTCAATAATTATATCACAAAAATTATTAACTAAAATAAAGAATTAATTTTAAATTTAAATATATAATAATTATTATAAATAAAATATAATAATAAAAAATAATATAAATACAGTTAATAATATAATATATATTTCAATAAGAAATAATATATAAAGTAATATAATGTAATAAATTAATAAAATATATAAATAAATATATTAATATAAATATTTATATAAAATTAAATAATCTTTTAATAATAAATTCAAATATTCAGTCATAATCTATATATTTATTTATTATTTATTTATTTATTCATTTATTTAGTTATTTATTTATTTATTTATTTATTTATTTATTTTATCTAATAATATAATAATTACTTAAAATTTTAACTGTTTGTATTATTTATTATTTATTTTATATGGGAATTTAAATTAATAATATATAAAAATAATATTTAATAATTATTGACAATTATATATAAAAGAATATTAATATTTATTATTTTGTTTTATTTATAATTAATTATAAAATAAATATTAATATTTTCATATTTGAATTTTTAATCATATTATAATAAATTATTCATTAAACTTTATTGGTTAATAAATGAAAATATAAAATATTATAGTAAATGTATTATCTGTTTATTGGCTAAAACATTTCCGCTATACTTCATATTTAACATTTTATAATAATAAATAATATATCCATTTATATATATTAATTAATTGTTTTATAATAAATGAATATTTATTATATTACATAAATAAATTAATAAATAAATGAATAAATAAATAAATATAAATTAGTTTATCAATAAACAGTATAAAAGTGAACTATTATTAACTATTATTACCGGAAATGATTAATAATATAATGTGGCTTATTAATAATAAAACCTCTTATTGATTATTATAAATCAATGCCAGATAAATATAAATATAAAAAATTATATACATTGTGGCTTCTTTAATAATTAATTATATATTTAAAAATTGAAAATAGGTATTTTTTTCTTTTATTATGAAATATACAATAGATACTATGTATGGGTATATATGTTTTGTTTTTAATATTTTAATATATAGTAGTATATAAAAATTTATATTTATTAAGTTAAAAATAATAATTATATATTATATTATAAATATTAAAGTATAAATTCATATAATAATAAAAAAATCGATAAGTTTATTTATTAATATCATTATTTTAATGATGTAACAATGTATCAAACTCTACGAAAATAATTAGGAATAAAAAAACTTTTGATTTATTTATCATTACTATGTATATGAAAATTTAATTTAAATCATTGATTCATATTAAAAAAAAAAAAAAAAAAACTTGTATATATTAAAAAAATTTAATTAAAAAATAAATTAATATTACATTTTATTAATAATTTATCTTTTTAAATCAATTTATGTATTTTTTTTAAAGTATAAATATTTTCATTTTTGACTTTTCTGTCATACTTTTTTTTTTTTTTTTTTTTTACTTTATCAGAAATTATAAACAATTAATTATATATATATTTTTATTTAATTAAATTAAATTCGATTAATAAAGGAAAATGGCTACTACTTTCAAGGCTTGGGCTGCTCTTAACGCTAAAGAAAAGTTACAACCATACGAATACACTCCAGAACCATTAGCTGATGACCAAATTGAAGGTATATAAATTATTATTATTATTTTTATTATTATTATAGTAACTCAATTTTTTTAAAATAATAATAAAAAAATTGACAAGAGAAAAAAGAATAAATTTGATATTAACTACTTCAAATATATATATTCAAATATTTATATTATATTATTTAATAAATAATAAATAGTTAAGGTTACTCATAATGGTTTATGTCACAGTGATATTCACATGAAGGTAATTATTACTACGACAAACTTCAAAAAAAAAAAAAAAAAGAAATAAGATAGATATTTGATAAATAATTTTAAGAAAATAATGGAAAATCAAAGATATATTAAATATAAATCATTATCATAAATATATACTTTAATAAGATAAATATCAAATAATAATAAAAAATAAAGAAAAAAATGAATTGTATAGATGTTTTTAGAGATTTTTAGATAATTAATATTGAATATAAAAGATAAAATATTATATATTACAATAAATAATAATAATAATAAAAATATGAAAGGAATAAATAGAAAAAAGAAAAATATTTTATTACAATAAATAAATAAAAAACAAGAAAAAATATTTTTTTAAAATAAAAAAAATAATAACTATAAAAATCAAATTATAGTATTTTTATATGTAATACTAATAATAATGTAAATTTTTATAATTATTATAAAAAAAAAAAAGGATAACGACTGGGGAAATTCTTCTTATCCATTCATTCCAGGTCATGAAGTTATTGGTAATGTTGTTGCCTTAGGTGCTAATGCTGAAAAACTTTCTGGTCTTAAGGTTGGTGACAGAGTTGGTTATGGTTGGATTCGTGATAGTTGTGGTTTCTGTGAATGTTGTATTGAAGGTCAAGAAAATCTTTGTGAAAAGGGTTATGAAGGTACTATTGTTGGTCATCATGGTGGTTTCCAAGATCGTATTAGAATGCCAGCTAAATTTGCTTTTAAGATTCCAGAAAAGCTTCCAAGTGAATATGCTGCTCCTTTAATGTGTGCTGGTGCTACAGTTTATAATCCACTTCGTTTATTCATTGAAAAACCAAATGTTAAAGTTGGTGTTATTGGTATTGGTGGTTTAGGTCATTTAGCTGTTCAATTTGCTAGTAAAATGGGTTATGAAGTTACTGCTCTTTCTACTTCTTATAATAAAAAAGAAGAAGCTACTGGTTTTGGTTGTCATAACTTTGTTTTATTAAAGGAAGCTGCTGAAAAAGTTCCAAATTATTTCGATTTAATTATTAATACTTCTCCATATGATATGGATTGGAAAATGCTTTTAGGTTTACTTAAACCAAATGGTAAATTATGTTTAATTGGTATTCCAGCTGTTGAAATGAAGGTTCCAGTTATGCCAATTATTTTTGCTCAAAAAACTATTTGTGGTTCTATTGTTGCTGGTAGAAAGTTCACTAATGAAATGCTTGAATTTGCTGCCTTAAATGGTGTTAAACCAAAGGTTGAACTTATGAAATTATCTCAATGTAATGAAGCTATCGAAAAGGTTTTAGCTAACAAGGCTAGATACAGAATTGTTTTAGAATCTGAAAACTAAATTTAAATTAAATTTTTTAAATATAGTTTATTAGAAATATAAACAATAAAAAAAAAAAAACCAAAAACAATACAATTAACCATAAAAAATCAAAATCAAAACAAATAAATATCAATATATATATAATAAAGTCAATATAAAAAATAAAAATAAAGAATAATAAAAAAAAAAAAAGATTTTTTTTTATTATATGTCGAAAAAAAAAATATTAGTATATGCACATATAATAATAATCATTAAAAAATAAAAAAAAAAATTTCTTTAGTTGTAAAAAGTATAATAATTAAAATACAAACTTTACTAATCTGATATGCAAATAAACATATTACTAAATGATTATGTTTATAAAAATATATTAAAAAAATATATTCAATGTAAAATAATAAAATAATAAAATAATCGCATGTATAAATAATGAATATTATAAAAATTTATAAAAAAAATAAAAATAAAAATAAATAAATAATAATTTTTAATATTTATTATATTTAATGTGTTTATATAACTAATACCTATTTCTATATATTGAATATATTATTTGTATTATTCTACAATAATTAAAACAATAATTATTGTTTATTTATTTATTTATTTATTTATTTATTTATTTATTTATTTATTTATTTATTTATTTATTTATTTATTTATTTATTTATTTATTTATTTATTTATTTATTTATTTATTTATTTATTTACTCATTAATTTATTTATTATTAAAAAATATATAAATAATGAATTTGACAAAATTTGTTATTAATATTGATATATTTTTATATTTTCATGAGAGATTAAATAGTGTTTGTTATCTTATTTTGTAGATAAATTAAATTTTTGATTATTAGTTTCAAGTAACAATTCACTATGTTAATTATTTTGAAATAAAATACATAATTAAAAAATTATAAAAATTAAATACTACTTTAAGTATTTATAATAAATTATATATAAATAATATTAAATATTTATATATTATTTATATTATTTATATAATACATCATAGACTAATGTATTATGTTCAATTAATAATCATACTTTAATAAAAACAAATTTCTTTTATATTATATATGTAAATAGTACACAATGATAATAATGTAAAATTTATTAAAAAACAAAATATATTTAATATTTTACAATTTTTCATATATGTATATAAAAAGGAATATTTTTGTATATTATTAAAATATTTAAATATGAAATTTAACAATAAAAATAACTAAAAAATTTTAAATGTTTTTTTTTTTTTTTTTTTTTAAATATTTACAGTTAAAAAAATAATTTAAAACTAATATAATTAATATTAAATTCCACCATTATAAATATATTTTTACATATATAATTTCATATATTAAAATAATCTATAAATATATAGTTTAATAGTATTAATCAACCAATAAATTACTAGAAAATTAAATTAAATTTTTTTACACAAGGAAAATAAATAAATAAATAAATGAATAATAATAATATTATTATTAAATATTAAATAAGGGTATTTACTAATAAATTTATTATAATATCAAATTTTAATAATAAAAATTGAATTTTTTATTAATTTTTATGCAGAAAGATTAAAAATATAAAAAAATGTTCATATTATTATTTTAATTAATAATAATAAATTGATTAATTTTATGCTTGCTTAGCAGATAAAAATTATTAAAATAACATTTAATATATTCATAATAATAATATGGTTTTAAAATAAATAAATAATTATTAAAAAAAAAAGAAAAAAAACAATTTAAAAAATTAAAAAACTAAAAAGATTAAAAATTTTAATAGAAATTAAAATATAAAATAAATATTTTTTAATTTACATATCTTTATGTATTAATGAAACTATAAAAAAATATAATTTTACTATTCTTTTTTCTGTATTAATTAATATTCTATTATTTAGAATATATTAATTAAGATGCATTTGAAAAATATTTATAGCCTTTCATTCATGTGTCAATCACATGATAGAATATTTATTATAAAGTTTCTATACATATTTATAAATTTTTATTATAGATTTATACTATTATTAAAAAAATATATAATAATAGAATATATTTATTTTTCTTTTTGGTTATTATATTATTGTATTTAATTATTATTATTATTTGTATTATTATTATTATTATTATTATATTAATAATAAATAATAGTATTAAATATTTTAATAATATATAATGCATTCAATTATTACTAATAATAATAAAAAAAAGAACAAAAAAATAATTCTGTAACTTTTGTACTCTTTTTTTTTTTTTTAATTTTTTTTGTTTTTTATATGAAAAATAATTCTTAATTATTTTAATTTAAAATAATATAAAAAAAGAGGGTTAATTTGATAAAAAAAATTAATTAAAAAAAATATATATAAAGATAAATTTTTTTCATTTATATTTCTTTTCTTTTTCTTTTTTTTTTTTTTTTAAAAAAAAAAAGTATTTTTATCAAATGTATAAAAATATCCACATTAAAAATATTCTTTTGATACAGCTTTAATAGAATATTATTATTATTTTTTGTAGATATTAAATCCTTTTAAAAAAAAGTTATATAAAAAATTAAATATTTAAAAATATAATAAAATAATAATAATATTAGTAGTAATAAAGAAAATTCTTTATTCTTATAATAAAAATAATTAAAAGTTGTATTTTTAAAAAAAATAATAATAATAATAAAAAATAGAAACAAATATTAAAAATAATAAAATTACATTGATTATATAATTATAAATAATAATATACGAAATAAAAAAAATTATAACATTAAATATATATATTAAAATGGTTTTAATAATAAAAAATATATTCATAATATTCGTTGGAATAATAGGTATGTATTATTGTAATACAAAATATATATATATATATATATATATTATAAAATAAAATACAAAAAAAAAAAAAAAAGAAAAGAAAAAAGTTAAATAAAATAAAATAAGTATTTAAAACATATATACAATTACTAGTATTTATTAAAACATTATTAAATATAATATAAAATATTTATAATTATAAAAAAATCATAAGGGATAATATTTAGTGTCAAAGCCGAAATAACTATTGGATTTAATGCATTTTCTTTTCAACTAGATGATCCATTTTATAAAGACCTTACACAAAAATTTAATAATTATAGTAAGCAAAATAATTTAGGAATTACTTTAACATGTGGAATATATAATGGAATAAATATTACATTGAATACCGAAGATATTGGAAATACAGTTGAAAAATTAATAGAAACTAATACAGATATACTTACATATGATACCGTTTATTCAGCACGTTTTAAAAAATTCTTTCATCCTTTAGATGATTTATTACCAAGTTCTCATTTTGATATGTACAAAGAAGGAACAGCATTAGAAACATGTAAATTTGATGACAAATTTTATTCTTTAGTAAGTTTAACATATAATAATAAAAATAATAATAATATTATTAAAATTAATAATTATAATATTTATTAAAATCAATAATTATTTATTAAAACTGTTAATTTATAAAAAAATACTTTTTATTCCATATCATAAAAATATTATTATTAGCCATTATATGTTGATTATGGTGTTTTACTTGCCAATTCTAATTTAATCACTAAATATAATAGATCTTTTAGTCCAAAGACTTGGGATGAATTATTAGAAACAGCAATATATGTCAGAGAAAATGAATATAAAGATAGAATTTCTAATGCCACAAATATAAATAAAAATGATATGAAACTTCCAGGATATTATGCTCGTATAGCAGGTATATGATAATAATAATAATAATGATAATATTAATAATGATAATAATTATAATTATAAAAAAAAGTAAAAAAATGAAAATTATATGTTAAAAAATTAAAATAAAAAAAATAACTTTTCAATATATAATATTTATTTATTTAATTATTTATTTATTTATTTAAATAAAGAAAACGAAGATGGAACATGTGCATTATATGAAATCATTCATTCTTTTAGAGATACAATGAATTCTGAATTTCCAAAAATTAATAGTGAAAATACTAAAAGATCAATAAAAAAAATGCGTCAAATTTTAAAGGAAGTAGCTACAGGTAATAAGAATAAACAATAAATAATAAATAAATAAATAAATAAATAAATAAATAATAATAATAATTTTGTATTATATCTATATTATGATTTATAAATAATTTAATATTAATATATTTAAAAAATAAATAAAAAAATTTATATTTTATTTTCTTTATATATATATATATAGAGGATATATTTAAACTTGATAATCGTCATGATGAATTTGATAAAAGAATTAAAGAAGGTAGATTTATTTTTGCAAGAGCTTGGGATAGTTTTAATGAATTTGATTTTGTTAAAAGACAAAAATTACCAGGTGGTGTTGAAGGTGTTTCAGCTTCATGTATCGGTGGTGTAAATATTGCTATAAATAAAAATATTTCTGATGAAAGAAAGAAAGCAGCTGCTAAAGTAATTGAATTTTTAACTTCTTATGAAATTCAAAAATATATAGTAATAGAGAAAAAAAGACCTACATCAATTATATCTTTATATGATGAAGTAAAACATCCTGATGTATGTGCTATTTATAATTGTACAGTATTTGGTTCATTACAAGGAATTATAAGACCAAAAATTGAAGAAAATTATGATGGCTATTCTGAAAAGTTTCGTAATTATATTTTTGAATATCTTTATGGGAAAGAAGAAGATATTAATGATGAATTATTAGATAATATATTGGAAGATATCACTAAACTTTCAACTATTTATGAATTCGAATTACTTTCTCTTCCAGGAATATTAATTTTATGTTTTACATTATTAACAATCACTTGCATTCTTATATCTTATATATATATCTCTATTAAAAGATTCAGAAGACAATTTTTATTTTTATCCTTTAATTATTGGTGTGTATTTATGATAGGTTTATTCCTTCTTGCTTGTTATTCTTTTACAGGATATGAAAATTTAACAGTTTATCATTGTTATATAAGAGAAATATTACTTTCTTTTGGATTCACAATGATTGTCATTCCATTTTTCTTAAAAACAATTGTATTTTTCCCAAGAAGTAATATATATTCTAAATTGGTTAAAGATCATTACACCTTAATCTTTATATTATTTATACTAATTGATGTTATATCTTCATCAATTTGGTATTTATTTGGTGAGATAAATATTAATACCATACAACTTAACATCCGAGGCAAAGAAGATTTTAAAAAATGTGATTATAATTCTGGGATTGATACCATTATAAAAATTATAATATTTTCATATAAATTATTAATATTAATTATTATGACTTTTCTTTTATTTACGGAATGGAATTTAAGAAATATTAAACATGAAATAAGATCTATTATGATTACTGTTTATATTGAAGGTTTATGTTTATGTGTTTTAATGGCTTTAACTTTATTCCAATTTACAGATAGATATTTAGATTTTGGAATTAAATGTATTCTTATTATTACATTAGTATTATCAATATTATTTATTATTGTTGGTAAAAAAATTATTGACATTTCATTTAATAAAAACAATGAAATTTCTTCTGACTATTTCTATAATAGTAAAAAACATAGTACTTCAAGTGGCTATAATAATCTTTATAACTATAGATATGGATACGGTACAAAATATTATAACAATAATAACAATAATAACAATAATAATAATAATTATAATTATAATAATAAGAATAATAATTCTTCAAAAATAAAGAATTTAATGTATTATCATTTTCAAACTGAAAAAGATGACCCATCCTTATTATATAGTGGACAAACAACAACTTTTAATTTAAGTAGTAATGATAGTAATAATATATTTTTAAATACTCTTTCAGATTATAATGGTTCTTTGAATAATTATTATTCAGGAGTAAATTCAAATAATGATTATAAAAATTATTCAACTAATAGTTATAATAATTCAAGAACTAAAAGTCACCATACATACACTAGTAATATAAAACCACCAGGTGAAGATATGTACCATTATAGTATGTAAAATAATATATATAAAATTTAAAAAATTGTTAACTTTTATAATAATGGTATAAAAATGGATTGAAAAAAAAAAAAAAAATTCATTATACATATATAACATATTTTTTTTTTCATATTAAACTACTATTTAATAAAATATAAAAAATGTATTTTTTTTTTTTTTTTTATAAATAGTAAATAATAATAATAATAATAATAATAATAATAATAATAGATTATATTTATTTAATATATATATATATATTAAATAAAGAGAAACATTATTTATGATATTATCATAAAGTGTATAATAGAACGTTATCATTTATATTCATCAGCAATTTTAATTAGCTATAAAAAATGATATTAAAATATAAATTTTTATATATAAAAAAAATAATCAATTATACCAAAAAAAAAAAAAAAAAAAAAAAAAAAAATAAATAAATAAATAAAATTAAATCATACGCATAACAATAATAATAAAAACAAAAAAAATAATTTAATTTTTATTAATAAAATGATATAGATTTATTAATAAAATGATATAGAAAAAAAGAATAAAATAATAAAATATATATATATATATTTTTTATTTTATTTTATTTCATTTTGCTTTATTTTCTTTTTTTGTGTTTCAATTTTGAATTTTTTTTATTGTATTATAATATTGTCTAATTGTAATAATTTTAATTATTTAATATTATTATTATTATTATTATTATTATTGTTATTATTATTATTATTATTATTATTATTATTATTATTTTAAAAATTAATGATTATTTATAATTATAATAAATATATATTAAAGTAGCCCATATACTTTAAATATTTGTAAAAAAAAAAAAAATTAAATTTTAATTGAAATAATATTTGTATATAAATTTTATTAATATTATTTTGAAAATACTAAAAATAATAAAGACCAAAAATATGTAAATTTATTGAATTGACATTGTTCTCCATTTCCAAATTTATTAGTCTTTTTTTTTAAAAAAAAAGAAATAATAAAAATGAATAATAATATTAAATAAATGTAATATTTTCCTTTTAAATATTATTATTAAACATTAATACATTATTTAATAATGAGTAAAAAAAAAAAAAGAAAATTTTCAATATAATTATGTGATTACTTAACATTTTATATATGATATTAATATATAATAAACATTTATGAATAATAGTTACATTATAAGTAATTTTTATAAAACAATTAAATATTAGCTTTTTTTCTTATATATTTTTATAAAATTTAGTTGTTTATATTATTTTTTTTAAAAAAAAAAAAAAAAAAAGATTATCCAAAAAATAATATATATAATAAATTATAAATGAATCTTTTTTTTATTTTTTTTTTTTTATTTTTATAATAAATTATTTATTATTAAAATATTAACATTTTAACTGTAACATTTTTTATACAAAATACTAAATTTTGTAAATATTATTATTATAATTGTAAAAAAAAAAATAAAAAATAAAAATAAAAAAAAATATTTTAATATAATAATTTTTATTTTTATTTTTTAATTTTTATTTTCATTTTCATTTTATAAAAAATAAAGTTTATATTTAATTAATAATACTTTTAATAATAAAAACTTTATTTTATATTTAATTTATATACACCGTTTATTAAAATAAAAAATATATTTATTTATATATTTTATAAATATATTTTATTTTATTACTTAATATTATATTTTATTATATATTTTAATATTTTATAAATATTGTATATTATAATTATAATATTATATTTTTTTCTTTCATTTGTTCAAATCATCCTATTATTCTTTTAAAACTTTAATTTATAATATTTTTTAATTTCTTAAAACAATTTCTGTATTGTGTTGTTTTTTTTAAATGTTTTATAAATAAATAAATAAAAAAATAAATAAATAATTATTAATTTTTTTCTATTTTTTTTTTTTTTTTTTTTTTTTGTGTAATATAAAAATATAAAAAAAAAAACCACATTTTTTAATACAACCTCTTTTTTATTAATATAATATATTATTGTTTTATTTTGTTTTTTTTTGTTTTTTTTTTTTTTTTTTTTAATTTTTTTTCTTTTTACACAAGTAAAGTAACGGCAAGTACAAAAAAAAAAAAAAAAAAAAAAAAATTAGAAAATATCATTAAATTTTTTTTTTTTATAACACAATTCGTATAAAAAAATTATCATTAAAAAAAAGTATAATACAACTAATAAAATTATTAAAAATAATAAAAAATATATTTAATAAATATTTTATAATACTAAAGTTATGCTTTTTCTATCTTAAAATATTATTATTATTAATTATATATAAAATCATTAAATAAGAATATTAATATTAATAATAATAATAATAATAATAATAATAATAATAATAAAAATCATATTAAATATAATTTTATATAATTATCAAACACCAAAACTTTCAACTTTTTTTTTTTTTTTTAATTTTTTTTTTCTATTAATTTTTTTTAACTAAAATTTATTATTCTTTTATTTACAATAAAAAAGATTGTTTTTTTTCTTGTATATATTTATTTTTACTATAATAAAAATAATTTAAATAATATAAAATATTTTATATTTTATATTATTTATATTTATGTTATGTTTATAAGAAATATATATATTTCACTTCACTTATTATTATTAATTAACTAAAAAAAAAAATACATAAAATAATAATTTATAATAATTTTAAAGAAAAAATCATGATTATATATAATATAATATAAAATTTTTTTTCCTTTTTTAGATAAAAAAATAATAAAAACTATTTGAATTTTTAATTACGATAATATGAATGTTATCAGATAAATTTATCTTTTTAATATGATTTTTATGATTGTTATATATTTGTTTATGGTGCAATTAATTTTAAATACATAATATATTTCTATTTTATAATTATTTGAATTTATTAATTTATTTAAGCAATAATACCACACCATTTACCATTCTCTACACCCCATTTGCCGTTGGCATCAGTGTAGTATACTTCAGCGCATTTACTAGCACAGCAAGAATAACCTAATTTTTTAGCCCAACAATTGTCAAGATTTACAGGAGTTCCACCAATACCACACCATTGATCATTTTCTACTCCCCATGAACCATCACAATCCTTAACAGATACTTCCTTAGTATTCTTACAACATGGGTAACCTAAAACAGTACTAAAACATTTTGAGTTATCGGTAGATGGTTGATTAGTAGCTGGTGGATTATTAGCTGGTGGATTGGTAGCTGGTACATCAGCAGCATTATTTGAGGAAGAACCTTGTGGAGCATTGTTATCAACTTGAATAGATGGATTACATCTTTGACCTCTTATACAAGTAGAAAGAGCAATCTTCCATGGGAAGTGTTCATCACCAGAATTGTCACCTTCTTTCCAGTGGTGTCTAACATGTTCAGTTGGAGCACCCATAACAACAAGCCATAATTCTTTAGTTCCAGCTGGAACAGTGTAAGTAAGAGTACTGGTTTGAGTAGTACCAGTGGTTGGATTACTATAAACAGCATTTTCACCATCACTCTTAACAGCAACAAAACCATATCTCCATCCAGCAACTTTATCATTAGCAGTATGGTATCTTCCATCACCAGTAATACCAGTAAATTTTACTGTAACCTTACCACCTTGTGGAATTTCAAGTGGTATTGGAGCATAACCATAAGATTGAGTACATTGTTCTGGTGGAATTTGGTATGTACCATCAGCATTGTTTTGAAGTTTAATGTTATAACGATTTCTGAATGGTCTAAGAACATTTTTCATATGTTTATAATCGAATAAAATGTTCTTTTGAGCAACCATGAACATTTCATCATTGAATTGTTGTTGATTAATTTTAGTGACACGTTTGTAAGCATCAATTGGATCATCTCTATCTTGAGCTCCGTTCCAAACATTACCTACAATATCAATACCATGCTTTTCACTCCAATATTCATTCATTAAAATAGATTGATAACGGAAGTTTTCGTGTAATGGGTGTTTCCAACAATTATTTGGAATTAATTCAAATTCAGTGTTACTAAACATTTCTGGATATAATCTTGAAGCCATCCATTGAGCACAAATTTCCCAATATGTACCTACATAATCTTGATCACGGAAACCATATTTACCATCACAGTGTACTTGATATTGGAATGTGTGACCAACTTCATGAGCAATTGTACCACCAACTGGTTGAATTGTACTTGGGTTAACCCAAAGGGCACCTACTACATTATCATAACCAGAACCAGTAGCTAACCATTCAGTTTGATATTTAATCCAAATACTCATTTTATACTTATCAGTTTGAGATGGACCTTGAATAAATTTTAATGTATTTACATAATAATCAAAAAATTTTTCTGCTTTTTGAAGAACATCATCAACATCAAATTTTAAATTATTTGGAGCTGCAGCTGGATTATTACCAAATCCTGGTTCCCAGAAAAGAATGAAATCTTGTGATGCTTTACTACGAGCAAATGACCAATTACTAGCACTATTATCAAAATTATTATTTCTTAATTCCATTGGAACATAAAATTGTTTATCTCCACGTTTGTATATATATCTTCCATCCTTTTCAATTACTATTTTTTTTTTTAATAAATATTTTTATTTAATTTTTTATTTAAATTGATAATATATATTATATATTTTATGTATATATGATTAACATATTGATTCATTAATAAAATAATTATATAATTAAATATAAATATAAAAAAATTTACCAGGATTAGCTAATGCTAATGATGCTAAAAGTGGGAAAAATAATTTATTGTATCTCATTTTATTTATATATCTATTTATTGTTGTATAGGTATAAAATACAATTTAAATTAAATTTATAAATATTTTATATATATTTTTAAACTATAATACAGAAAAAAAAAATAAATTTATAAATAATTTTACAATTTAAAAAAAAATCTATATACTAAAAATTTTTTTTTTTTTTACTTAGAAATTATCTTTATTTATATAAATTTCTATTTAATATATAGAATTTTTTTATAATAATAAAATATATATATTAAAAAATTAAAATCATTTAAAAAAAATAATATTTTAAGTTTTCAAAACATGAAATAAATTAAAAGAATATATGATATACAAATGATATACATTAAAAAATTAGTATTAATTTTAATATATTGAAATTAATATTATAAAATTTTAATATTCAATATGTATATATAAAATATATTGTATTATTAATATATGTCTATATTTATTAATATTCCGTATTATATATTGTGTAATATTACTAATTTATTTAGCCAATAAAATTTCTAATTAAAAAGAAAGTTAATCTATTTTTTTAATAATTATATTATTATTATATCTAATTGACTAATGTTATTTTAAACAATATATTATTAAAATATGTTAAATATTTTTTAAATATTAAATTAATATAATTAATGGAATTAATATATAATAATTATATATATTATCAATTAAATATATATAACTTTTATATTTATTAGGAATAATTCTTTACGGCTTATTATATAATTATTACATAAGAGTAATAAATATTGTAATACATTATAATGTATTAGAGATTAATTTATATTTATGATACAATATTAACAATGTAAATATACATGGAATTAACATTAGTGAACAATATAAATAAATATACATGGAATTTATATTATTCATGGATTATAAAAATTTTCCATGTATATATAATATTTATATATATTTATGATATTTAATATATAATAAATTTGATTTTAATATAATAAAATAAAAATTTAATTTATGGTAATATAATAAGTAAAAATAAATAAAAAAAAAAAAAAAAAACAATGTTATTTAGTCACATTAGTAAATATTACCTATTGTTTTAATTAATTAATGATAATAACTTATGTTAAAATAACAATAATTAGTCAAATTATTCAAAAATGTAATGAGAAATATAGGAAAATTTTATATTAATATTTAATTATTTTTCCCTTAGAGTATTTAAATTTAGAATTCCTCAAATATTATTTCAATTTTATCTAAAATAATAAAATAATAATTAATATAAATATCTAATTCAAAAAAAAAGAATTAATATCATTTTAATATACTTAATGCAAATTAAAACAGTTTTAATAAAATATAAATATAAACATATTATTATTTTATTATGATAATTATATTAAATAGAATATCAATTTTGAAGATTCACTATTCATATTCAAATTTTATTATTAAAAAGAGTCCCCCATACTATTTAATCTTAATCAATAAAAATTTAATGTCGTAATCAATATTTAATAATTCCTAAAGCAATATTTAAAATATTTAGATATTATTTTGTTACATATAATATATTTAAATAATTTATACAAAAATATTTTAAAAACAGTATAATATAAATAATACATGTTTACATGTTTGTCATTTTTGTCCATAAATCATTTTAATTTTATATGTAATTTAACAATAAAAAACATTTGATTTTAATATTCTTATTAATATCTAATTTATATTTTTACTAATATATTTATGAATTTTAATAATTATTTCACCTCCTAATTTTCGTCAATTTATATTTGATTGATCTTATTCAAATATAAAATGAAAATTTGTGGTAATTTTTTAAAAATATAAGACAAAGTATTGATTAACTTTTTAGTTTTCCATACCCATAATTTCTTTATTTATATTGTATCCATGTTAATAATGAAATATACTTCAATATTAACCGAATATCTGAATATCTTTTATCAACTAATGCTATAGTTTTTTATTCTACTATGTTCTAAATTTTATAAGATGAGATATATATTTATAAAAATAATCCTTTCATAATAATAATATTTATAATAATTTTATTAATAATAATAATACTAATACCATTTAATTTATTATTATATTACTTCATAATAAATTTAAATAATAAAACTATTTTAATTTTGTTATATATTTTTAATAAAATTTTCTTAATTTTCCTTGATTTAGCTAACAAAATTAATATGAATTATTATTATTATTATTATTATTATTATTATTATTATTATTATTATTATTATTATTATTATTATTATTATTATTATTATTATTATTATTATTATTATTATTAATTATTAATTATTATTATTATTAATTATTAATTATTATTTATTATTGATTATTAATTATTATTTATTATTGACTATTAATTATTAATTATTAATTATTATTATTTTTATTATTATTGTTAATTATTATCGTTATCATCATTATTATTATTATTATTATTATTATTATTATTATTATTATTATTATTATTATTATTATTATTAAAATTATTATTATTATTATTATTATTATTATTATTATTATTATTATTAAAATTATTATTATTATTATTATTATTATTAAATAATAATAATAATTTTTTTTGGTAACAGTAACCAAATTTACCTAAAAATCTTTTTTTTTTTTTTTTCTTTTTTCATTTCTTTATTTAAATTTTTTGCTAGTAAAAATAAAAAATATTATAAAAATATTAAAATATACATTACATTATATTTTTTATATGAAATTGAATTATATAATATAATAAAAATAAGAAAAAATAAACTTTTTTTCCAATTTAATTAAAAAATCTTTTTATTTTTTTTTTAATTTGTTTATAGTATTTGTTTATTACAAAACTTTAATATATATATTATATTAAAAAAAATAAATAATACGATAAAAACAATATAAAAAAAAAAATAAAAACTTTTGCTACGAAAACTTTATAATAATAATATTATTATTAATATTAATACTAATAATAATAATAATAATAATAATAATAATAATAATAATAATAACAAAAGCTTTTAAATTAATTTTATGTAATAATAACGATATAAATAATAATAACAATAATTATTACAATTATTATTATTTTAATATGATTTATAATATATTATAAAAAATGAATTATTGATTATATAATATATACAAATAATAAAATATTATTTTAAGAAATATTGAAAATCTATAACAATATATCTATCTTTTCTATTCATATTGTCAAAATACAAAAGAATACCTTTTGTTATAAATATATCATTCATAATTTAAAAAATGTGGAATTTTAATAGTTGGAACGTGGAATTAGAATTATCCTCATTTTCAAATAATAATTCACCATTAAAAATAAAAGATGCAAAAGAAGCAAATTTTTCAAATAGTATATTAAAAGTATATATCTTCTTTATATTAATATATATATATTGAAAAGAAAAAAAGATAAAAAGTATTGCTATTATTTAAATATTATTATATGTATACTATTATATTAATGTTTAATACATTTTTTATATACATAAAAAAAAGAGTGAAGAAGAAATCAAAAATTACTCATTAAATGAAACGTTAAATTCAATAGAGAGAGCTGAATATATTTTAAAGTATTGAAATATATATAATAAATCGTTTTATCAAAATTTATCAATAAAACTTTTATATGATATTTGGAAACTTATTTTTTTTTTTTTAAATTATTTGTCAATTAAATCTATAAAGAAATGGTGTATTACTTCAAAAAGAATATGTATATTCATCTTTAGTATCATTAATAAGGGAAGATGCCGATGGAATGAAAAAAAACATTATTCCATTAATACTGGTATATTTGATCATCATAAAGAGCAATTTATGAATGCTTAACTAATTATAAAATTAATAATATTTGTTATTATATTGGTAATTAATATATTAATATGTATATATTACAGAAAGATATAAAAGATGAAAATACAAATATTCAAAAAATATTTGGAGAATCATTTATAAATATCATAAGAGAAAATTTATTAGATAATGATATAATAGGACAATTTATACCGCTAATAAAAAATTTTATACTGTCAACAGCTAAAAAAGATGAAGGTAACTAGAATATACTATTTTAAAAATAAAAATTATATATTTCCATAATATTTGAATATAATATTAATAATTAAAAAAAATTAAAAAAAAAATTAATATTAAATTAAAATTTCATTAAATTATAGGTTTTATAGATTTATGGATATCAATTTTAAATGAAATGATACCAATATTAAATGAAGAAACAATATCAAATCAAGTAAATAATATATATTTTTAGTATTATTAATTATTCAATATAAATTAATACATTTTTATAGTTGATTTCTGAAATGAAATCAAATATTGATTTATCTAAGCCTACAGAATTCAGAATAATGTGTGCTAGAATAATGGGAACTCTATCTGGATATGTCAATTCAACGACGTATGATAATCTTTTTTGCATTAAATAAATATTAACATATTATTCCTAAAAAATATTTTAAATGGAATTATATAAAATGTTAATAGTAGTTTATTAATTCTTATATATATCAATATATAAAGTTTAGAAACAATACTTTTTCCAAAAATTGTAGCTTTATGTCAGGATACCCTTTATGAAATTAGAAAATATATGAGTGAACAATTAAATCAAATTTTTAAAAATTTAAAGTAAAATATCAAATTAATTATAAATGTAATAATTTTATCAATCATAAAAAATATTATTTATTAATATAACTTTATTTAATTACACTTATATTAAAAGACTTGAAAGTTTCCTTAAACAACTTATGTCTGAATATATTGAATTAATATTAGATGAAGAAGATGTAGTAAGAAATACAGCATTAAGAAATGTCATAAATATTATTCCAGATATTGCAAAAAGTAATAGCCAAATAAAAAATAAATATATTTGTTACATCATAAAATATATATATTAAAAAATGTGATTTTTTATGTAACTAATAATAAATAATTAAAATACATCAGGATTAGATATTGATATAATCTATCCAACATTAAAATCAATAATATGTGAACAATCAAATAAATATTCAGAATCAATAAAAGAAAAAATAGGACTATTGGCGTGGAATTTAAAAGGTATAATATATTAATAACATAATATAATATATAATAAAATAATATTATATAATTTTATATTAATATATATTCATATATATATTTATAACAAAAATTTAAAAAGAACATTGTATTTTATTAACTTATTTTATTAATATTTACATCTATAAATATAAAAGATTTTATTACAACTGAAGAATTACAATTATTTATAAATTATTATATATCTGTAGCAATGTCACAAGATGAAAAAGACTGTATAGCCTATATTTATAATTTACCAGTAAGATGAAGAAAAATCATTCATAAAATTAATAGTAAATTGCTTTTGTTATTTCTGTAAATAATTTATTAATGAAAAAAATTTTTTTTAATATTTTTATTAAAAAATAGTGTATAGCATTTATATCAGAGCAATTGAATTATGAAAATGATAAGATATGCGAAATAATTAATTTCTATTGTCAAAATAAAAGTAGCGCAGTACGGATATCAGTTTCAAAATGTTTTCATGAAGTATTTTAACATAAAAAATTTCTTTTAAAATATATGTAATATAAACATATAAATTTTAAAAAACAATTATTAATATAATATTTTTTTATTTTAAATGACAAATAATATTTAAATAGTTTACATCATTATACAATAAAGTATCATATATAAATTTATCCACGGCATATTTATCTCTATTAAAAGATAATGATATAAAAGTAATTGAAACCTTATTCAAAAATATGTCAGATATATTAGGAAATTTTTCAAAAGATTCATCAGCAAAATTTGTTGATATTGCAAAAGAAATAGTCAATACTTATCATCGATGTAAAACCATCGCACCATTAAATTGGAGAGCTCAGAAATATATTGTTGATCATTTTGAATATTTCCCAAATATATTTAGTATGGATATTATTAATAATCATATTACCCCATTAATTTTTTCCCAATTACTTGATGTAAGAAATTACATAAAAATATAATTTCTTTTATTTTTAATTCTTTTATAAAACATAAACTAATTAATAAATATTCAAAGATAAATACAAATATATATAAAAACAATTAAACATTAACATAAAATATTTATCATAAATTAATAAAATTTTTAATATACAGATATCTGTTGTTAGGCCTATTAAAGAAATTTTTTGTAAAGTTATATGTATATATCTTAAAAAAACAAAAAAATCTGAACATAGAGAAAAAATTCATTCATTTTTCAAAGGTAACAGATAAAAATTATTAAATTAAAAATATATAAAACAAAATTTGAAATTTTATTGATATTAAACTTTTTCCCAATTATAATGTATTATATAATATTAACTAATATAAAATTATTTTAATATTATTAAATAATAATATAAAGAAATGAAGCAATCACAAAACTATCATATTCGATATTTATTTTTAGTTATATGTCACTATGCTATAGGAATATTTAGTTCAAAATATTTTTGTGAATATTTTTTATACTCTTTTATAGACTTATATAGAGATCCAATTCCGAATATTAGAATTTATCTATGTGATTCTCTAATGTCTGTAAGGCATTGTCTATTTCTTTTTAATGATATTTCTATAATAAAAAAATTTAATGTCATTACAAATTCTTTAATTATAAGAAATACTGATGATATAGACTTAAATAATACCAATAATATCATTTCTGATGTTCTTAATTATTATGAATTACAAATAAATAATAAATATATTACTATTAAATCTATACCTAAGGATCTAAATAATCTCACTATTGATTTTTTCATACATAAAGATAAAGCAGCTACTAGACGAAATAGTTTAAAGCATGACTATATTCATAGAAATTCCATTAAGCCAAAATCAACAAATATTAATAGAAAAAGTATAATTGATACAAATTCAAAAAATATTCGAAATAATGATAAATTGAATATATCCCATGAAGTTGTAACAAGTAATAAATCTATATCAAGAGAAATTAAAAAATATGTTTTACCAGACAATGACACAAAATGGTATAAAAATACTTATTACACAGAAATTTATAACAATATTGATGATATTGATTTTGAAAAACTAATTTCAGAAGATCAGTTGAAAGAACAAGAAGATAGTCATTTATTTTATACTTGTTCTGAACAAATTAAAAAAAATAAAAAGGACTTATTAGAACATTTTAAATATAATGGTAATCAATATTCTGATCAAAATCCAATATCTAAAAATAATATAAAAGGAAGTGTAGAAACGATGTTAGCCAAAGAAGCTTCTCATAAAACAGGTTTAAATTCCACAAAAAAAAATTATAATATAGCAAATAAATCAAAATTATCCAAAGGTTCAACATCTTCTACCTTGAAATCTGAAACAAGCTATTCCTCAAAGAATATTAAAATACTAGGAGATGAAAAAACAACTTTAAAACCAAAAATTATTAGTAATACGGAAAGTGGTATATATATAAATAAATAATATAGGAAATATTTATTAAAATAATTCATATTAATTAAAAATAATAATATAAAAATAATAAATATTGATTTAATTTAAAAAATATTTAATATTTAAAAAATATATTTAATTTAGGAAAATCAAGTTCGACTGCAACATCAGTAACAACAAAAAAGAAAATAAATAAATTAGACACATCAAATACTATTATTAATAAAAAAGCAAATAAACTAAATAATAGTAATGATACTAATAAAAAGAAATCAACTATAAGTAATAATCTTAGTGATGATGAAATTAATATAACAGTAATTGAAAGTGTAGATGATAATATGAAAAATGAACATGAAACACATAAAATGACTTCTAGTCATTCCGATAAAAAAGAATCGCGTAATACTAATAAATCTAATTTGTTATCACCATCTAAAAGTAGTTCTATATGGTCTTCTTCTTCTTCTACTACCTTAAAATCAACTAATCCATCTACTGTATCCACTAAATCTGAAACAACTAATAGTACAATAGATGTTCCTTCCAGAGGTAGTTTTATAAAATCTTCTTCTTCTGTTACACAATCGGAGAGATCAGGTTCACCATCATCTGTAACATCTGCCACATCTACAATATCTGCATTATCTGTTGAATCTGCAAAATCTTCTGTATCTTCAGTTTCCGGAAAAAGTATTATTAAAAAAAGAATTATTGGTACTAGTAGTACTACCTCCAGTACAAAATCAAAAGTATCTTTTGAAACTAAAACAAAAAATTCAAATTCATCATTATCATCTAACACGAAATCTAAATCTTCTTCTGATACCAAAAATGCTAATTCTTCATTATCTGCAAATACTCAAAAAGCTTCTAAAAATTTATCCACTACTAATAATAGTAATAAATCCTCATCTAATAATAATAAAACCGTTTCTAATAAAACTATTGATAAATCTTCATCCATTAATAATAAAATTACTTCTACTAAAACTACCAATAATAAACCTTTATCCATTAATAATAAAATTATTTCTAATAAAACTATTGATAAATCTTCATCTGTTAATAAATTAAATCCAAATAAAACTACAACCAGTAAAACAATTTCTAGTAAAACTATTACTAATAAAGTAACCTCCAATAAAACTGAAAAAACAGTAACTAATAAGCTTACAAGTAATACAAATTTAGCTAAAAAGAAATCTTCAATAAAAGTATCAAATACTTCATTAAATAATACTAATCGAAGAAAAGTTACTACAAAGAACTAAAATAAATCCTAAAAAAAAAAAATATGAATTAAATAATACTAATAATGATACTAATAATAATAATAATAATCATTACAAAATAATAAGTAATAATTAGTAATTATATTAGAAAATATAAGATACTTTACATAAATAGTGAAAAATTTTTTCTCTATATATCCTTCTATTTATGTATTAATTTATTTTATTAAATCGTTTATCTTACATAAAATAATCTATTTACTTTTTTTATATGTTTTTATTATTTCATGATTTGATTTACGTTTTAATAAAAAATTTTAATTTATATTATCAATGACATAGTATATAATATTTTATCCATTCTTTATTTTTTTTTCTAATTTGGTCTTTCACATTTAAAAATGTTAGATTGTAAATTTTTTATTTAATAATCATAAAAACAAAAAAATGAAAATAATTCTATTCTAAGTATATTTTTATATTATACTCGTAATACTCTTATTCTTATCTTGTTTTAGGCTTAATATATTAAATCAACTATTCATGATATTTTATTTTCTTTAAAATATTTCAGGATTTTTAAATACTTTTTTTTTATTCTACTACTTTCATTGATTTTTTGTCTAAAATTTTCAATTCATCGATTGTGAGGGAACAGAATCAGAATAAAGAAGCCATATACAATAAATTAAGTTTCATGATATACTAAAAATCATACACAAATGATTATAATGCATTTTTAATGATTTTACAATATCTAAAATCAACAAAAAAAAAATCTATTCGTTATAAAGGTAATACAAAATTAGTAGGTTATTCTGAAGCTGATTTTTCTAATGATGAAATAATAAGAAGATCTACACATGTATATGTATTTTTATTAGAGAAAAGTCCAATAACATGGAAATCGCAAATTCAAAGAAATGTTAATACTTTATAATGTCAAAGCTAAATCTGTAAGTTTAACAAGATACTCTAAATAGGATTATGATTAAAATAATTTATTTAAAAAAAAATTACAATTTATTAAATATAAAACAACCAACATATAAAAATTATTTAAAATCAATCATTCTTTATTAAATAAAAACAATAAATATTATATAAAGTATATTAACTTATTGTGCTAAATTTAACAAATAAATATATTATTTTCATCATCTTATCATAATATAAAATATCTTTCACATTATTAAAAAAATAAATCATATTAAAAATCTTCATTAAAAAAAGGAAAAACAAAACAAAAATTAATAAATAAAGTGATTTTTCATACATATTATACTTAATTTAATACTCTTCATTTTTTTGTTTTATTTTTGTTTTTGTTTCTTTTTATTTGTTTATTATTATTATTATTATATATAATAAATATATTATATATATTATATATTATTATGATTATATTATATTATATTTTAATTTATTTTTTTTTTTTTTATTTTATTTTATTTTATTTTATTTTTTTCATTTTATTTTATTTTTTTTTTATTTTATTTTATTTTATTTTATTTTATTTTATTTTATTTTATTTTATTTTATTTTATTTTATTTTATTTTATTTTATTTTATTTTATTTTATTTTATTTTATTTTATTTTATCTTATTTTATTTTTCCTTCTATCATCTTTTTTAATTATTTATTTATTAACTATTGTGTGTATTTATTGATTCATTTATTTTTATTTTATATGATAAAAATATTATCATATTATTATAAAAAAGGATCAGAAAAAAAATTAATTTTTTCCACTCTTTTTATATATTATTAATTTTCTATTCTCTATTGTTTATTCTTCTATAGTGGTTTCTTTTTTATTGGATAAATTTTCTTTATCAACAGTAATACCAATTTCTGACTGTTCATTTTTAGATGTTGATTCTTCTTTTTCATTAGATTTTAAACTATTATTATTCTTATTGTTTTCTTCATTCTTGCTTTCTTTATCATCGTTATTTTTTTTGGGAGTACTTTTACATCCAAATATACCTAATAATAACATTATAAAAGCTAAAATAGCCATGATTAAAAAGGCAATATTAATACCATACATTTTTGGATCTTTTTTTGTTGTAGAAACAGCTTCGGTAGCTTTAGTCATAATTGAAACAAATAAAGCAGTACCTAATGCACTACCAATAAAACGAATAGAATTAAATAGTGCAGTAGCATCTGAAGCCTTTAATTTTGGAATATCTCTCATTGCCCAAGTATAAAATGGCATAATAACAATACCAATAGCAAAGAATCTAAAACAGTTAATACAAGACACTAACCAAATACTGTGATGTATTTTAATTAAATAAATAGCAAAACTACTTAATGTTAAAAATATTGAACCTACAATAAATAAGAGTTTCATTCCAACTTTATCATAAATTTTACCAGCTAATGGATTAATAATAGCATTAGTAAGAGCACCTGGTAAAACAACTAAACCGGATATTGTAGCAGATTTATTTTTAACTTGTTGAACATATATAGGTATAATAATTGCTGAACCCATAACTATTAATTGTAAAATAAAGGAAGCAATGGCTCCCACAGTATATTCCTTATATTTTAAAACACGAATATCTAAGAATGGTACCTTAATATGCAATTGTCTCCAAACAAAAATAATACTAGCAATAATTCCAATAATTAAAGTAACTAAAACATAAGGGCTCATAAACTTATAGGAACCTATATTGCCTATAGCTAAGGTAATACCACCAAAGGAAAATGCACTAATAATAAATGAAATAACATCAAACTTCTTTTCCATAGTTGGTAATACATCCTCAAATACAAAAATAGCAAAAATAAAAGCAATACCCATAACAATAGCTGCAGCAATAAAAATTGTTCTCCAACCAAAGGAATCGACTAAAATACCAGCAATAGTTGGTGCAACAATTGGGGCTACACTAAGTGATAGACCGTACCATCCCATTACAGATCCAATTCTTTCACGAGGATATATATTAATAATGATTACTTGGGCCATAGATGAAATTAAACCATTTCCACAACCCTGAATAATTCTACCTAGCATCATGATCCAGAAATTAGTAGCAAATGCACAAATAATTAAACCAATTAAAAACGAACCTACGGCAAAACAAAATAATTTTTTAGTTTTAAATCTTGAAATTAAAAATCCTGTAAATGGAGTAATAATAGCTAAAAATAATGTGAAACCGGTTGTTAACCATTGTGCTTTATTTACAGTTATATCTAATGCCTCCATAATTGGAGGTAAAGCAGTTGTTAATGCTGTTGCAAGCATAGATGTTGCAATGCAACTAACATTAATATCTAAAAATATTAATGTTCTCTGTCTATCAGAAACTTTCTTACCTTCGGTTTTTATTAAGTTACTCATATCTTCTTTTTTATTATAATTTTTAATCTTTTTAATTTAATTGAAATTTCTTAATTTATTAATTTAGTAATTTTTACTATAAAATATATATTAAATAATTAATAATATACTAATATAAAAACGATGAAAAAAAAAATTATGTATTAGTTTAAAGAATTATCTTTTATTCTCTAAAATTTGAAAGAATTTTTAAATTTTTATTTTTAATTTTATTTTTATTTTTATTTTATTTTTATTTTTATTTTTATTTTTATTCTTATTCTTACTTTTATTTTTATTTTTATTTTTATTTTTATTTTTATTTTTATTTTTATTTTTATTTTTATTTTTATTTTTATTTTTATTTTTATTTTTATTTTTATTTTTATTTTTATTTTTATTTTTATTTGATTTAATGAATTAATATATAAATAAAAGATTTTAACCTTTAATTTTGGGATAATCAATTAATATTAATTGAATTATGAAATTTTAATTATTGAATTGATTTTATTTTATTATTATTATGTTTTTACTATTTATTTTACTTTATTTTCTTTATGTATTAATATTGGTATATTGCAACTAATAGATTAGTTACTTATTAATTATTTTATTATTTTTTATTAATTAAATCATTATAAATATATGTTTATATTTTTATAGAAAAAAAAGTAATAGTAATAAAAATTCTTAAAAATAAAAGATTAAATAGGAGTAAAAATATTTCTTAATTATATATAATTTTGATATATATTCAAATATTATATTAAAAAGTTTAAAATATATGAAATTTTTATTATTTAATATATTATATAATATATTGTTAATATATTATTTTATTAAATTATATTAATTAATCATAATTATATATATTATCTTTTTTGCTAAGTCACTAATTATAAAAAAAATGTCAAGTTAAAATATGGATAAAATATATATATATATAAAATAATCTATAATATATATATTATTTAATTAATTTAAGTTCATTATTATTTTCAATAATTATCTTTATAATTACTCCATAATATATTTATGAACAGAACTTAAACTTTATCTATGATTTAACTTTAAATATACTTATTTATTTAATAATATTTAAAAATATTATCCATATATGTGTGTGATAATTGTTTTGTATTAAGAAATTTTTCAAGTATTTGTAATTATAATAATTATTGCTTATTATTTTATATTTAAAATTAAAATTATAAATTTATTACCAATAGATACCTGTTACAATTTTACAAATCTATTTTTTATCTGTTAAATTAGAAGTAATTAATAATTTAAAAATTTTCTAGTTTTGCCTTCACTGAGAAAAAAAAAACCTTTAATGTTGTACAGTAATTTATATATATAAATATATAAAAACAAAAAAAAAAAACTATATATACATTATATTAGTTTTATTTAAGAGAAGAATTAGAAAAACATTAATTGTTCTAAAGGACTTTTTATAATAAAATATAATTAAAATTAACAATTCCTCTTATTTTAATCATTATTTTTAATTTAGATTTAACATTTTTTTTGTATAATAGTCAAATTATATCTACTTAATTTTTTGATTATATCTTATAACTCTTAATAACTAAAAATAATATATTATAACTTATTAATTATAATAATTCTTTATTTTGTTAAAAATTCTGATACTTTTCCAAATAATCAGAATGTTTAATAAAATAAGATGAAAAAATCATATGCTTCTATTTAAACTTGTATATTTAATAATTTTTATAATTTATTACTCCTCTTAAATAAATAAAGAATTATAATAAAACAAACATTAAAAAATTATATTTTAGAATTCCATATTATTTTGAATATTATTAAATATGATAAAAAAAATTTTTTTTTCAATATTATTAATAAATTAATAATTAACTTTTTTTTTTTATTTAAGAAAAAAATATATATTATTTTTTTATTATTTAAAAAAAAAAAATTAAAATTAACCTTCTTTAAATTAAGTATAAAATAATATTATTTTAATAAACTTTATTTTTGAAAAAACAAATAATAATAAAATTTAGGATAAACAATATTGTTTTAGTAGTTTTCGATATGTTCAATATTTTTTTTTTTATTTTATATTTAAAACTTTTATATAGATTATCGTTTAATAGATTAAATACAATAGACTACATAATATAATGCTAAGTTATATATAATAAATTTTATATCATTTGATAAAACTACAAAAAATGAATAACGCATTTACTTTTATTTTTCTATTTTTGATAATAGATATAATAAAAAAATGTGTTAGTGAAACATTTCCAAATAATAATCAATTTATAACGGAGTTTGTTATAGATACTTACGATATAAATGATAGCATTCAAAGATATAACTTGAAATTTAATTTAACAACAAATTTTTTTAATGAAAATGAAGAAATTCAAGATTTGTAGGATATTTAATTATTTTATAATTTCGTTTTTAGTTTCTACTTTATTCTTATTTTTTAATAATAATAATAATATATATATATATATATATATATATATTTATCTATATTTATATTTAAATAATATATTATGTAATTAAAAAAAAAAAAAAAAGAACAAATATAAAAACAGTAATAATATGCTCTAAAGAAAATATTGATAACAAAAAAACCACTCTTTTATTATGGAATACAGCATACCCAAGTGGACCATTATATTTATCTTTAGTATATTTAAATGCTTTTCCAATATGGCTAAATAAACAAGAAAATAAATCATTTTGTCTTAGAGTTGATAGTGTTGGATGGTATATATTAAAAAAAAAGTATATATTCAATATTATACATTTTTATTTAAAATAATTATTAGTTCTTACATTTAAAATATTTTAAATGTTAGGTCTGACAATGTAAATGCAAAAATATGTGATGATAATGATCCTAATATTCCATGTCCAGATTTAATAGTGCTTGGAACAACACAAGTATTATCCAAAATCAATATGAACTAATTAAATTTAATTATCTCAACATAATAGTTATATTAATATTAATTATATAAAAACAATTATTCACATTAAAATATTATACATATATAAAATCAGTTAGCATATAGAAATAATAATGGAGAAACGTTAGATTTGAAAAAATATTTTAGAAAATTTTTTAAAGAAACAGGAAATTCTTTGGAAAGTTTAATGTACAAATATTCTCTTTATGATTGTATGTTGATTTTTTAATTTTATATAAATATATAGATTAAAAATTCTATAATTATATTGCAATATTAAAAACTTTATTATTTAATATATATAAAATATTGATAAAAGACTTTCTAAATAATGAATGGCTAGCTGTTCCAATAATTGTTGATTTTAGAACTTTTAGATTTAATAAAACAACATTTGATTATTGTATTAATAAAGGATATGATCTTCATTATCCACCTGTAAATATATATATAAACTTTTTAAAAATTATTTAAATATTATAATATTTATTCTTACTAATATGAATCACTTTATTCATTTATATATATTTTCTTATTTATTTATCTATTCATTTTATATAACTTATAACTGATTTAATAGCCTTTGAGCGATTATTGGTAAATTTTAAAAAATAAATAAACAAATAAATAATATATCTATTTTAAAATATATTAATATTATTAAATGTTAATTATATCACTTTATAGGGGAACGAACTACCAAAAAACTGTACAAGATCATATATAATATAAAATATATAATAATATTTATATTTACAATATTTTTTTATTAAATAAATTTTGAAAAATATAATTTTAATAATATATTAAATTAATTATTCAAAAAGTGGACTTGGGAAAAAGTTGTTGAATATTCAAAAATGATAACCGAATGTACTAAAAATCCAGGATTAAAATTTTTTGGGGGTGTATCTGAAGGTTTGATATTAAATACATTTTTTATTTAAATAGATAACTTTAATAAGTTATATATAATACTATATTATATTGTCAATAATTTTTTTACTAATTTATTATTATTATTATTATAAAAATTATTATTATTATTATACTTTTATAATCAATAATCTTAATTAAATTAAATAAATATATATTGTATTTATTTTTATTATTTTTCTCTTAACAAAGATGCTAAATTTTTCATATCTTATTGTCAATCAGTTGGTATACCATTTATCATAGATGATAATGAGTTAAATATTAAAAAATGTGGATTAAGAGGAAAAGAAAATATTAAAAAACTATTACCATTAAAAACATTATTCGAAAATCATTATGTAAAAATACCATATATTTTTTTATTAATTTAACTTACAATCATCAATAAAAGAAAAGAAAAATACTCATTTTAAAAATATTAAAATATATAGATTGAAGAATGGTTAGATCCAGAACAAATTGAAAACTGGAAAAAAAAAGAATATCCTAAAACCATTAAAGATCAACCAATATTTACCTATTTTAAACCACAAAATCCTAATTATACTCTTACTAATGGAATGATGATTGACGTATTAGATAATTCTGTATGCTAGATAAAAAATATATAATGTCTAAAATATATATATATATATAATATAAAATATTAATAAAAAATGTTTATAATAAAATTTTTAAATATTTTAGAAATATTCAGATTTGTTTCATACGGTAATAATATAGTTTCTTTATTTTACTAATTATAATAAATTATATTAAACACTATATTTTTTTTTGTTTTTTTTTTTATAATTTTTATTATCAAATGAATTTCATTATATGAAATGTTCAATACTAATAGTACTATCCAGGAACCTCAACTTGTATGAATAAAAATAAAAATTTAATAACTTATTAATACTTATTCTTAGTATAGCTATTAATATTAATATATTTATTGATTGATTGTTATTATTTATTGTTATATATTATTATTCAATATCATTATTATAATTTAATATTATCATTATAATTTAGTATTATTATTATTATTATTATTAATTTATTAAATATGATAATTATATATTCATTTAATGTTTTATTTATATAAATATAAATATTGTAATTTAAATAAAGTCCTTGGAGGATCTGGTAATTAAATATTAATATATATACATATATATTATAAAACAGAAGTAAATTAACAGTATTTTATAAATTAAAAGGGATTATTATCACAAAGAAATCAAAATATCCGGATATATTATTTGAATATATAAAAATATTGGTAGATGATAATTATCCATATTTTTCAGAGCTAAACGTTTCTATTACTGTAACATATCTTTTTAATTGCAATATTATTAATGATAATTTATTTATTTGTTTGTTTGTTTATTTATTTATTTATTTATTTATTTATTTATTTATTTATTTATTTATTTATTTATTTATTTATTTATTTATTTATTTATTTATTTATTTATTTATTTATTTATTTATTTATTTATTTATTTATTTATTTACCTACTTATTTACTTATTTACTTATTTATTATTTAATACTAATTATCTTAATCTATATATATTTTTTTATTCTAATATATAAGCCTTTTGAAAATATTTTTGGAAAAAGGTATTTTTTTTAATCATAAAATAAATATTGAAAAAAATCAAAGAAAGAAAAAAAGAAAATAAAATAAATTTATACATATTTAAATAAAAAAATTATATTATCATTCAAATTTAATAGGTGTAATGAAAGCACGGTAAAAAAATCTAAAAAAGACCTTTGTAATTCATTACTAGAATCTGAAGGAACTTATCCATATTATTTTGAATATGACGGACATATAAATACAATTTATTTATCTCATATATCTGTTAACTCTGATAGAGGAATCTTAATTGATACAAAAAATTCACTAAATTCTGGAATTTTCAATAGTATTTTCGAAAATAAAAATTATATATGTGATAATAGCGCTAACTATAAAAAAAATACAATAACATATTCTAATAAATATGAATTATTATTTCCTATTAAAAATAATGAAGTAATTATTTTGAAATCTATGGAAGATATTGAAATTAAACTAAATGACAATGAAATATGCTCAATATATGATGACACTTTAAAAAAAGGGAAGCCAATGCAGGTACACATAATTTATAAAAAAACATTTTCATAAATATTATTAACTATATATATATATTTATTTATTTTATTTTATTTTATTTTATTTTATTTTATTTTATTTTATTTTATTTTATTTTATTTTATTTTATTTTATTTTATTTTATTTTATTTTATTTTATTTTATTTATTTTATTTTATTTTATTTTATTTTATTTTATTTTATTTTATTTTATTTTATTTTATTTTATTTTATTTTATTTTATTTTATTTTATTTTATTTTATTTTATTTTATTTTATTTTATTTTATTTTATTTTATTTTATTTTATTTTATTTTATTTTATTTTATTTTATTTTATTTTATTTTATTTTATTTTATTTTATTTTATTTTATTTTATTTTATTTTATTTTATTTTATTTTATTTTATTTTATTTTATTTTATTTTATTTTATTTTATTTTATTTTATTTTATTTTATTTTATTTTATTTTATTTTATTTTATTTTATTTTATTTTATTTTATTTTATTTTATTTTTATTTTATTTTATTTTATTTTATTTTATTTTATTTTATTTTATTTTATTTTATTTTATTTTATTTTATTTTATTTTATTTTATTTTATTTTATTTTATTTTATTTTATTTTATTTTATTTTATTTTATTTTATTTTATTTTATTTTATTTTATTTTATTTTATTTTATTTTATTTTATTTTATTTTATTTTATTTTATTTTATTTTATTTTATTTTATTTTATTTTATTTTATTTTTATTCTTATTCTTATTCTTATTCTTATTCTTATTCTTATTATTATTAATTGATATCATCATTCTTTTTAATTGATATATATATATATATATTTAGTTTCCATACAGTACCTTGTAAGTTATAACTATATTTTATATAATAAAAAAATATTACAATATATATATTATTATAATATTAATATTTAATTTAAAATAGTTCAGAGATCAATGATTTTGAAGTAAATGCACCCGTTTCTTTATTTTTAGCACATCTTTACTATAAACATAATAATACTAATGAAGGATCGTTTGAAGATATATTGAATGAGTGTTGTGATAATGTTGATTATTCTTTTCTTCCATCATGTCTTAATAATAATAATATAATAACTTCAATAGGTGAATGTGATGAAAAAACACTAGAAAGAAAAATAACATATATAAACTGTAAACTTCCAGATAATTCGAATAATGATATCAGACAAGCAATTCAATGTTCTTATATACCATATAAAAATAGTAAAGGAATTTTTATCACCGTATTAGTTGGTTTTACATTATTAATAGATATAATATTTATTATCCTTATTATAAAGTACATCGAAAAATCAATTAGATATTTAACATAATATATTGATTATATTTAAATAATCTTAATTTTTTATTTAATAAATATTTAAAATATAACTCTACTAATTAAAAAAATTTTAAATTATTAAAATATGTCTAGAAACCGAAAAGAAAGATGTGTATATATATCTGGTATAGGCTTTTTAATATCATTAATAATATCAACAATTATATTAAATATTTCGGTATTATTCTGGATTGGAGAATATAAAAAAATTAATTGTATTCTAAAAGTATGGACCATGATCATTGGAGTTAGTATATATTATATTATTTATATAAATTAATAATGAAAGAAAAAAATAAAAATAAAAATGATATTAATTTCTAATAATTATTATAATAATTATTAAATAGATTACTGGATTTATTAGTTCTTATTCAATTAAATCTGAAATTATTATTTCTGTATATAACAATAGAAACATTACAAAATCTAATAATAAATATAGAAGTTTTCTGTCTTACATAATTATGGGAATCATTCAAACTATTTTATTAATAATATGGACATTCACACAAAAAGGTGTAATCCAAAAAGAAAGATTTAAAGATAACATTAACTATAGTTATGATATATGTTCATATGGAAATGAATATATAATAACTATAATATATAGTATTGATTATATATTGTTATTAATATCAATTTTTATGGCTTATAGAGGAAGAAAAGGTAAATTTAGAAAAACAAAATTAATATATAAAAGAAATACAAATTTATTTTTTATAATTATTAATAAATATTTTTATTTATAATATTTTTAAAAATATAATTATAAAAATATATATATGTATTATATTATTGGTTGTGACTAAATATGATTATAATTTTGACAAACTATAATAATAATATATTTATTAACAAAAAAAGTACCAAGTGATTTTTATGATGTAATTTTTTTTACCTTTTATAATTATTATTATTAATATTATTATTATTATTATTATTATTATTATTATTATTATTATTATTATTATTATTATTATTATTATTATTATTATTATTATTATTATTATTATTATTATTATTATTATTATTATTATTATTATTATTATTATTATTATTATTATTATTATTATTATTATTATTATTATTATTATTATTATTATTATTATTATTAGCATTATTATATTATTATTATTATTATTAGCATTATTATATTATTATTATTATTATTATTATTATTTTTATTATTATTATTATTATTATTATTATTATTATTTATTAATGATTTTAAAAAATTAATTAAATTATCACTATCATTAATTAATTATTATTTATTATATGTTAGTCAAAAAAAGTATTCATTACTTCTTTAATTTCAATTTTTCTGGTAATTATACATATATATATTATTAATTTATAATTCAATTAATATATTAAACATAATATATATATATATTAATGTAATATTAATTAAAATAGTTAACATTATGTTACCTTGCAGTAATAATGGACTTCAACACAATAACACCATATATCATTATTTTAATATTAATTATTCTTACAACATTAGTAATAAATATTATATTTATTATTCCTAAAGTATTAATTATATTTAATATCAACATCGAATCGGAAGTTTCGGTTGTTGTTGTGAGTACACAAAATAAAATTGATACAAGAGATTTTGAAAGAACGTCTGATAAATCAAGGAGATTTTCGACAATGTATAATACTGTTAAAAGATAATTGATAAACTAATAAAAAAACTTTTTTTATAACAATATCCACTAAAATTTATCCACAATCATAATATATATTAAATATAATAATCAATAAATTAATTTATATTAAATTCTAATTATTATATTTTTTTTAAATACCTTTTTATTATTATTTCAATTATTTTCTTTTTATTCTATTCTATTTCATTATCTTTTCTTTTTAAAGTAATACAAAAAAATTGATTATATTAATATATATTAGAATATAAACAATATATTTATTTTTATATATATTTTTTATATATGTGGATGTTATCATTTAATTTATTAAATTAAAAATTAATTTAAATAAAAATTAACAAATAAAACGAATTCTATTATAATAGTTTATCACAATAAAAAAAAATTTATAATCTTTAAAAAATAAAAATAATAAAAAATAATAAAAAAAATAAAAAAAAAATAAAAATAAAATATAAAAAAAACGAATATAAAAAAATAACAATATTTTATTATATATTAATATAAAATAAAAAATAAATAAATGAAAAAAATATATCATAACATCATACAATATATAAGAAAGTAAAATAAAGATTATCTAAATTTTCAAAAAAATATTCAATTTTTTATCTCTTTTTTCTTTTTTAAAAAAAATATTGTTCTCTTTAAAAATTTTTACAATCTTATTATAAACAATTGATGAATACAATTTTCAGTAATTTATATATTATTTATTTATTTATTTATTTATTTATTTATTTATTTATTTATTTATTTATTTATTTATTTATTTATTTATTTATTTATTTATTTATAAATTTTAATTATTATATTAAATATTAAAAATTTTTTTTTTAAAATTTAATTTAAATTATCAATTGATAATATATTAATTTTTCATAAAAGGGGTTAGCTTTTTAGTTTTAACAACATATTAGTTTATTTAAACATATAATGAACTATATATAAAATATATTAATGGCTTTTTTTTTACAAATAAAAAAAAAATGCATCTCTTTTTTTATTATTAAATTTGTTTATTTATCTAATATTTTTATAATGGATAAATAAAATAATACATAAATAGATAAAAAAAAATTAATATTTATGTATTATTTTATTTATCCATTATAAAAATATAAAATCAAAATTTTTTCATATATTTATATTATATATGTTAATTTATTTAATATAAATTATTAAATATCACATGTATCTATTAAAAGTGTAATAATTTAATTTAATAATGAAAACTTGAAAAAGTATAAATAGAAAAATAAAGAAAATATTTTTTTTATTTTTTTTTTTTTTATTTTTACAAAACTATAAAAAAAATAGTAATTTGTACATTTTGAAAACATTATATATATTCTAAAAGTAAGTTATTTAGATGTAATTTAGTAGTAATTTTCATTTACTTTTAAAAATTTAATATAAAATAAAAATATAAATAATTATATTGTTAATTTTTTCTCATTTGTTATAATTTCTTTAATTATTACTTTGTTGTTTATTATTAATTATAAAATTAAAATTAATTTATTATTTTTATTTATTTTTATTTATTTTTATATTTATTAATTTTTTTTTTTATTTACTAAAATAACTAGATTTGAATATATTTAATATAATCAACATAATTTTAAGTGTAAAATTATAATATATTTTATCTTTGAATTCTTGTAACAAGTAAAAAAGGTGTATTTACCATCTCCATTAATTTTTTTTGAAATAATTATTACATGAGCAATATTATAAAAATGTCTAACATCTACCAAAAATTAGCCAAAAACTACGAAGGAGAATTAATGGCTACTTTAAAAAAGTTTATTGCCATTAAATCTTTCTACGATGAAAAGACTGTTAGTAAGGAAAATCCATTTGGTGAAGGTGTAACTAAGGGTTTAAATTTTATTGCAGAACTCGCCAGAAAGGATGGTTTCAAAGCTACCAACTATGACAATAAAGTCGTAGAAATTACTGCTGGAGATTATGAAAAGAATGTCACTCTTTTAGCTCACACTGATGTTGTTCCAGCTGGTGGTTCTGGTTGGGAATACGATCCTTTCACTCTTACTGAAGTTAACGGTGTTTTACGTGGTCGTGGTGTCAGTGATGATAAGGGTCCATTATTATCTTCTTACTATGCTTTAAAATTACTTAAGGATAACGATCTTTTAGGTAAATACCAAGTTCGTTTACTTGTTGGTGGTAACGAAGAAAGTGGATCTGCTTGTATGCATCATTATTTCCAAACTTTAAAAATGAAACAACCTACTTATGGTTTCTCTCCAGATGCTGATTTCCCATTAATTTACGCTGAAAAGGGTATTATTAACTATGAAGTTGAAGCTGATTTCGATTTACCAAAAATTCATTCCTTCAATGGTGGTGTAGCCTTCAACAGTGTTATTGATAAATTTGTTGTTAATATGGATAATGATCCAAAATTCATTGATTTCTTAAAACAAAATAAGGTTGAATTTACTCATGAAGTTAATGATGACCTTATGGATATTACTTTCGTTGGTAAGACTGCTCACGGTTCTACTCCAGAATTAGGTATTAATGCAGCTATTGTCGCTCTTACCCAATTAAATGAATTCTACAAAATTAATGAATTAAAGAAGATTGTTGATTTATACACTGATCCATACGGTCGTGGTATTAATGCTTACAACGAAAGCAAGGATATGGGTAAGAACAGTATGAATCTTGGTATCGCTGAATATAAAGATAAGCACTTAAAATTAGTTGTTAACTTCCGTCATGTTAACGGTGTTGACAAGGATGCTGTTATTAAGAATATTGAAGAAGCTAATAAGCCATTCTCAATTAAGGTTACTCTCGTCAACCCATTACTTTTCTATCCATTAGAATCTACTTTAGTTTCTACTTTATTAAAGGTTTATCAAGAAGAAACTGGTGACATTGAAAGTAAGCCACTTGCTATTGGTGGTGGTACATATGCTAAAGATGCTGATAATGTTGTTGCCTTCGGTTTAACTTTCCCAGGTCATGAACCAGATATGCATGGTCCAAAGGAAAACATGTTCAAAGAACATTTATTCAAAGGTATTCATATCTATGCTCATGCTATTGCTGAACTCGGAAAGAAGATTGAAGAAGAAAGTAACTAAATGTGTATATATTAAAAAAAATAGTATAAAAACATTATTTAAATTTATAAATAAATTATATATTGATTTTTAAAAATTAAAAAAAAATAAAAATAAAAATAAAAAAAATCAATATTTTTATATTTTAATTATTTAAATGAATAATTAAATTTAAATGATTAAATAATTTTTCATTTTGTTATATATTAAATACATAAATAATAATAACATAATATAAAACACACACACATAAAAAAAAATTAACTCCATATAATAAAATATTTAAATAATTAATAATTTAAACTTATAAAAAAAAAAAAAGTTGATTATTCATTATAATAAGCACATAAAAAATGTAAAAAAAATCATAAATAAAAAAATAAATAAAATAAAATATATAACTCAAATTAAAATTAATTATAATAATATCCTTTTTTTTTTTATTATTATTATTTTTTTATGAAATATTCATTGTTTATTTATTATTATTGATTATTTATTATGGATTATTTTATTCATCATTATTTCTAATTACGATTAGGATTATTAGGATTATTATTAATTTTACTAATTAAACAGATCAAAATTAAAATTCAATTATTATTATTATTATGTAGTTCTAAAATAAGAATTAATAATTTTATTTATTAATATTATAATTTATTAGATATATATTAATTTATTTTATTTCCCTATATATCCTATATATAATAAACAAATTTAATTAATAAAAATGAAAATTTTAATTAAAAAATAATATAGTTTTTTATTAAAAATAATATAACTATAAAAAGTTATTGGTAAAATAATCCGTAATATTACTTTTTTATTTTTTTATTTTTTTTTTTATATAAAAATAATATTTTTTATAAAATATTTCTTTTTTTTTTTTTTCTTTTAGATTTAAAAATCCAATTTAATGCATCTGTTATAGTTTATTAACAAAAATCAATTGAATATTTGTAATATTTTTATTATTCATTAGAAATTTATATTTATTTATAATCCACATTATTTACTTATTTATTTATTTATTTATTATTTATTTATTTATTTATTATTTATTTATTTATTTATTATTTATTTATTTATTTATTTATTTATTTATTTATTATTTATTTATTTATTTATTTATTTATTTATTTATTTATTTATTTATTTATTTATTTATTTATTTATTTATTTATTTATTTATTTATTTATTTATTTATTTATTTATTTATTTATTTATTTATTTATTTATTTATGATTATGATTAATTATGAATTATTATTTTTATTTTAAATGTAACAATTTTTTATAATATTTTTATTATTTATTTATCTATAGTTTTACCAATTAATAAATCTGTATTTAGACATTAATATATTTTTTGTGAAACATTTACAAAATATGCATTAAATTTCATTAAAAGAAAATAGAAAAATTTTTTTGAATAATCTTATTTAATAATATTTCTTAACATTATATATTTTAAACTATTTTAATATTTCTTATATTATTATTAAATAAGTTACCCATTAATTTTAATTTTTTTATTCATACATTTTTTATAGTATATATCATTTTTAACATTTCCTAATAAATTAAATATATTTCTATTTAAGTTCTGAAAAAATAGAAATATTTTTATTTATTAGTATGATTTTCTAATTATTTTCGTTTAAAGACTTTATAATAAAATTCTATGAATAATAAGAATAAAATATAATAAAATAATAAAAAATAAAATAGGTTTTATTTAATAATGAAAAATTTAAAAAATAATGAATTTGATAAAATGAAATAAGTTTTATTTAATTATTAAAAGTATTGTTATATATATAGGATCACTACCAATATTAAGAATATTATATTTTTATTTACAAATAATGAATGTAATTAAGTTATTTGTCGTTAAAATATAAATCTACATTAATTCTGTCATAATTATTTTTAATATTTTTATTAGTATTATTATTATTATTATTATTATTATTATAATTTATATTGCTATTATACTATTACTATTATTATTATTATTATTATTATTATTTATAAAGATAAAATACTATTATAATATTACTATTAGTATTATTAGAATGACTATAAATATTATTATTATTTTATAAAGATAAAATACTATTATAATACTACTATTAGTATTATTAGAATGATAATAAATATTATTATTATTTTATAAAGATAAAATACTATTATAATATTACTATTAGTATTATTAGAATGACTATAAATATTATTATTATTTTATAAAGATAAAATACTATTATAATACTACTATTAGTATTATTAGAATGATAATAAATATTATTATTATTTTATAAAGATAAAATACTATTATAATATTACTATTAGTATTATTAGAATGACTGTAAATATTATTATTATTTTATAATAAAAAAAAAAAAGAAATAAAGGTTTCTTTATATTTAATAAATATTTAATAGCAATATAATAATAATAATAATAGTAATATTATATTTATATGCTATTGTTAATATTACCATTACCATATTAGTAATTAAAAAATACTAAAAGTATTATTATGCTAATTCTAATACTAATAATAATAATATAGTCATACTAATATAATAATTATATTAATAGTAATAATAATTATCATAAATAATAGTAATAAGTAATAATAATATAAAATATTAAAAATAATTAATGTATATTAATATCTAAAGAAAAATAATATATAATATTTTACTTGAAATATCTGTTACAACCTTTCTTATAAAATACAATAATGTATTTCTTTTGTACATTATATATACATTTAAAACTATTAACTAAAATATTTAATACACGTTAAAATATGATTGGTTTATTATTTTTTAATTTGTAAATATTATAAAAATAAATGATTAATATTAATAATTATTGATTTTACAAATACAATATTAAATTAAAACAAACATCATTTTAGTTATTTTAAATATTTATTATAAATAATGTATTATGAAAGCTATATAAAACTATGAATATATATAAAACAGATTTGTATTAAATACATATTAGAAATATAAAAACATTTATTACTTACTATATTTAATAATTTACATCTTTAGTTTTTTTACATCTTTAGTTCTTTCATATTTAATGTTTCTATGTATAAAAAATTAATTTAATTTATACATGTTTAATATTAATTATTGTGATTGTTGATGTGACATGACATATAAAAGAATATAAAACTAAAGAAAAGAAAAAGAGTATAATAAAAAAATATGGAGTTATTTTAAATAATTAATATTGTATTTTAAATAGAATGTTTATATAATATAATCATTTATATTGTTTATATATTATCTGAGTGTTGCATTTCGGCAATGTACATGAAATTTTTTGCATTGAATGGTCCTTTACGCCACATTTTATATTGTAAATTTATATAAATATTTTTAACGCCACATTTATATAAAAATTTTTTAAGAGAGTTTATATACTACTAGTACTTGTATATTAAAGCATTTCTTATTTATTTCATAATTTAAAGAATTATAAATATAAATTTTAAATTTCACTTAATATTTTATTTATTTCATAATTTAAAGAATTTATAAATTTTAAATTTCACTTAATATTTTATTTATTTAATAATTTAAATAATTATAGATAAATTTTAAATTTCACTTAATATTTTATTTATTTCATAAGTTAAATAAAAAAAAAAAAAAAAAGAAATATTAATAAAAAGAAGATGTCACTAATAAATTGGTTTCATAAATCAATAATAAATAAAATATTGATTTTAATAATATAATAAATTTTTTATTAATTTAATTTATAAGCCACAATATAATACATTTAAATAATACGTTATTTTAATGCGCGATACATTTACAAAATACATTGCCGAAATGCACACTTCCCATATATTATATAATACATTTGTATTTGTATGTTTTAAATTTTTTACAAAACACATCATTAAATAGCAAATAAAAAAATGTAGAGTAATATTATATATAGAAAAAAGAAAGATTAAATAATAAATAATAATATTAACAATAATAAATAATAATAATAATAATTATAATTATATATAATGTATGTATATAATGTATGTATTAATATTAAATTTTATTTATTATTATTTTTTAATATTATTAATTTATTATGATTTATGATATTAAATATAAATTAAAATATGATTAATAAATATTATTATATTAAATATTTAAATAAATGATTAATATTATAATCATATCCATATTTAAAATTATTGATATACATTTTCAAATCTCATTTTATTTTAATTTTACCATTTAAGATATTATAAAAAATTAAAAGACTTTTCTTTATTTTGTATTTTTTTTTCTAAAAACAAAAAAAAAAGTTTAAGAAAAAAAAAAATAAAATAAAATAAATAAAATCATTAATTTAGTATCTTTAATATTATTTTTTTGAAAAAAATAATAAAAAGAGCAAATATAAAATAAAAGGTAAAATATTATAAAAAAATTTTATTTTTATTATATATATATATTTATTTTTTTTTTCTTTAATCAGAATAAATTTATATCAATAATAATATATATTAAAAATAAAATTAAATTTATATAATCATAAAAAAGAAAAGATAATTAAAAAATATTTATGTATCTTATATATATATATATATATATATAATTCTTTAGATTAAAATTTAATATCAAAAAAAAAAATAAAAATAAAAATTATTATATTATATTAAAATGACTGAAAGTACATTAAAGAATAGAAGGAAGGAAAAGAAGGATTCTTCTGAAAAGGTAGAAGAAAAAGTTAATGAAAAAAAGGTTAATGAAAAAAAAATATCACAAAATATTAAAGAAAAAAAAGTTGAAAAGGAAAATGGAAAAGGATGTTTTTGTCCAGGTTTAATTGTTAAAGCTGTCATTGTTGGTATTATGGGTGTCGTAGCTTGGTATCAAGTAATTATTCTATTAAAATAAAATATATATTTTATAATTTTTTATATGCTTTTTTTTTTTTTTTTTTTTTTTTTTGAATTATAAAGTAATAGTAAATTTAGTATATAGTTAATAATTATAATTCTTGTTTTTTTTTATCTCAAATATATTAAATATTTTAATATTAATTAATCATTTAAATTCAATTATTAAATCATAATTTTTTATTATTTATTATTTATTATTTATTATTTATTATTTATTATTTATTATTTGTTATTTGTTATTTATTATTATTTATTATTTATTTAAAATCTTTAATTTATTAATAATTAATTATTTATATATTTACTTTTTTTTTTTTTATTTATTATTTATTTATTTATATTATTATTGTTTTATATTTTTATTTTTTATTTTTTTTCTTATTTCTTTGTCTTATTTAATATATTTACAATTAAAATAGTGTACTCAAATTAAGAAGGCTACAACCCTTCTTGAAGATCTCCAAAATGATCGTAAGGCTATGTGTGTTGATTTCGAACATAAAATAAAGGAAGAAAAGCAACATTTCTCTCAAGCTGATCTACTTCCTTACTTTGCCGTTACTTTTGAACCACGTCTTTCATATGAAAATCAATGGCTCAAAGATTTCCTTGCTACCAAAAATATTACTGAAGAAGATCGTTACAAGAATGAAGAAGCTGAAATGAAACGTAGAGAATCTTTATATGGTCCATACATTGAAAATGGTTTCGAACATGATGATCGTTTCTACATTAAAGTATGATAAAGATTCTTTATTTAAGTTATTATTTCATTATAATAAATTATATTATTGTATATTAATATAAAAATGTTTAAAATATATAACAAAACAAAAACTTTTTTTTCGATATACCATTAATAAATAAATATATATATTTTTTAAATATATATATAATATTAATAATAATAATAGCTTTCTTCTCCAGAAGTTGGTTATGGTCTTTTTGCTAAAACTGATATTCCAGCTGGTTCCGTTATCGGTGTTTACGGTGGTCGTTTAACTCGTGTATACCAAAATGGTATTACTGATACTGATTATGCCTGGTCATACCAAAACTACGAAGATCCAGAAACTGGTGAAACTTTTGAAATTTGTATCGATGGTCGTATATTTGGTAAATATTAAATGAATAATATTTTCTTTATCTTTTAATATTTTATTATATATTATTAAATAATGACATTCAATTTTTATCAATATATATAAGTAAAATTATAAATATAATTAAGTTACTAAAGTTATATTTATTTCTTTATATTTTTTAATAATAAAATAAATAAAAATAAAAATGAATAATTAAATAATAATTATAATTATAATAATTATAGGTACTTGGTTAAGATTCGTTAATCACAAACACGATTCTGAAGCTAATTTATATGGTATGTATGTTCCATATAAGAATAACTGGTACTTAATGTATCATGCTAGAAACTTTATTCCAAAGGATGAAGAATTATTCACTTCTTATGGTGATTTCTACTGGGAAGCTAGAAAGGATTCTCACCATTTCGAAGCTGAACCAGAAAACAATTACTAATTCCATAATATAATATAATTTATTTAAGTTATTAATTAAATTATTAAATATAATAAAAAAATAAATAAAAATAAAATAATAAAAAAAAGAACAAAAAAAAATAATAATTAAAATAAAAAAATAAAAATAAAAAAAATAAAAAAAAAAATAATAATAATAAAAAAGAGCAAATAATATTTAACAATAATAATAAGAAAACGTATGTAATTAATATATATATATAATTTTTCTAAGAAATTATTCATCATAGAATTTTTTTTTTAATTGAAAAAAAAAATGTTATAGTAATAAAAAATTACAAAAAATTTTATTTAAATAAATTAAATAAAAAAAAATAGCGAAAACTGAAAAATAAAATTATAATAAAATTAAAAAGAAAAACAAAAAACAAAAAAACTAAAATATTATAAATATATAATATTTTTCAAAAATAAAAATAATATAAAATATATATTAATTACAGTAATAATATAATAATAGCAGTAAATAGTGAAAATATTAGAAAAATATCAAAAAAAAATTTTTTTTTACAAACATTAAAGAAATTAAAAAATACATTTTGTATGTATTTTGATCATTTAATAGTTCTTGATAATATGTAATAATATGTTAATTCCTACATAACATTTCATATCCTCCTTATTCTCATTATTACTAATTGGAACAGTTTGTCTTTTTTTCTTACTTTGTATTGTCTATCATTTCACTATATAACTGTATATGTGATAGTTATAAATAATTTTTTTTTTTATATGTAATTACCTATTACCATGGTACTATTACTTTCAATTGGTTCAATAATTAACTTTTCTTCTACTTTAGTGTCAGTTTTAATTTTATTATTAATTTTAAATATAAATTATATTTAATTCGTTATAGTTGTCATTAATAAATCGAAATTTTCCATATTTATAAAATAATAATAAAATAGTATCTGGTATAATTCCAGTAACTTTATTTTTTTTTAATATTTTTTTTTATATAATTATTTATCTTGATCAAGTATTAAATATAATAAAATCTAACCCTTATTATTTTTTATATATTTATAAGAATATCAATATTACATATCTCATTAAATAATAAGAATAATAGAAAAACTTATTGAACTAGACAATTATAACACTGCAAAAATTAAATTTATTAGTATATGTAACAAACGTTTAATATACTTAAATGAATATAATAACAATTTAGAAATCTGATATAACTATCTCTGTTACTACTTTATTAAGGATATACCATAATATTAAAAGTTATATACGACATCAACACTAATACTTATAATAGATGTTTTATTGTAGAAATTCCACAATAAAACATCATTCAAGACATCTAAAATTCTTGAAACTATACATTTAGATATTATTATTGAGCCAATTAATTTATATTATAATTCTTTTCTACAAATGGTATGAAAATATAATTATATTTATAAATGTATTTAGTAGAAAATCTTATATTTTTCTTTTTTTTTTTTTTATAATAATTTATTTTTTAATTAGTAATAAATTGAAAATTAATAATATGAATCAGTCATAAATTTTTCATATCAATATAATCCCAATCTTTTTGAAAATTGTTAATTTACCTTTTTATTATTCTTGATTTATAAACTTTTAATTATAAAATTTAATTACTATATTTACAAAAGAAAACTATCAAATCAATTTTACTAATTTTTTTTTTTTTGTTATTTTTTTATTTTTTTTATTTTTTTTTTTATTTTTATTTTATTTTTTTTATTTTTTTTTATTATAATTTATTTATTTATTATTATTATTATTATAATAATTTATTTGTATAAAACTAAAAGTACATATATATATATAATGATTTTTTTTTTAAATTAAACATAATTTATATGTTATTTTTAAATATTTTTTTTTTCATTTCTTGTTTTTTTTTTTTTTTTTTTATTCTTATTGCCTATTTATTTTATTTGTATTATATTTTTTTATTTTTATTTTTTTTTTACTTTACTATACTATATTATATATATTATATTATATTATATTATTTTATTTTATTTTATATTATTTTATATTGTATTATTTTTTTTTTGTTTATTTGTTTATTCTTGTTTATGTTATTTTTTATCTTATATATATATTTAAATTGTTCTAATTATATATATATATATTTTAATTTATAAACTAAACTATATAATTTGTTATTACTATCTATTCTTTTTTTTTAAAAATTAATGAAAACAAAAATAATAATAATAGACATATAATAATAAAATCTAATTCTTTAAAAAAAAAATTTATTTATATCCAATAATAGAAAAAAAAAACGAAAATAAAAAAATAAAATAAAATAAAATAAAATAAAATAAAATAAAATAAAATAAAATAAAATAAAAATAAAAGACTAAAAAAAATAATAATAAAGTTTTATTCTTTTAATTACTTTATTATTTTTTTTTAAATCTTTTTATTTATTTATTAATAATAATAAATATTTCTATTTCTATTCTGTTTTTATTAATATTACCATTATTATTATTATTTTATTTATTAAAAAAAAAAGATAAATATAAATTTTTTTATAAAAATATAATATAATATATATTGGAAATATTGAAAATGAGAAATAAGAAAAAAAAAAAAAATTTTTTTTCTATCCTGCGTAATTATTTATTTATTTATTATATATTTAATTGGTTTTGTAGTATACTCATTTGCTCTTTTGCCTAAAATAAAATATAGATTTATTAAAAAATTTTTAATAATAGTATTAGTATAATAATATTTATCTTTTTTAAAAATCAATTTATTATTTATTTATTCGTCTATTTTAATTAAAATTTTATTTTATCTTTTATTTTATTTTTATTAAGTTTTAAATATATATATATATATATATATTTTATTTCATTTTACCATTTTCATTTCTTCTTCATGTTTTTTTCTTTCTTCTTCTAAACTAGATTGTAATTCTTGTATAATTTTAGAATAATAATCTTTATCAGCATTACTATTATTATTAGATAAAGTTTTATTATCATTTGTATTAATAGTAGTACTATCATGACGTTTAGTTGGTGATGTTGCATTAGTTGTATTTAATATTTGATCATGGTCATTATTGGTTGCAGATGAAGTATTTGTTGGTGTTAATAATGAAGGATCATCAGAATTAGAATTTAAATTTGTATTTTCATTAGTATTGATTAAAGCTAAATCATTTGTTGATTTCTTAATAGTGGCAGAAGTAGGTGTTTTTAACACTATTGAATCATTATCATTTGATTCATTAAAGATTTTATTAACTAATTTTTCAATATCTTCATATTGAATTAATTCTAATTTCTTTAATTTATTTTCTGTTTGATTAAGTACTTTTCTTAATTGTTTATTTTCTCCTTCAAGTAATTCAAGTGAATGTTGTTGATCTTCTAATAAATTTTCAACTTCTGATGAAATGCTTGGTATAGGTTGACTATTATTATTATCATTATCATTAGTATTTTCATTCTTACTTTTTGTATCAGCAGTTTTAGTATCATCAAGAAATTCAGAAGAATTATCCTCTTTTGAAGAATAAGAAGAAAGTTTAGCATCTTGTTGTGTAACTAATAATTCTAAATCTTTATTCTTTTTAGTTAATTCTTCAATTAATTTTTTATTATTTTCTAATTCAGCTATTAAATTCTTATTTTCTTTCATTTTTGCTGTTAATTCATCTTTTGATTGTTCATTAATAGATATTTCATTAGCATCCGGTGTAAGCATATCAAGATATTTACCTTCTTGAAGCATTAATTCTAATTCTTTAATATATTCATCTTTTGCTTTTGATTCCTTTTGAAGTTTATCTAATTGAACAGATTGCTTATTTATAGCTTCTTCAATATACTATTTTTAAAATATAATAATAATAATAATAATAATAGTAATAGTAATAATTGGAATTTTAAATTTAGTTTTAAGATATACATTATTAAATTTTTATAAAAATTAATATATATTTAAAATGTATATATATATATATATATATATATATTTACAGGTGGTAATTCATTTTCAGAAATATTTAATGGTGAAAGTAAATTTGCATTATTACTATGAGTTTTCTATATATTATATGAATATATAATACAAATAGTAAATTACAATTAATAATATGAAATATAATATAATTAATTCTACGTATTTTTACTCTAATCATAATATTTATAATAATCATAATGTATAGATAATATATTAATTATTTACTGCTGGTGTTTTTGAAAATTCCAACATCATTTGTGGTGATATTGAAGAACTAGTTAAAATTAATTTTGTTAAATGATCAATACGTTCTTTCAATGCAGTACGTAACTATATACAGAATAAAAATATGTTAAAAATAAATAAATTTTGATATTAATATTAATATTCTTATTTTATATATTAATTGTATTAATTATTATTATAATATATAATATTAAATAAATAAGAAATGAAATAATTTTAATTACCAATTGTTGTTCATGCATTTCTTCCTCCCACTATAAAACAAATAAGCAAATATATAAATATATAAATATATTATTATAATCAAAATAAAAAGATTAATATAAATATTTAAATTAACATTATTATTTAAAAAAAAGTTGAACCATACTTTTTGTCTTTCTTGTTGTAATAGCATTAATTCTTCATCTTTTTTTCCATCTTCTAAAGAAGTTGACATATTACTCATATCAGTTGCTACTTGTAATTTAACCTTTAATTCATTAATTTCTTTTTTATATTTTTGAATTAAAGCCTTATCATCAAGTACCTTTTTTCATGAAAATAATAATAATAATAATAATAATAATAATAATAATAATAATAATAATAATAATAATAATAATAATAATAATAAAATTATAAATAATTATATATTTAATTATAAATAGAATTTATTTGTTATTAATATTTATTTTATTTAATAAAACATTAATATTTTAATTCTAATTATATTTTTATATATTATATTGCTTTTTTTTTTTTTTTTTTTTTACATACTTGATTAGTATGAGCCTTAGTTGCAACTTTCTTAACTCTCTTAGCAAAATTTAATGTATTATGAGATTCATCAGCATTAATACCTGCTGGACTAATAGTACAAATAACTGAAATCTTTGCATTACCAGAAAGTGAAGATTGTAAAATTCTTGTTAACTTAGAGTCACGATATGGAATATGACCACTGAAAAAAAAAAAAAAAAAAAAAAAAAAAAAAAAAAAAAAAAATATATATATATATATATATATATATTTATATAGATATAGATATATATTTAATATTTTATTGTCCAATAATAATTACAATAATAATAGTTATTAAGTAATTAAATTACTATTTTTATCAAATAATTTACCGTTTTTCTTCAGTTAATTTCGAAATAACATTTCCTAATGTTAATAAAGATTTATTTATAAATGCACCTTCCTTACGACGATCTGCATCTGATGTTGCTTTTTCTGAACCTGATAAATCAATAAGATTCTATTATTTTATATATAATATTTTAATTATATCTTAATATAAATCAACTTTTTCTAAATAAATTCTTAAAATAACAAAAAAAAAAAAAAAAAAAAAAATATATATATATATATATATAAAATTAAACTTACTAATTGTGAAATTTTTACTGAATCGCTTGAACCTTTTTGTGAATAGAATGAACCTTTTGATGATCTTATTGAAGAAGATTGACTTTTACTTTCAATAATCTAAATTTATTATTTAAAAACATTAATACAATAAAATATTATTATTATTAAAAATAATAAAATAAAATATAAAATTTAGCAATAAAAAATTAAATACATAAAAAAACTAACCATTTGAAATATGGTATGTGAACGACTACTATGCTTATTATAATCAGTAGTACTAATATGTCTGTTAGTTTCACCTTTTTGAATAATTCTCATAACTTGTTTTGCTGATGTCACAATTTCTTCTTTTAATGGGCTTACGTATATTCCTCTCTATTAAATTTATAATAATAATAATAATAATAATAGTAATAATAATATATAGAATTTATCAATTCATTAATAATTACATAAATTAATGTTTATATATATATATATATATATATAATTAATAATAAATATTTATTTATTACTCTTCTATCTTCAAATATTCTAAGATTTGTAGTTTCTGGGGAAAGTAAATCTTGAATTTGTTCATTATAAATTTCCATATATGACACACGTAAAAGAAATTCTCGATCACCTTTTGACTATTAATTAATAAAAAAAAATAGAAAAAATTTAAAATATAATAAAAAAAATAAAATTTCATTATGTAAATAATTAATATAAATATAATTTTATTTTGAAAAAAAAAAAAAAAAAAAAAAAAAAAAAAGAAAAGAAAAAGAAAAAGAATTTTAATTGCATATATATGTAATTAAATATATATATATACCATTTCTCTAATATAGTAAAATACATCATCTACAGCTTGTGGTATAATTCCAGGTTGATTTTCAACACCTATATAAAATATATAAATATTAATTATACATTATATATATTTTTTTCATTATAATTATAAATATAAAAAAATTCATAATAAAATATTTATTTACCCATCTTTTTGATTATTATTTATTCATGTATTTATTTATTTATTTAATTTTATATCAAAAAAAAAAAAAAAAAAAAAAGAAAAAAAAAAGAAAAAAGAATTAGATTAATTACTAAATAATTATTTTCAAAAATATATACATTAAATATAAATATATTAAATTGAAATTGAATTTAATTACCATTGAATAAGTTTTACCAGAAGCAGTTTGACCATAGGCAAATACGGTACCATTTAAACCTTCCATAGATGCCATAACAACATCTTTTACACAACGATTATATAATTCTTTATTATCACTGCCAACAATAACATTATCTTTTTGATTTTCGGTAAGAAAAGTATTCATAAATATATATAATATTATTTTTATTAATTTATTAAAACATTTAACAAAATGATATATATATATATTATTAAAAATATCTAATAAATAAATATTACCATATTGATATGAAAGTTGATTTTTATTTGATTTTTCTAACCATTCATTTGAATATGAAACTGTTGATAAATCTTCATTTCCTTCCCAAACTGGAATAGTATTACCAAGATTCCATTCATTTGCTGTGAATGGTCTATTTAATATATATTAAAATTTTACATTAATTATAAATACAATTTCTAAAATAAATTATCATATTATTTGTATTAAATTATTTACTGTTAATTTTGTTTTTATATATTACCGTATTCTAACAGTAACTTGGCAAAAATCTGAATTAGCTTTATTATTATTTGAATTGCCGTTCGTTGAGGCATAGCTGATGCTACTTCTTTGACTAAGAGCTGGAGATGATGCTCTAGAAGAAGAATTATAATTATAACCTATTGCACTCGAATTATTTATAGAAGGTGATGACCCTGATTGAGAATTAGATGTTCTACGAAGTGCAGCATAGTGATTTTGACGTCTTTTATTTGCAACTGGTATTAATGTAGACATTAAAATTTGAATATCTTAAATAAATAGAAAAAAAATTTTTTTTATTATATTAAAATGTATATTTAAAAATAAAGGGTTGAGGATATAAAAAAAATATATATATATATTGATTCTGATTGATAATCTAAATTTGTTTTTATCAATAAAAGATTTGAATACAATAATATTTTGAATTAAAAATTATCATTGATTTATATTTATGCCATGAAAAATATCAAGAAAAATGTATGATATTGAAGTTGAAATTTTGAAAAATTAAATTTTATTTATCTATAAATGCCATATTTATATAATTAATTCAAATTTCAATGAAATAATTAAAAATTAAAAAACATTAAAATGTTAATTTAATAAATAATAAATATATATATATATTATTCTTAATATCATAAACAAAATTTAAAATGACATATTACCTTTTTTTAATTTCAAAATGTTAATTAATTCTGAATTTTTAAAAGAAATTAAATGATAAATTATCAACAACTCTTTATTAAAAATATACCTAAAAGAAATGTATAATTTATCTTTTTTTTTAAAAAAAATATATAATAAAAAAAATATTAGTAAAATATGTTTATTAAAAAAAATGTATTAAAAAAAAAAAAAAGATAAATAAAATAAAATAAAATAAAATAAAAACACAAAATTTTAATATACTGATATTTTTATCGAGAGAAAAATAAAATATATATTATATATCAAATATAATTAATATACACTTTTAAAATTTGAAAATATATAATAATTATTCCATATTAATAATAAATAAGTTGATATTATTATTATTGTTGTTGTTGTTGTTGTTGTTGTTAATTGATTAATATATTAAATACAATATATTATACTAAAATATAATTTATGATTTTGATAAATAAAATCCAAGGATTGTTTATAAGTACTTAATATTTATTGTTAATAATAATATAAAGTTATGAATATCAGTTTTATTGAATAATAATTTTTTTATAATAGAAATATTTAAAATTCCATTGACATAAAATAAATTTTTTAAACAAAATTAAATTGTAATTACAATATCGACAATAATTTCAAATTAAAAAAAAATTATGAATATATGTGAAAAACGAAATGTTTATTTTTAATATATATTACATATTTATAATGAATTAATTAATATAACTGTTTTCCTCGTTCTCAATTGTTATAGTATGCAATTTTTTTTTTCTAATCATAAATACAAAAAAAAATATTAATAAAATATTAATGCTTGATTAATGCATGATTATTAAATATAAAATATTTATATATAAAATATATATAAATGTTTATTAACTTTACTATATTGAATTTTACTTTACTATATTGAATTATGTATTTCTGAATATTTAATCGATAGTTTAATTTGATATATTTAATATGTATGTATAATTTATTTTATATGGGAAAATTGATAAAATTATCACATTATTTTATTATAATTTTATTTATTTATTTATTTATTTATTTATTTATTTATTTATTTATTTATTTATTTATTTATCTATTTATTTATTATTAAATTACTATTAATTATTGAATATTATTTATTAAATATTATTTATTCATTTATTATTTATTCATTTATTAACTATTATTTATTATTACTATTGACTATTATAGACTTTGTAAATGCTCATATATGTTATAATATATTATTTTTTATAATCAAATATATAATTATTTATTAAATATATATTAATGTATTATAATTATTGTGTAATTTTTAATCATTACTATTATTGGCTTATTTGTAATAATAAAAATGGTCCTAAAATATATATATAAATTATATATTTCTTACATTATTTGAAATAAAATTATATAATATGTAATGAAACACATTTTTAAATATTAATAATTTATAATCATTTTTATGTTATATTTATTGAATATATTATAGAAAAAAAAATAGCTTAAAAAATATATTATCTCTTATTTTTAAAAATATAAAATTATTTAAATAATTTATTATATTTAGTAAAAAACTACGTAAATAAAAAGCCGTATATGATAATAAACAAAAAATTTTAAAAACTACAATATTTTATATATTGTGTAAAATTTTATATTTATAATTTCTAATTAAATAAGATTGTTAATTAATTTTTTAATTAATCACAAAATTCAACCAACTATAATTAATTTACATTAATAAAATATATTGTATACAATGATCAAACAGTTGGTAAATACATTATGGTAAATACATATTTTGTGTTATTTAAATTAAATACATTTTATGTAGTAGATAAATAAATAATAAAAATCTTTTTTAGCATTCTATATGATTTTAGTATATAATAAACATCTTAAAAAAGTATAATTTATGAAAGAAAAGTATTGTATTACAATTTGTTATATGGAATTTAAATACCAATAAAAAATTAATCATCTTTAATGTTTAATTATATAATTGACTTAATACAAAAAGCATAATATTTATTTTATGTTAATTTATTATTGAATGTATATATTCATTTTTTTTTTTTTTCATTCTTAAATTCCTTTTAAATTATTAAAATTATGATTTCGATAAAAAAAAAAAAAAAAAAGATATATATATTTTATTATAATTAAAATAAAATACATATAAAATATTATTTACGTAAAAACTTTAATATTTTTAAATAGTTTGAATTTTCAATTATTATGATATTTATATATTAATAAAAATTAATTTCCGAATAATAATAATAATAATAATCAACTAAGGAAAAAAAATAATAATAATAATCAACTAAGGAATAAAAAAATAATAAATAAAAATAAAAAATAAAATACATTCTTTCTTCAATTAATAATTTAAATTTATAATTCATATATAAAATCGAAATAAAATCAAGTATTAGTTTAAAATATATTGATATTTTCTATACAAGTATTATTATTATTGATATGATTATTTATTACAGAATATAATTTTTATAATAAATAAACTTATTTCAAAATATAAATAACATTTTATTAGAAAATATATCTTTATCTTACCAATTAACATTTTATTCTATTAAATTAATGACTAAGCAAAAATAATAACATTTTATTATGTTGTTATTATTTATTGTTATTATTTATTATTTTAATAAAGTAATAATAATTCATATACTTATTTTTTATATAATAAAAGCAAATGGAACATTCTTCTTCATTGTAATAAATGATATAATCATTTAATAGATTATATATATATTTATTATTAATTTTACAATATGTAATAATAAATATTTTATTAATATTAACAAAAAATTATTTTTAGTAAATAATAACTTAGAACATTATTCCTTATTCTACTCTACTGTTTATGTTTATGATATTTAAAATTACCATTTGTTAAACATTATTCTTTAATATTTTATTCCTTTTTTTTTTACCCTGTATTTAAAAATATATTATTGTTTATTCTTACCAATAATAATTGATACATTAAATTAACTTTTTATTTAATATTTCATCCATGAAATCCATTTTATTCATTACATATATAATATATTAACATAATATATAACAAATAAAACTTTTTAAATTCTATTAATTAAAATTATATTTTATTCTATCAATATTATATATTTTATATTTTTAATATATATATTATATGTTTTATGTGTAATAGAATATATAATATATACATTAAAAATATATAATAATATTTTAAATATAATATATACGATTAATAAAAATAATATTTATCAATATAATATTATATGTTCATCAATCTTTTTATCCATATATTCCTATTTGACTATTTATATAAATATATTAATATTATTATTATTATAAAACTAAAAATATATAAATATAAATAATTAATAAAATGATAAATTAAAATTATTAAAATAAATATATTGCTATATATATAAATAAAAATAATATATATTTAAATATATAGTTCCTATATTTATATATTTATAATCATATAAAAATAAAAATGAATTATATTGTACATATCTTTAAAATATATTACATTAAATATATAACAAAAATAAAACAAATATATAATTATTATACTTATATAAAGTATTCATTTAGTTCTATCTTATTCACTTATTAATTATATATTATTTATTTGATTAATATTTATTTACTTATTTAATTAATACAAATATTATAATATATATGTAATATTTATAACAAAAATTATATATTAATTAATCCTTAAATAATAAGAATAATTTAAATTTTATTATTATTATTATTATTATTATTATTATTATTTGTATTAGTATTTATTAGTATTATTATTAATTATTATCATTATTATTATTATTATTATTTATTATTATTTTTATTATTATTATTATTATTTTTATTATTATTATTATTATTATTATTATTATTATTTATTTATTTATTTATTTATTTATTAATAAAGTATAATAAATTATAATTATTAAAAATTAATGTTTTTATTTATATAATATTAAAATATAATTTATAAAATAGTATAATTATTTATATTTATTAATATCATTTATTTATTTATTTATTTATCTATCTATTTATTTATTCATTTATTTATTTATTTTTTTTTTATTTTATTAAATTTTTATTACTGTAAAATTTTTTTATTTTTATTATTATTTTTTTTTATTTTTTTATATAGTAAATAGTATTTATTTATTTAAAAAAAAAATAAAAAAATAAAAAACATATACAAAGGAGAAAAAGAAAAAAAAAAGTATGAATTAAAAGAAACAATTTTAATATAGTATATTTATTAAGAATTTATAAAAATAATATAATATATATAAACAACATTAATTTTATTTTTACATACAATGTATAAATCAAACAAAAATATAAAAATTAAAATCATTATCATCAATCAATTTTATTAATTTTTTTTTTTATTTCTTTCTTAATCAAAATTATTATATAAAATCATAAAATAATTCAAATAATTGATTATCTTTTGATTTTATTAAATCGCCGATATAATAATATATAATATTGTAAAAGAATATATATAATTAAATAAAAATGGCTAGCAACAACCAACAACAAGTTGATGTTGACTCCATCATAGAAAGACTTTTAGAAGGTTGGCATCTCAAATAATAAACCAAATCTTTTTACAGTATTCTTTAATATTATTATTATTGTTATTATTATTGTTATTATTGTTATTATATTTAAAAAAACAGTGTATCATATCATGATTTAAAAAAAATAAAAGAGTTAAATTAGAATCATTAATTTTACTATTCAATTTTTCTTGATATTTATGTTTTTAATTTTATATAAATATAATTTAAAAATAAATAAAAAAAGATTATAATTTATTTTCATAAAAGAATAACCAATATATTTAGTAAATAGTTTAATTCAAGAAATAATTGTGATAGTAAATCAATCATTTAAGTATAAACAATTTATTTAGATGAAAAATTAAAATTTATAAATAAACAGCAATATAAAGAAATAAAACGATAAACAAAATAAAAAGAATTTAATAATTTACCAAAAAAATATTATTCACAAATAAATTAATCAAAAATAAAATAATCAATTAAAAAGGATTTATTATTTTTATCTATTCAACAAAACTCAAATATCATGATTAAAATAAATAAAATAAACAATCAATTCTTAATATTAATAGATCAATATAGATAAAAATAAAATGCCTAACTATATTTAAGATGTAAACAAAAAATATATAATTAAACGCGTATATCTTAATAAAATTTTTTAATTTAAAAAGACAGCTATTTTACATATATCAGAAAATTCGTCAATATTTATTAATTTAATAAAAATATATTGATTATTATTCAATTTATTTTTTGAAATAATTCAATAAATATATTTTGTTTTGTTTTGTTTTGTTTTTTGTTTTACTAAATAATAAATATTATTATTAAATTATTTGATAACAAAAATATAATATAATATAATATAATATAATATAATATAATATAATATAATATAATTTATAAATTAATTTTTTCTAATAAATAATAATTTTCTTCTGTAGTAAGAGGAAGTCGTCCAGGAAAACAAGTTTCACTTGAAGAACATGAAATTAGATATTTATGTACTAAATCAAGAGAAATTTTAATTAACCAACCAATTCTTTTAGAACTTGAAGCTCCAATTAAGATTTGTGGTAAATATTTAATAATTAATTATTTAAAAACTAAATGTAAAAAATAAATTGATAGATTATAATAAATGAATTTATTTTAAAATATTATTTTAATTAAATAGGTGATATTCACGGACAATATTATGATTTATTAAGATTATTTGAATATGGAGGTTTTCCACCAGAAGCTAATTATCTTTTTTTAGGTGATTATGTCGATCGTGGAAAACAATCATTAGAAACTATTTGTTTACTTCTTTCATACAAAATTAAATACCCAGAGAACTTCTTTATTCTTAGAGGTAATCATGAATGTGCTAGTATTAACAGAATTTACGGTTTTTATGATGAATGTAAGTTAATTGAATATGTTAGATAAAATATAAATATTATATTATATTTTAAAAATTATAATTAAGATGATATATTTGTGTTTCATATAAAATTATATAGGTAAAAGAAGATACAATATTAAATTATGGAAAACTTTCACTGATTGTTTTAATTGTCTTCCAGTTGCAGCTATTATTGATGAAAAGATTTTAACAATGCATGGTGGTTTATCACCAGATCTTCAAAGTATGGAACAAATTCGTCGTGTTATGAGACCAACTGATGTTCCAGATACTGGTATGTTTTTTGTAATAATTAAATAAATAATATTAATGAAAAATTAACATATTTATATAATGATTAGGTTTACTTTGTGATTTATTATGGTCTGATCCTGATAAGGATATTGCTGGTTGGAGTGAAAATGATAGAGGTGTAAGTTTCACATTTGGACCAGATGTAGTTACAAGATTCTTACAAAAACATGATTTAGATTTAATTTGTCGTGCACATCAAGTAGTAGAAGATGGTTATGAATTCTTTGCAAAGCGTCAATTAGTTACGTTATTCTCAGCACCAAATTATTGTGGAGAATTTGATAATGCAGGTGCTATGATGAGTGTTGATGAAACCTTAATGTGTTCATTCCAAGTAAGTTAAATTTGACTTAACAAATATATATAATATTTGTAATCGTTACAATATTACTAAAAGATTCTATTAATTTTCATAGATATTAAAACCTGCAGAAAAGAAACAAAAGTATTCATATGGTGGAATGAACTCTGGACGACCTGTTACACCACCAAGAAACAAGAAGAAGAAAGATGTAAATTAACTTAAAATATAATTATTAATATTAATAATTTTTATTAATTATTATATCTATTTATGAATTTTAATATTTATATTAATATTTTTTTCTATTTATTACTTTTATATAATATTTAAATAATTGATAATAAAAAGATGGTAAATATTTAAATTATTTATTAATTTAATTCAAAAAAAAAAAAAAAAAAAAAAAAAAAAAACTAATTATTAATATTCTTAAATATTTTATTTAATATAATAAAATAATATAGGCTACTACAATGTAAATTACTATATCATCATAACTTAGTATTTTTATTAAAATATATTCCTTTTCAATTAAAAAATTTCACTACTCTTACGTGAATCTCGTTAAAAATAAAATAAAAAATATAATATAAAATTAAGATTTTATATAGTAACAAATTAATAAATAAAAAATATTAATCTAAAAAATAAACAAAAGAAAACAAATAAAAAATAATAATAAATAAATAATAAAAAAAAAAAGCAAAAAAATAAAAAAATAAAAAAAAATAAAAAAAAAAAAAGCAAAAAAAAAAATAAAAAAAAAATAATAATAAGAAAATATATATATAAAATAATATAAATGATTAATATTATTTGAGCTTAAACTAAAGCTATTTATAGTATGCTTCAATGTATAATATAAATTCAACAATAATATTACTCAAAATAAATATAAAACATAATCCATAAAATAATAAAAATTAAAAAAAAAATTAAAAAAATTATATATATAAACGTTTTAGCAAAAGTAATAATAAAATTAAATTAAATATACATTATATAACACAAAGTTTTTAGAAATGATAAAAAAGAAAAGAAAGAAAAGGAAATTATCAATATAAAATTAATATAGAAAAAGTATAATTATTATAATTATATAATTATATTTTGGTTATTTTATTTATATATATATTTCTTTTTTTTTTTTTTTTTTTTCATTTTTTTCATCTTATTTTTATTCTTTTATAATATTATTATTACTATTATCTTAATATATATTTATTTTATTTATTTTATTAATAATAATATTAAATAAAAATAAGTAATAAATTTAATGAATTAAAAAAAAAATAATAACTATATGACAATAAGAGTTTTTACAAAAAGTGTTTTATAATTACATAATATAATAATATATCTTTTTTAATGAGTTGTTTAAAATAAAAGAATTTATTAATTTTAAAATAAATAAATTTTAATACGTAATGTATTTGGTACGTAAAAATTGTAACAAAAATTACATTATTTTTAAAAATTTAATGATAAATAAATTTGATTGGTAAAGCCTCAATATGAATTAAACAAAAGATTTTTTAATTTATATTATTTGATCCTTCTTTCTTGCCTATTTATCATATAATTGTTTTTGACATTTAGGTAATTATTTTTAATGTATTTTATGTGGATAATTTGGGTGATGATGGATTGAATGTCTTTTTTTTTTTTTTTTGTTTTTTTTTTTTATTTATAGTATAGATATTTAAATGTTTTAATATCATAATAAAGATGCAAAAATTATAATTTTAAATGATGACGTTTATTTTAAGAATAAAATTTCAATGATTAATAAATAATTAATGGATGGATTAATTGGTAATATTTAATATTAATATGAATTATTTATATATTTATATAATTGTAAAGTCTATAACAGAGGCATAGTAATTTACAATGGCTAAGAGTAAGAATCACACTGTAAGTAAAAGATTATGATATTAAGATTATACTTTAAAATAATTTTCTGGATAATTATTATTTTACTAAAATATATATTTTATATAATATAATGTTTCATATTATTTAAAATAATATATATAGAATCACAACCAAAGTAAGTTGAAAATGATAATTTTTAAATATATATTATCTATAAAATAACAGATAAAGAAATAGAAAGTATAATTAATAAATAAAATAATCATGTAAAATTTCTGTTAAATTTTAATAATAGTCCGTAAGCAACACAGAAACGGTATCAAGCGTGCTCCACAACACAAGTACCCATCTCTTAGAGGTGTATGTATTCATGACAGAATAAAATGAAAAAAAAAAATAATTTTACTATAAAAATTTAATAATTTGGATTAGATATTAATAAATATATATTGTAAATAATAGGTCTGCCCAAAGTTCCTTCGTAACCAACGTTTCGCTAAGAAGGGTTCATTCGCTGCCCGTAAGGCCGCCGTTGCTGCTGCTAACTAGATTGTTTACTAAAATAAATAATTTATTTTGAAAAATGTCATAAAATGGAACAAATTGAATATACTCTTGTTAAATAAAGAAGAGCCATTAAAATATAAAATTGAAAAAAAAGAAACATTAAAAAAATATATATATTTTTTGTGTGTGTGTATTTCAATTGTGTAAAAGAGAAAAATGTCCAATAGTTTAAAACAAAGGATAAAAGGGAATAATAAACAAATTTATTTTTAATATTTAATATTAATATATTTTATGTGAGCTTGGAATTTCAAATATTTAGTATTTAACGAAATTATTATTATTATTATACAACAGGGTAATATGTAAATGATTATTAAAAATATATACAATATGAAGGAAATTAGTAAAAACTGATAATAAATTTATAAAATTTAGGATATGTACAAAAAATATTATTTTACTATATTATTAAATTGTTCATATAATAAATGCATATTATTAAATAAGGAAATATATGTTGTTAAATGTGAATGTTGTAATTTTAATCAAAATTGTAATATTTACCATTAAAATTAATTTAGCAATAAATTTATTACAATTGAAATTTTTGTAAGATTGAACAAAAGTTATTTATTACTAAAATTATAAAAATTTACATAATAATAATTAATGGAAATAGAAATAATATGTTAGTACAAATATATATATATATAAAAGGAAAAAAAATTTTGTAGAATTAACTATTCATTCAAGTTTAAATATTTTAATTATTTTTGTATTATTTTAACCTTACAATAATCTTTTTTTTGAAAATTTACGTTTGTTCAATTTAATATTTTCTATGTTTTATTTGAAATATTTGTATGTTTGTAATATTTTTTATATTTTATTTGAAAAAAAAAAAAAAATAATAATAATAATATAATATTTATATATATAAAAAGAAAAAAAAAAAAAAAAAAAGAATTAAAGCATTTAGTGATATAGTTAATAATATTATTAATAAAATATATATATCATTAAACTATATTACAAACCTCATTTTATTAGAAATATTAAGGAATGGGAATGTTTGTTTAAGTGTCAGACTGAATCTGGTACTTATTCAAAATCCCCATTCTTGTTGCGATCTGCGGCTCTATTGAATGATATCATGCCTGTTGTCTGTAAAAGACAACATATATTGTTCAATAAATTTAAAACCAACCTCTCCAGTAACGTCAATGCTGATAACACAGTAGGACAGCCTAGTAGGGCAAATGCCGATCCTATTTCCGACCCTAGTGGAATAGGATAGATCAATTTTACTTTAATTCTATATTTAGAATTAAGGGCTGTATGGGGATTTATTGTTTTTAAATATTATTATACTACTTTTTTTCCTCCAGTATTATCTATTATTATCTGTAATATTTTACTGGTTTTTATTTTTTTTTAGTATCATTTTTTTTCATTATGTGTTTTTTTTATGATTCATGTATTTTAATATTTAAATTCAATAAAGTTGACGTACAAATTGTGTGCCATAAAAAAAAAAAAAAAAAAAAAAAAAAAAAAAAAAAAAAAAAAAAATTAGAAATATTATATAAAAGTTTTATTTTATTTTCATATAATTAAAAATTGTATATTTATATTTATTTTTTGACTCAAATAACATGTAATGATAAATATTCCCTTTAGGATTATTATATTGCGAAATAATTAATGTATAATTGAATTATTATTATAGATGATATACTAATTATTTGATAATAATTAATTACCATCAATTATATAATTAATAATAACAAAATTTGAATATTATTACTTGTTACAGAAAAAGTAGTACGTTCTTTTTTGCTTACATTTGTTTACTGAAAGTATTGGTACTTCTTCCATTATTTATAAAAAGTATAGATTTCAACAATGGTATAAAAAAGATAAAACATCTATTTATTTAATAGTTTTTTATATATATATTCATTCACCTGTATATAGTATCTATATTACATTTTATTTGAGAAAAATGTGAAAAATAATATTAAGTAATTATCATTATTTAGCATTATTTTAAAAATTTAACTCTTTTGTGTAACTACTTAAAATAATACTAAATAATGCTAATATAAACTTAATTGAGCTTGTTTTTTTTTTTTATTAATATTATTTATATTTTAAATTATATATAAATATTGTTAATTCATAAATATAAAGAATATAAAAAGAAATTATTAAGGTATTCTGGTTCTGATTATTATTAGTCATTTATATTAAATTTATTATTATCAGTAATTATACACATTTAATTAATAATATGGTTATTGTCACTTCCATTTACAATATTCTTATTTATACTGTTATTCTATTTTGTATAATTGATAATGATAATAAGTAAAAAAAAAGTATTAAATTTTATTTTTTTATTTTATTCTTTTTTTTTTTTTTTTTTTTAAATTAAAAAAAACTATAAATCTTTATTAATAATAAAAAAATTATAAATTATAATATTAACTCACTTATCAATGGATAAAAAATTTATGTAAATATCAATAATTTATAAATATTATCTGTAATTAATAGAAATATCAATTAAATATGTAAAATGGTAATAAATTTTTTATATAATATATATTATATAAAAAATTTATTTACTTATTCATTTATTTATTTATTTATTTATTTATTTATTTATTTATTTATTTATTTATTTATTTATTTATTTATTTATTTATTTATTTATTTATTTATTTATTTATTTATTTATTTATTTATTTATTTATTTATTTATTTATTTATTTATTTATTTATTTAAAATCTTTTAATTAATTTTTTTAATTAGTATTTTTGATTTTAATTAAAATTATTTTAAACTTTTATATTAAATCTTTTATATTACTTTTTTAAAAATAATTATGAAATTTTATATTTCTTTATTTTTAATTAAAATATTTTAATTATACTGTGATTTATACATATTGTTTATTATAATAATTAAGAAAAACAGCAGAAAAATTATTCTATATATATAAATAAATAATAATAATTATTTTTATAATTAATATTAAATTTAAGTATATTAATTTATTTTATATATTATATATATTTTTTATCCTAGAATTTTAATTAAATACTAAATTACAAAATTAATATACTCGACAAATTTAAAATTTCTATAATATAAATATTTAACTTTATTTTTATACTTTTTTTTCTTTTTTGAAGATATTCTTTTAATATTCATTATGTATTGAAAAAAATTATATAAAAATAAAAAAATAATAAAGTTAAAGTTTAAAAACAAGTCCCTTATTATAAAGCTTATTGATATCTAATATATTTCAAAAAGAACATTTAAAAAAAAATTCTTGTTAATTGTTCAATTGAAATTTCAATTTTAGAAAGAAAAAACCTTGAAATTATTTTTCTTAATATATTATAAATATTTCAATATTTCATATTCTTTTTTGTATATATTTATTTTTCGTTTAACATATTATCGTATATTAAAGTCTTATAAATACACTATCATTTATACAAAAATAAAAAAATTATAATTTTCAAAAAGCAATTAATATAATATAGTATATATTATATTTATATATTATATATTATATTATATATATCAATTTTTATATCTTTATTTTTAATATTTTCAATATTATATATACCATTTAAAATAAAATAATAAAAATAATTAACTATTTTTTTATAAAATGTTAAGCTCAAACAATATACCTACTAATACTCAACCTAAAGTAAATTTTAATACTAACTATAAATCATATTTAATGCCAACAGATATTCCCCAACCCCCTTCTCATTATCTTCAAAATAGTTGCGATAAACAAATTAATAATGATAGTTATGTTACTTCAGAACCTTTAACTTCATCTCTTAATGTATGTTACATTGGAGCAGGCTATGTTGGAGGAACTTCAAGTGCTGTTATGGCATATAAATGTCCAGAAGAAAAGGTTACTGTAACAGTTTGTGATATTGATAAGAAAAAAATTGATGCTTGGAATTCTAATAATGTAATTATTTATTATTAAAATTAAGATAAGACATTCTTTTAAATATAAATATTGATATTCATTAATAATAATCCAAAAATTATGATATATTTTTATATTGAAATCACAGTAAATTAATAATTAATATATATATATATATATATATATATTAAATACAATTACTATATAATTACTAATTTTATTTTTACAATAATTATTATTATTATTATTATTATTTTATTATAATTATTATTATTATTATTATTATTATTACATTAAATATATTAATATGTTATATAAATAACTTTAAAATACAATATTAAAGCTCCCAATATATGAACCAGGTCTTGAAGATATTGTTAAAAAACAAAGAGGAAAAAACTTATTTTTCACTACAGATTTAAATTCAGCTATTAATGCAGCAGATATTATATTTATTTCTGTTGGAACACCTACCAAACAACGAGGATTTGGAGCTGGTGAAGCCGCCGAATTAAAGTTTGCATCTACAATAATATTTATATAGATACTACTATTATTATTATTATTATTATTATTTAAAAGAATTTACATTTTAATTATACATTAAACTATGATTATTTTAAAAGATATGTTGAAAACGCTACCAGAAAAATTGCACAAATATCTAGAAATTCTAAAATTATTGTAGAAAAATCAACAGTACCTTGTCGAACAGCAGAACATATTCGTACTATCTTAAATACTAATAAAAATTCTCAAATAAAAAATAATATTTCTAATTATACCACAAATCATTATATAAAAAATAATAATAATAGTATTATTAATACTAATTACTGTAATATAAGTAATAACTTTAATATAAATAATAACATAAATAATACACCGGAAAATTCAAATACTTATTGTATTAATAATCTTATAAGCAATGAATCAAATATTCCGCATGAAAGAATTAATAACCATCCTTTTAATAATATTAATATTAACAAAACATCAGATGATGTAAATATAAATAATGATGATTATACCAATCTAATTGACTCACTATCACTATCGAATAATGATTCTACTTTAACTGATATTGATTCATGTAGTGAATCTAATACCTGTTTTCAATCCCAAGATCAAGAATTAAAGGAACTAAATAAACAAATATCTGATGATGAAGTTGATATTAAAATAAAAAAAAATGATGATAAATTAAAAAATGAAAAATCATTAATACATTTTGAAATACTTTCGAATCCAGAATTTCTATCAGAAGGTACTGCTATTAATGACTTACTTTATCCAGATAGAGTTTTAATAGGTGGTGAACCTACTAAAGAAGGTAAAAAAGCGCAAAATATTTTATATCAACTTTATTCTTATTGGATACCAAAAAAAAAGATTATTACTATGGGTCTATGGTCTACTGAATTATCAAAATTAGTAAGTTTATCATTATTATTATTATTATTATTATTATTATTATTATTATTATTATTATTATTATTATTATTATTATTATTATTATTATTATTATTATTATTATTATTATTATTATTATTATTATTATTATTATTATTATTATTATTATTATTATTATTATTATTATTATTATTATTATTATTATTATTATTATTATTATTATTATTATTATTATTATTATTATTATTATTATTATTATTTTATAATATTTTTATTAAAACATATAAAATTGATCTTTATAATCTTTATATGAAGGCAGCAAATGCATTATTAGCACAAAGAATTTCTAGTATTAATGCACTGAGTGCACTATGTGAAGAAGTAGGTGCTGATATTCAAGAAATATCATATGCATGTGGGTTAGATTCAAGAATAGGATCTAAATTCCTTAATGCTAGTGTTGGTATGTAATACAAATATATCATTTATACATTATAATGTATAAACAAATATAAACAAATACTTTATTATTATAACATGTTATAATTTTATTAAACTATGTATTATATAACGTATTAACATATTTATTCAATCTAATTAAAAAAGGTTTTGGTGGAAGTTGTTTTAAAAAAGATATATTAAATTTAGTCTACTTATCCAATGCATTTAAACTTCCAGAAGTAGCAGAGTATTGGAAACAAGTTATTATCATGAATGAATATAGAAAATCAAAATTTATTAAAAATATTTTCACAAAACTGTTTTGTACTATATCTGGAAAAAGTATTGCTGTTTTTGGTTTTTCCTTCAAAAAAGATACGAAAGATACAAGGTAATTTTCAATTAAATTGTTAATATACTTATATTTTTTAGATGATATATATATTGTATATATATTATAAGTATATGACATTTATATTTTTTAATTATTTAAATTTATATTTTAATAAATATTACAGAGAATCAGCTGCAATTACTGTTGTTATATCATTACTACAAGAAGGAGCTATAGTTAAATTATATGATCCAAAAGTAACAAAAGATCAAATTTTATTTGATATCAAAGAAAATAGTCAGCCTCAAGAAATTAATGGTAATTTAAAATATATATATTCACTTTTATTTTATTCTTTCATCAAAAATCTAAAATTAATTATATATAATTAAAACTTATTAAATAAAAAATATATTCATTTCTAAATAAATAAATCACAAATATATATATTTTTAATATTAGAAAATATATCTAATATTATTATATGCAATTCAGCATATGATGCTGCATATAATTCAGATGCTATTGTTATTTGTACAGAGTGGGATGAATTTAAATCGTTAGATTATAAAAATATTCACAATAATATGAATAAACCTGCACATATATTTGATGGTCGCTTAATATTAAATCATCAGGAATTAAAAAAAATAGGTTTTAATGTAGAAGCTATTGGTAAAAAAATATAAAATAAATAAATAATGCAATATCTATAAAAGCATCATACAATTATATATTTATATAAAAAAAATTGTATTTTTAAATTAAACAATTTTAATAATAAAATTATATATATCACCATTTTAAATAAAATGTTTTATCGTATTTTTTTATTACAATTATTATTATGATAATGAATAAAAAACTAATGGTTATTATTATTTTTCTTTCTTGAATTTATCTATTTTCTTTTTTTATTATATTATATAAATATATAATAATAAAAAAATGAAGATATAAAAACGTTCTTTTTGCATTTTTTTTTTTTTTTTTTTTTTTTGTTTTTTGTTTTTGTTTTTTGTTTTTTGTTTTATAAAAATATATGTATATTGAATTAAAAATAACTATTTAAATAACTTTTAATCATCAATATATATAATACCATAATTATACAGAGAATTATTACATACATTATTATATATTATTTTAATAAAAAAAATATACATAATAAAATTGATACTATTATTTAAAAAATTTTATTAAAAATTAAAACTATATTATTATTTATGAAATAAAAAAAATGATAATAAGAACAATTATATTAATTATATAATTTAATAACTTGAAAATAGTGCCATATCATCTGAAAATAAGCATCTATAATTATGATAAGGATTAATATAATTATTAGAATAAAAGAAATTAATTTCAAATTCTTTCTCTTCATTTGGTTCTGTTTTATATCGACGAGGGAAAGAAGAAATAAATGGATATTCAATTATATTATTCTTTTTAATTTCTTTTTTACATTCTCTACGTTTTTTAATAAACTGTTTCAAAATACTTCTAATTCGAGGATTATAAACTAATTCATTATAAGTATTAACTTTAGCTTTCATATTACTCCATCGAGATGGATGACCTGATTCCATAAAATCATCAATACTTAATAAAATATCTGACTTTACATTATCAGAGTTATTAGATGTTTTTATTTTTTCTCTCTTTTTATTAAATGAAGATAATTTTGAAGGAGATGAACTTAATGATGCTGTATTAGAATTATGAAGTGATAAATTATCATTATTTCTCCATTTAAACTTTTTATTATTATAATTGTTTTCGTTATTTAAATGTAAAACATCCTTTGGACATACAATAGCATTTACAACAACTTTTTTATCCACATCAACACCTAATTCAATTAACTTATCATATAATTCAGTAGCTTCGTTCATTTGTTGATGCCAAACTGTTTTTTCATCTTCTACTAATTTTCTTCTTTCCCGATTATATCCCATTAAAGAGAACGCACAATTAATTGTATCATTTATTTCTTCAGTATTGAATTCATCGACTGTGTATGGTTGTATCTTATATTGTTGATATAATTCTTCATTCATTATTTTTTTAAATTTCTCTTTATCGTCAAAAGCTTCAATTTCTTTTAAGAATTTTTCCTTCGGCATTATCATATCAATATTTCCTAAAACTTCATCATAATCATAAAAACTAACATTTTTATCCAATCCAACATAAACATATACTGCACATTTATTATTATTATTAATTCTCTTAAGTTCCTCCATAATATCTGTTTTTTTTGTAGATTTAGAAGATGATGATTTTGTTTCATTTTTTTCTGTTGCTAAATTACCTACTTTATTAACTCGAATATATTCAATATCATCAGTATTCTCTGGAAGACGATCATTCAATATATCTTTTATAATTTCTACATTTTTAACATCATTAATACCAAGTTCTTTAAATAATAACTTTCGTTGTTTTTCATCAAGTTTTGATATTTTATTTAAAGAATCAGAAATTTTGTTATCAGTGGAGAAATTAACATTATTTGATGTAGTATCATTATTAATGTTTTGATTATTATTATCATAAAATTCATTTTCTTTATCATTAATAATAACAGTACTATCACCTTTTTCCTTTTTATTTGTTTTATTATTAATACTATTCGAAGAAAAATCGCTACTGTCATCACCTTTATTTAAAGTACGATCTTCAATATAATTCTTTTGATTTGAGTTTAATATATTATCTTCATGATTATTATTATTATTATTATTACCATTATTTGTATTAGTAGTAATATTTGAATTATTGTTATTAATATTAATATTATTATTATCATTATTTGTATTAGTAGTAATATTTGAATTATTTTTGTTAATATTAGTATTATCATTGGTATTAGTATTATTATTATTATTATTATTATTATTATCATTATTATTATCATTATTATTATTATTATTATTATTATTATTATTATTATTATTATTATTATTATTATTATTATTATTATTATTATTATTATTATTATTATTATTATTATTATTAGTATCAATTTCAGTATTAGTATTACTATTACTTGTTTTAATATTTATTGAAGATAACATTTTAGATTTTTTAATTATACCAGAAGGAGCACTATAAATCTTTGATTTTCTAATATTCTTAATAGATCCACGAGTTTTACTTTTAATACATATTTTAGAATCTGATTTTTCCTTTTTATTTTTATTATCATCTTTATTCTTACAACTAATGGTTTTTATTTTAGTATTTGATAATGCTAATGTCTTATCAGAAGTATTTGTTTGTTCTTTAATTCTAGTTTTAGTTTTATTACTATTTATTGTTTCCATTTTTTCTTTTAATTTTACAGATTTATGAACTATATTTTTAGATGTACTTTTTAAAATACTATTTTTTGATAAAGATTTACTCTGTTGATTATTTTGATTTTTTATTTTATTGTTATCATTCTGATAATTATTTTGTTGATTTATTTTATTATCATTAATATCATTTTTTTTTATTTCATTTTTAGTAGTATCACTATTTGACAATGAAGTTTTAGAATTTGTTTTATCTAAAGTTAACTTCGAATCATTTGAATTTGAATTTTTTATAGTTGATATAGTAGATGAAATTGGTTCCAAAACAGGTTTATGATTATTATTTGTTGCATCATTCATGGAAGAAATAAAGGCATCAACTTCATTACTATTGACAACATTTTCATTTGTATTACTTATATTAGGATGAATAGAACTTATATTATTAGTAGAAATATTATCAAATAACTCGTAGGCTAAAGTAATATTATTTTTTTCTATATTTTTCATAATTCTTTTTTTCAATATTTCTGGATGATAAATAACGGAAGTATAAAGACTAGTACCTTCTTCCATAAAAGGTTTATTATCATTAATCATACTATCTTTACTACTTCTACTTTTTGATCCTCTTGAACTTTTTTTTGTTAATGATTTATTTGCATGAATGATATAAAACTTACCTTTCCTTCTCTCTCTCAATATATTATTTTCTTTCTTTTTCTTTTTGACAATACTTTTAATTTTATTAAAGTATTTATGTTGATTACAAGCAATATATAAATCATAATCTAATGAACTATAAGGTGTAGGAATTCTATTATATTTTTGATTTTCTAAAATTGAATCTTTAATAATATAATTTGACTTTGTTTTTAAATAATCTAATTCATATAATTTTCTATTAGCTCCATTTTCATTTGTTTTTATTAATCCTTTTCTATGTCCATTAATATTTAATTTAGAATGTTTAAATGATCTATGTTTTCTTAAGGAAGTAATAGGTGATAATAAATTTTTACTATATTTACTAATAGAATTTTTATCATTATCTTTCTTTTTGATTTCATCCAAATGTTTAGATATTTGTGAATGAGGATAATGAGGATGACGGGGGCGATGAGGATGATTATGAAATTTACTATTTTTATGATGATGGTATTGTTTATGTTTTTCATCATTATTTTCTTTTTCACTAATTTTATCATCATCTTTGATATATAATTTGCTTTCACTAGCCATATTGCTTCTAATTTTTTCAAATTTATTTATAATATTTTCATTTGCATTATTCAAATCCATAGATAAATCAATACTATTTTGTTTCTTAACTTTAAGTATTTGTTTTAATGTATTATATTCATCATTAAACATATGTTGTAATTCAACGTACATGGATGGTGTATTTAAATAATATTTTCTTTCTTCATCTTTTTTAATCATAAAACTACTTTTTAATCCAAAGTTTTTCATTCGTGGTATACTAACTATTCTTTTTTGAATAATATTTGTTCTTAAAATTTCATTATTTACATTATTAGGTACAATTTTATATGTTTCACCTTTTAATTCATTTAATTCCTTATTATATATACTAATTAGTTCCTCCAATGATAAATATTTCAATTTATCTTCCATATTAATTTGAATTAAATCTTTATTAAATTTTAGCATATTTTTATTAAATTTTAATTTTTCAATAATTGTATTAATAACATTAGTCATTTTAAGATTTTGTTCTGCAGAATCAATATTTTGATCTCTTTCTCTTTTAATTTGTTCCTCCTTTTGTTCATATCTATCTTTTTTTTTGTCCAAAATTTCTTTACATTTTTTTAATTGTCTTTTTCTATCCAAAATAGAATTTTTTCTTTGTTGATCATTTTCTTGTATATTTGGTAAAATATATTTCGATAATGCTTCTTTTTCCTCTTCTATTTTTTTCTTTTCTTCTTCCTCTATTGGATCTATTGGAATTGAAACCTTAGGTTTATTAATATCATTGACAAAAGTATTTAATTCTTCATTTTTAAAATTGAATACAATATTAGATAACTGATATTCTTCATCAGTTGTTTCAATATCATTTGAATCTATATTTAATTTGTATAATCAAAAATATAAATATTAATTAATATTATAAATATAAAATTTTATTTAAAATATTAAATAAAAAATTATTAACAAAATCGTATAATAATATAATCAAGATATAAATACAAATTAATATTAAAAAAATTTTTTTATTTAAATGCAAAATAAAGAATTATTAACAAAATAATTTAAATGTAGCAAATTAGCAATAAAAGCAATAACATATATTAATAAAAATAATAATAATAATAATGATAATAATAATGATAATGATAATAATTATTAATAAAAATAAAAATATAAAATATAAAAGTAAAAATAAATTAATAAATCTAAAATAAAACTAATTACTAAAAGTAATTTATAAAATAATAATATTTTATTTATAAACAAAATTATAAATTTACCTGGTTTATCAATATCCATTGAATCATTTTTATTTTTTTTGGAATTATGATTTTGATGTTTCCTTTTTTTTAATTTTTTTTGATGATAATCACTAGATGATGATGATGATGATGATGATGATGATGATGATGATGAAGTAGAATCACTAGATTCATAATCACTATAATCAAAATTTGTATATATACATTTTTTCCTTGTCATGTTTTTTGTAATATTGGCAATTTTTTTTATACTTTTCCTCCGATTAAAAGTATAAATATTAATTTTATTATCTAATTCATCATTTTCTTCATTATATTCATTAATATTAGTATTTTCTTTTAACTTATTTTGTTCATCACCATTTTCCCGTTGATTTAAAACATTTTTATATTTATCGATATTATAATTACATTTTTCTAATAACGATACATCTTTTTTTTGTTCATAAGTAAATAAATCTTCATTAATATGAAATATTTCATCGGAATCTTGAAGTAGCAATTCAGTCGAAAAAAATTCCTCTTTAGAAAAATGTATTTTTTTCTTATTACAATTAGTTAAACTATTGTTAGTAGAATGGCTTTTACTATTCATATCATTTTCATTATTATTTTGAGTATTATTACTATTTATATTTTTATTATTATCATCATTATCGTTTTTCAAACATTCTTTTGACATAGATACTTTTATTAGAGAAGGTATTATATTTTCTTTATTGTTATCATTATCTACATCCATGTTGTTTCTTATATCATCATTACTACTAACATCATCATTATCATCGTCATTATTCTTATTATTATTATTATTATCATTCGATAAATTTTTTTGATTTCTACGACGAGAGGATTCTATAAGGTGAAAATTACTATCAACTTTTGATTTTATTTTACCAGATAAATTTTTAAAACTACAATTACAAGTTTTTTTTGAAATAGAATTGATAGATTCTAATGGATATTGAGATGACGACAAAGAATGTTGATATTCAAAATAATTTATTGGGTTTGCATTTTTTTTTTTACTTTTAATAATTCTTCTTCTATGTTTACTAATATCAAATCTATTAACTTCAGCATTTGCTAATCTTTTATATCTATCAGATTTAAAAGTAGTTCCACGAAGACAGTTATCATATTCCAAAAAATAATCGTCATCTAAATAATCAAAAGTATGTACAGTAGGTTTCTCCTTAAAACTAACAATATTTTTATTTTTATTCTCTTTTTGTTTTTTCACATGAAATTCTTCTTTAGTTTTTGTTTGAATTTCATCATTATTTTCGTTTTGCACCACTTCCATGATTTTAATATTAAATAACTTATTATTATAATTGTAAAAATTATATCTAAATTTTCAAATGAAAACTAGAATATTATATAATATATAATATATTAAAAAAAAAAAAAAAAAAAAAAAAAGAGAGAGAATGATAGTAATATATTGAATAGAATTAATAGATCTTAAAATATTATATTTTCATATTTTTTTTTTAATTGATTGTCTTGATTCTTATAACTTATGAATAAACGTAATAAAATGCAATTAAAAAAATTAACATATTTATATTTAATAATAATATAATTTTATGATTATATATTATTATAATTAATATTCTTGTATAGGAAAATTTTATATAAAACAAAAAGAAAAAAAAATTCATTATTAACTTTATTAATTAAAATTTTGAAATTTTATAAATATATTAAAATTTTCTACATCTATATTATAGAATTTTTTACTTTAAAAAAAATCATATAAATATTATTACAAAATATATAAATAAATTGGTCCTATTACAAAAATTTTTTTCTTTTTAAATATTTACTTTAATTATAGTGAACTTTAAATAATATAATGATTTATATTATTATTTTTGTAATATTTATCTATTAATTTTTATTTTTTATTTTTTATTTTTTTTTACTACTAAAACTTTATAAACCTACTCCATAAATGACCGTCTAAAGTTCATTGTACTACCAGAAAGAATTTTTATTTTTTTTTTTCTTCATCTTTTATATTTCTTATATTGACAATCTCAAATCATCAATAAAAAAAGTTTATTTTATTTTATTATTATATCTTTTTTTTTTTATAAAAATTAAATTATTTTTTCATAAAAATTAACTCATTATTTTTATATTTAATATAGTATACAAAAAATCACTAAAACCTCTATTATTCTTCAAAAAAAACTTTTATAAAAATTATTTTTCATGGTAATATATAACACATAATTTTATTTATTAATAAAATATAATTTTAAAAATGGATATATGTATATAGATAAAATGATCACTTTATTTTTGTTTTTTAAAAAGAAAAAAGAAAAAAAAGAACTATTAATTCAATTATGTACAGTTTTATCATTCATAATTAATAATATATACTAGCTATTATATTATAAATGTTTATATATATCACAAATAAAAAAAGAAACTTTTTAACAAAACAGGAGCTTTTCTGTTCTTTTATTTTTATTTATTTTTATGGAGATATAACTAATTTTATTAATTAAATTTTGTGTTTTTTTTTTATGGCACACAATTTGTACGTCACTTTTATTGAATTTAAATATTAAAATACATGAAATTTTGTGTAATATAAAAATTATAATACATAAATATAAATATAATATTTTTTAGAAAAAAAAGGAAAAGAATATACACATGAATTTAGATATTTTATATTTTTTATATTAAATGAATAGAATACACATATGAATATAAATATTTTATTTTATTTTATATGTTTAGACTAAAGGAATAATACAGATAAAGTAGTCATACAAAAAAGTAAAACCTAACTTTTTATTTTGAAAATTTATTTATTGGTTGGAATAACAAAACTACTATCAAAAAAAAAAAACACCATTTTTTCATTTAATAGCAATTAGTTGTACTGTTTTTTTTTTTTTTTTTTTTTTTTTTTTTGTAGAGTAGGATTAATCTTTATTTAAAATTATTAATTTAAATTAAACATACATGTAACATATATATATTACAACATTAAAGTAAAGAATATATATATTGTTACTTTAAATTTCTTTTTTTTTTTTTTTTTTTTTTTTTTTTTATGGCACACAATTTGTACGTCACTTTTATTGAATTTAAATATTAAAATACATGAATCATAAAAAAAACACATAATGAAAAAAATGATACTAAAAAAATAAAAAAACCTGTAATATATTATAGATAATAATAAATAATACTGGAGGGAAAAAAAAATAGTATAATAATATTTAAAAACAATAAATCCATACAAGCCCTTAATTCTAAATATAGAATTAAAGTAAAATTGATCTATCCTATTCCACTAGGGTCGGAAATAGGATCGGCATTTGCCCTACTAGGCTGTCCTACTGTGTTATCAGCATTGACGTTCCTGGAGAGGTTGGTTTTAAATTTATTGAACAATATATGTTGTCTTTTACAGACAACAGGCATGATATCATTTAAATTTCTAAATATTAAAATTCAATAAAGAACATTTTTTTTTTTTTTTTTTATGGCACACAATTCAATAAAGAACATGCAATATCAAAAAAAGTATATCAAAAAAATTATAAAAAAAAAAAAAAAAAAAAACTATAGAAGGATTCTTTTTAAAGCTAAAGGTAAGATATTATTAACAATATGAATGATTAGATTTTACAATAAATACATACAAATAATGAAATATATATTATATAAATAAATAAAAAAAAAAAAAAAAAAGCGAGACATATCTTTTATTATTATTATTTTATTTATTTATTTATTATTTATTTTATTTATTTATTTGATTTTATGTTATGTTATATTATTTTATATTATTTTTTATTTTATTTTATTATATTTTTTTTTTTTTATTTTTTTTTATTTTTAAAAAAAATGTTCTATTTCAATTTTTATTACTTTTAATTAAGGTATATTATTTATTTTAATAGATTTGAATATAATTTTCCCCTAATATATTCTCCATATAAAATTCCTTCTTTTTTAAGGAAATTATAAGCATTATTTAAAAAAAATATTTTCTTCTTTTTTTTTTTTTTTTAGAATATATGAAAAATTAATTTTTTATAGTACTTTTTTTTTATATTATTATTATATAGAATTCATGGTAAAATTAAAAAATTTTTAAAAAAAAACTATTTATAAAAGATAATATAATATTTATATTAATGGTTAAATAAAAAAAAAAGGGGAAAAAAAAAAAAAAAAGAATGATATTTAAATTAAATAAAACAAAAATTTATGTATAAAGAAAAAAATTAATTCTTGATTTTTTTTTTTTTTTTTTTTTTTTTTGTTCTTTTCCAAAATTAGATAATAAATAAAAGTATTTCATTTCCATTGATTAAATAAATATTAAATTTAATCAACTTCCATGGCAGATTCACTAGTAGACTTAACATCTTCCATTGGAGTTGCAGAATCATCGTTTTCAGCAGTTTCTTGTTCTTCTTTTGGAGCATCTTCAGCTGGAGTTTCTTCAGCTGGTTTTTCTTCCTTCTTTGGTTCTTCCTTCTTTGGTGGAGCTGGTTTTGGCTTGTTAAGAATTGGATTAATAGTGTAAACCATATTTTCACGTTCCTTTAAAATTTCATTACTAGTAACAGCAAGATCTTCCCATTTTTGCTTTTGATTTTGTGCAGCAATACTTTCATTTAACCAATTTAATTTGTTGGTTAATTCATCAATAACCTTCTTCATGTCTTCTTGTGCAATGTGATCATAACGACCATCACCAGCACTAATTTGACTTTGGTATTGAGAAATAGTATCTTTTAATGCTTGTTCAGCCTTTGGTCTATCAGTAGATTCACGGTAACGTAAAGCAATTGGGTCACCAATCTTCTTTAATTCATCAAGTTTCTTAACATAAACACTTTTAGTAGCTTCACTACCTTCATCAGTGTAAAGCCATTCTTCCATATCATCTAATTGTTTTAAGAAACCGTCCTTAATACTTGGATCAACGAAATCAGTATAGGTGTAACTAACCTTACTACGAGTATCGTAAACATATTCTTCAAGAGCATTCTTTTTATATTCAGTATCAATAACTAATTTATCTTGAGCAGCCATTTGACTTTCAGCTTCACGATAAGAATCCATCATACTCTTTGGTAAAGAAGAATTCTTAGAAGTGATAGTAAGTGGGTGTTTTCTAGTAACCTTCTTCATTTTTGGTTGCTTTTCAGCTTCTTCAGTTTCCATAGCTTCACCATTTTCTTCACCATTTTCTTCGTTATTTTCTTCACCATTTTCTTCTTCCTTCTTTTCTTCCTTCTTTTCTTCCTTCTTTTCTTCTTTCTTTTCTTCTTTTACTTCAATCATAACTTCTTCAAGTAAAGTTGGATCAGTAAATTCAACAAAACCATTTGGATTTAATCTAGCAATAACGGTAACATTAACCTTTTCAGCTTCCTTATTTTCAAATGGTCTGATGTTGTTAATAGTCCATTCACCAATAGATGGATCAAAGGCTTTTAGCATACCACGTTCAATAGCTTTTTCATAAACATATTTACCAGAAATTGGACAAGAAGCACTACCATTATCTGGAATATTAGCTAATGGGCAAGTGAAAGTACATCTCTTAGCAGATGGAACATTGTTACCAATAGAGAAGATTTCAACCTTACCTTCTGGAACTGGACCTTCAAAACCATTATTATCCCAACTAATTTCAATTGGATAATCATTACAATCTTGAACACTGAAATCTCTAACTCTGAAAACTGGAGAAAGAATAGCACATTGGAATGCACAACCACGAGCAACACATTCATCTTGGTTTAAGGTAGTAGAAAGCTTACTCTTACTAGCATCATCACTACCACTAAAGAAATCATTAAGAATCTTCTTAACACATGGAATACGAGTAGTACCACCAACAAGTTCAACAGAATCAATATCATCAATAGTAACCTTAGCAACTTCAAGAGCATCTTTAAGTAATGGTTCAAGAGTATCTAAATATGGTTTAATTAATTCTTCAAATTCATCTCTCTTAACAGTCATACTAACATCACGATCATTCATAATATTTTCAACATTTAAGATAGTAACTGGGTTAGCACTTAAAATCTTCTTAGTTTTTTCACATTGAGTACGAAGACGGAAAGTAGCCTTTGGATTAGTTAAAACATCCATCTTATATTTTTCTTTAATTTGTTCAGCACAATATTTAACTAAAGCTAAATCAAGGTTACGACCACCAAAGTTTGGATTGTAAGCAGTACCCTTAACAGTAAGTTTTCCCTTAATGAAAGAAACAATAGAAACTTGAGCATTAGAATGACCAATATCAACGAAAGCAACAACCTTTGGTTTACAATTTGGTAAAGATGGATCTGGAAGATCAGTCTTAGTAATACCATAACCAAGGGCAGCTTTAAAAAAAAATAATAATAATAAATTATTAAAATATATATATATATATATAATTAATTATTTTTAAATATAAATATATGTAAAAATACAATTATATTAATAAAATATATTATATAATTTTTTTTTAATATTTATAATAACATAGATTACATATATAAATTAATAAATATGTATTTTACTATTGTTTTTGTTTTTTTTTTTATTTTTAATAAAATATCTACTTACAAGCAGTGGTATCATTAATAAGTCTAAGAACATTTAATCCGGTAATATCAGCAGCATCTAATAAAGCTCTTCTTTGTTTTTCAGTGAACCAACCTGGAACTGAAATAACACAATCAGTAGCTGGAATTTTAAGTTCAGCTGATGTAATGTCCTTAATTTTACCTAAGTACATAGCAACTAATTGAGTAAAAGTAAAAACTCTTGGTTCATCTTGATACATAACCTTAACAGCAACTTCACCACGGTCACCTTCAACTAATTGTGCGTTGATGAATGGAGCTTCATATTGTTGAACATCTGGGTCATTAAATTGACGACCAATTAAACGCTTTAATTGAGAAACAGTATTCTTGAAATTTGAGTTTTCTTGAGTCTTAGCACTTTCACCAAGATAACGTTGTTTTGAACCAAAAGAAACTTGAGAACTAATATATTTTTATATTTAATATAATAATATAAATATAAATTACACATTTCAAAATATTAAAATTTTTATTAGTATATTCATAATTTTATATCAAAAATTATATATTATATATTAAAAATATTATATTTATATTTATGCTATATATTTTTTATTTAAAAAAAATTAAAATAAAATAAAATTTATAAAAAATATGGAAGAATATAAAAAAATATTGAATTGAAAAAATAATACAATAAAATAAAATAATATCATTTACTCATAACAAAATATACAATATATATTTTAAAATTGTATTAAATATAATTTGATAACTTACGGAGTCTTTCTGTTACTGACTTCATTACAAACAATATCAATACCTCTGTTTCTAGCAACAGCTATGACAGTATTAAGATTACCAAAATCAATTCCGACAACTGACATTTTATATTACTAATAAATAAAAAAATAATATATAAAAAAAATAATATAATATTTGTAAAAAAACGATAAAAATAAATATTAGATTTGATGATATATAATATATATTTTTTTTTGTTTTGTTTCTACTTTTCTCGCTTTTAAAATATTTTTTAATGAGATTTATATAAAATATGCTTCAATATTTACTTTATATATATATGATAGTTAAAATTGTTATGTGATTATTAATTAATTGTTTTTTTGTTTTTATATTAAAAAACTGGAAAAAATCTAAATTATTGAGAATTGGATATACAAAAAAAAATAAATTAAATAAATAATTTCTAAAAAATAAAAAAAGATATTAATTGGTATTTTTTTCCTTTTAATAAAAAAAAATTAAATTAATTTTAAAACTTTTTTTATTTTTATATAATTAAAAATCTTTTATTTTATTTAATTATTTTTAGTTTTTAATATTTTCTCTTATTTATTTGTAAAGAAAAAAGAAGAAAAAAAATCATATATTTTTTTTCTATTATAAATTTCATCAATTTTTTTTTTTGCAATTAATATTAAGATTTAATATATTCTAATATATATTAATATATTAGAATTATATATATTATTGATTTTTTTTAATATATAATTATAAAAGAAATTTTAATTACAATCATTACTTATTTATTCATTCATTCATTCATTTATTTATTTATTTATTTATTTATTTATTTATTTATTTACTTATTTATTTATTTACTTATTTATTTATTTATTTACTTATTTATTTATTTATTTATTTATTTATTTATTTATTTATTTATTTATTTATTATTTATTATTTATTATTTAAAAAAAACTCTTTATTTTTTAACTATTTGATTTGATTTTTCTTTCTGTTTTTCTTAATTGATTCTATTATTATAAAAAAAAAAACTATTTTATTCCATTATATTCTAATATATAAACAAATAAAATTTTGATATAATAAAAAAATATATTAATATTTATTTTATTTTATTTATGTTATTGTAAAAAAAAAAAAAAATTATATTGCAATATAATGTATTATATATTAATTTAAATCAAATCAATTAATTATATTAATAATAAATATGTTTATATATTACAATATATTGATAATATATATAATAATTAAACCAGCCTAACAATAAAGTTTTAAAAAAAAGATCCAAAAATTAGGAATAATAAATATTTAATAAATCAAATTATTTATTTATTTATTTATCTATTTATTTATTTATTTATTTATTTATTTATCTATTTATTTATTTATTTATTTATTTATCTATTTATTTATTTATTTATTTATTTATCTATTTATTTATTTATTTATTTATTTATTTATTTATTTATTTATTTATTTATTTATTAATACATTATTAATACATTAATAGTATATATATACCAAAACTGAGTAAAATTTTGTATTCTAACTTATTCTTTTGAGAAAAAATTATTGGATAAAACTTTATAGAGTAAATTGTATTATAAAAAAGAAATACAAAGAAATTAAAATTTAATACATAAAAATATAACGCCATGTCAACTACATAATTTTTAAAAGTTGTATTTTCATTAATTTTATTTATAATATTTTATATTAATATTATATAAATAACTTATGAAAATAAAAAACAAATATATATTTTTTATTTCCTTTAAAATTGCAAAAAAAAAAAAAATAATAATAAAATAAAATATGTCTCTAATAAAAAAATCCACAAAATATGTATGTGGATTGCCTCATAACAAATATATAGTTTTATATATTTTATTTATTTATATTTATTTATTTATTTATTTATTTATATATTTTATTTATTTATATTTATTTATTTATTTATTTATTTATTTATTTATTTATTTATTTATTTATTTATTTATTTATTTATTTATTTATTTATTTATTTATTTATTTATAATAATTAAATTTAAAAATATATATTATTTAGTTAGTTATCTATTCATTTAATAAGAACATAAAAACTATAATATTTTTAATACTATCTTTAAAGATCATTATGAACACTCACTTTTTTAGGGTTTTCTACTTTAGAATCAAATTGATATTGTGAACTCTAATTTCCTTTTCCTAAAACTTTACTTTTTCGATCTTCATAATTTTAATTTATTTTCTGTCCTCTTATATATTTAATTTTACATCATTCTTTTAATTTCCATATATTCTTAATATTTCTATATAACATTCAAAGCATCAAAATACCATTAAATTAATACACAGCTAACCAAGAATAAAAAAATTATAAAAATTTAATATTAATTTTTTATTTTTATTTTTATTTTTTTTTTTTTTTTTTTTTTGATACTTCTATAATTCTATTATCAACTTTTTTGTTTACTTGTTTGTTTCTTTGTTTGTCTGTTTGTTTATTTTTTTTATAATTACTATTTAATTTATAATTTTGTATTAATAATAATATAATTAATATACATTATATCCATTTAAAAATTTTAAAAATCATGTATAATTTTTTTTTTTTTTTTAAATTTTTTATTCATATGAAAATACATAAAATAAAAATAAATAGAAATAATATATTATTATACTATAGATATAAAAATTTACAGAATTCTGAAAAAAAAAATACTAAATAATGCAATAATGTGTCAACTATAAAAATAAATGTAAAAAAAAAAAAAATTATAAATATATATATAAAATTAATACAATAAAAATAACAAAAACACACATCAAGTATTATTTATAAATAAATAATAATTTGATTTGATTATTATTATTATTATTATTATTATTATTATTATTATAAATAATACAAAAACAGATAAGCTCTTATTAATTATTGTTTTGTTTTATTATTTATATTTAACTTTATTTTATTATTTTTTTATTTTTTTTTTTTTAATTTACTTATTTATTATTTATTTCAATTATAATTATTATAATTATTATTACTATTTTTTTGAATTTTTTTTTTTTTGTTATAATAAGATTTTATCATTATTATCATTATTATTTTTATTAAAATTTTAATAATTAAAAATATGTCTAATAAATTTATATTATATATTAGACAAATAAATTCTCATAATAATAAACACCTTCAATTGTTTCATCACGACAAATTGAACCTGCATATTCAGCAATCTTAATTAAAATTATATTACATATAATAAATGATAAAATAAAAATTTAAATTATTAATTAAATATTATAAAATAAATAAATATTATAAAAAATAAAATAAAATAAAATAAAATAAAAACTAATAATATGTATTATATATAATATTACTTTTAAATATTCATTAACCAAAATAATTGGTATTTTTAATCCTTTTGAAAGTTCAATGGAGTTAATTCCTCTTGTATTATTATTACTATTAGTTTTAATATAATTAGAAATTAAATCACAAATTTCACCATCATTTTTACTTCGTATACATATCAGTTAAAGTTATAATAATCATTTATAATAAATTAATATCAATAAAATTCAAATTATAATAATATAAAATAATAATAATAATAATAATAATAATATATATATATATATAAAAGGATATCATCTTCAACAATAATAAGTCCACTTGAAAATTTACGTAATTTCAATGGAATTTGTAATTTCTCAAACATACTACAAGCTTTATATAAATCTTCTGGAGAAACAAGTTCTTTTTTTTTTTTTTTTAAAAAAAAAAATTAAAAATAAATAAAAATAAAAATAAAAATAAAAAATAAATTAAATTAAAATGAAATAAAGATTAAATAAAATAAAGTAAAAAAAGAATAATAATAATAATAATAATAATATATATATATATACACATACATTAATTACATTTAAATGTATTTGATATTGATACAAAATAAAATAATCAATAAAATACAAAAAATATTATATCATATATATTTTATTATACTAACCAACACCTCTAGCTCTATTATATAAACAATATATGTCTGGTAGTGTCATGACATGACCATGTTTCTCAAACAATTTAATAATAAATTTTGATACTTGTTTGGCTAATTCTTGATAATAAACACCACCTGTTGATTTTCTTTAAAAAAAAAAAAAATTACAAATATTATATTTATTATTTTATTAATTTATAATCAATAATAATTTGTAATAATAATTTGTAATTAAGAAAAAATTATTATAATAATTTTTACCTAGTAACTGGATTAGAAATACCAAGTTCTTGTAATATTTCTTTTAATTGATATTGTTCTTTACTTCCTTCCATATTATTATCTCTTATAATTTTTTGACTAATACTTTCAGCAATAGCAACCTATTTTTATTTCATCATATTATATTAAAAAAAAATTATGTAATAAAAGTAATAATAACAATTATAAAAATATTGAATATTAAATAAAGAAAATAAAATAAAATAAATTTTAAAAATAATAAATATTAGTTTTATTGTAACTAAATTATGGTGTTATAAATTAATATATATATATAACAAATAATATAATATATATACCATTTCAGATGCTTTTTTCATTAAATTATCTAAATCTCGGAAGGCTTGATTCATAATTTCACTTGTATTCTTTTGATTCTCTTGTATATTTCTAATAACACCAGCTATTGAATATTTTTTATTTAATTTATAAATATATAATATATAATATATTTAAATTTAAAATAATTAAGTATATTATAATAATATATAAATATGATATTAATAATAATAATAATAATAATAATAATAATAATAATAATATTATTATTATTATTATTATTATTATTATTATTATTATTATTATTATTATTATTATTATTATTATTATTATTATTATTATTATTATTATTATTATTATTATTATTATTATTATTATTATTATTATTATTATTATTATTATTATTATTATTATTATTATTATTATTATTATTATTATTATTATTATTATTATTATTATTATTATTATTATTATTATTATTATTATTATTATTATTATTATTATTATTATTATTATTATTATTATTATTATTATTATTATTATTATTATTATTATTATTATTATTATTATTATTATTATTATTATTATTATTATTATTATTATTATTATTATTATTATTATTATTATTATTATTATTATTATTATTATTATTATTATTATTATTATTATTATTATTATTATTATTATTATTATTATTATTATTATTATATATCGACATACCAACACCAACACGTTGGGTTTTTGGTACTTTAACCTCAGTAGGAGTTATCTTTACATTTCATATAGAAAAACAAAATAATAAACCAAATATTTAAAATATTTAAAATATATAATATAATAAAATATAATATAATATTAAAAGTTAAAAAAAAAATAAATAAATATAAAATTAAATATATAAAATGCTTAAATATTATTTATAATTTAATAAATTATTATAATTATAAAATAGTATAAAATATATTAGAAATTAACCTTCCAATGTTCTTCTTGAATAGTTTTACATAATTCATTATAAAATTGACCTTGTCCTGATTTAAATAATAATTTTACTCTATATGTTATTTCTTTTAAATTATAAGATGAAGATGTCTGACTTGATCTAGAAGTTGAAGCAGAACTATCACTATCATAATCATCAATAGAAGGTGATGAATTAGCTACATTAGATATTGAATTAGAATTAGAATATGATATATCATCTAAGGATACAATATTATAAGGATTTCTAACATCATAACCATCAGGAACAGATATTGGTAATGGTGGTTTACTATCAATTATTGAAGGATAATGAACTGGTTTTGTGACATCAAATATTGAATTGCTATTATTATTATTATTATTATTAGATTCACTATCAAATGTAGATGCACAATATTTTAATGGCATAGAACATATGGAACAAATAGTAGCTGTAGGTTCATTTGAAAATAAACAAATAGAACATACAATTGGTTTAACTTCAGGTAAAGGTTTTTGACCTTCAAGTCTTGTCATACAAATTTTACAAAATTCTACTTCACCTTCATTAATATAAGTACATGCTGGGCATTCTATTCTAACAACTTTTTCTACTTTTTTCTCAAGTCTAACAGACGTGAAAGATAACGAAGATAAATTATTATTGTTATTGTTATTATTATTACCATAATTATTATTATTATTATTATTATTATTATTATTATTATAAATATTTTTTGAAAGATTATTATTTTTAAATGATGTATTATTTTTTATTGGTGAAGACCTGGATTTCGATGAAGCCTTTTTTTTAGGTTTATTATCAACTACTTCTTGTCCTTTGTCTTCAATTTTTGGAACACCACAAAGAACACAAACAATATCTCTTCCTGAATTTGTTTGATTACAAATTTGACATTCCCAACTTGATGTTACTACATCAGATTTCACTTCATTGTTAATATTATTATTATTTTCTTTTTTTTTAGATTGACGAACTTCAAGCTTAATTGTTGATGCCGATAATAAATTTGTCTATATTGAAAAAAAAAAAAAAAAAAAAAGAGGAATATATTTATATATATTTATATGTTGATTATACATATAATAAATAATTAATTAATTTTTATAATTAATATTTATTATTAATTGTTGAATAAACCATGTTTTCCAATTATATAATTAAATAATTAAAAATAATATATTATTATATATAAATGTATATAAATGTATAAAAATAAGTAACAAAAATAATAAATTGTATATATTATATAAAAATTAATTAAATTGTCTTAAAATTAATTTTTAGTTTTTTATTGATTTTAGTAAAATATAAAAATTAACAATTAAAACAAAAATAAAAATAAAAAAGAAATAAAATAAAATAAATACACTAATTTGCTTCGACACTATATTTTCTAAATTGATAGCAATAGTAACAGTATTTCCCGAATTAGATTTTAACCATAATAATCGTAAATTTGTTAAATATATAATTCCCCGTTGGTATTTCTGTTTACTGTAAAAATATATAATTTACAAAATGGAATTAAATTTGAAATTCTTTTTCTATATATATATATATAAATTTTTAATTAAAAATATTAATAAAAAGTATTACGCTGTTAATACTGAAACATTATTCTGTCTAATAACAATATTTTCATTATTCTGCAATACGGGATAATTATTTGCTGTTAATTCAAAAGTATCAAACTCCATTAGACATATTTATTCAATTATTTATCTTATTATGTTAAATATATAATAATTTATATATAATTTTATATATATTTAACTAATAAAGAAAGAAAAAATTTTATATTTTTTTTTCTTCTTATAAACTTAAAAAAAAATAATTAAATAATTAATATGAAATATTATAAATTAAAGTTTTTCATTTAATTTAATTAATTAATTAATATTAAATTCATTAATAATAAAACTATCTTTCTAAAACATAACCCTCTAAATCTTTTTTTTTTTTTATTTTTATTTTTATAAAAAGGGTTAAATTATTACAGTGTTTTTCTTTAAAAAAATTCACTTTATATAAAGAAAAGTTTAAAAAAAAAAAAAAGACCATTTGAATGATTAATTTTAATACATTTATATTATATATATCATTTTAAAAGAAAAAATTTAAAAAAAAAAAAAAAAAAGATCATTTAAATATTTAATTTTGATACATTTATATTATATATATATTATTTTAAAAAAATAATTTAAAAAAAAAAGACCATTTAAATTTTTAATTTTGATACATTCATAATAATAAACTGATTTTAAATATTTTTAAAATCAGTTTATAAAAAAGAATAGAATAAAATAATATATCAATAATTGATTGATAATAGTTGATACTCAATAATTAATTAAAATATTAATATAGGAAATAAATATAATAATAGAAATATAAAATACAAAATAATAACAATAAGAAAAACTATAAAAGCTTTAATAATATTTTAAAATTTCTATATTTTTATTATTAATATTTCTTTTAAATTTTACAAATTTAATAAATAATAAATAATTTAAATATAAATATAAATAAAATAATAAATTAGAAAAGAAAAACAAAATTTTATTTTTTTTTTTATATTTTATTTTCGTATTATTTATCTTCATACTAATATAAACTATATTTATATTAGTATGAAAAAAATAATATATTCATAGGTAATAGATTCTATAATAAAATTTTTATGTTTTAAATTTATTGTCATCATCATCATTATATTTTAAAAATTTCCCCTTTAATATATATATATATATTATATTCTATATGATAATAAATATCATTAAATTACAATTTTTAATTCTTTAATAAATCATATTAATAGCAATATTATTTATTATTAATTATCATCATCATCATCATCATCAATTATTATATCTTTTTCAATTTTTGGATTAGTCATAAATATATCATTTTCTTGATCACGTTCCTGCATAAGTTTTATTTTTTTTTGACGTCTTAATTCTTTTTCCATTTTTTCTATTTCAATTTGCTTTTGATAACTATATTAATATATAAATATAAATAAATAAATAAATAAATAAATAAATAAATAAATAAATAAATAAATAAATAAATAAATAAATAAATAAATAAATAAATAAATAAATAAATAAATAAATAAATAAATAAATAAATAAATAAATAAATAAATAAATAAATAAATAAATAAATAAATAAATAAATAAATAAATAAATAAATAAATATAGATTAATAATAATAATAAAAATAATAATATATAGATATAATGATGTAACATAATATAATAATAAAAATAATAATATATAGATATAATGATGTAACATAATATAATAATAAAAATAATAATATATAGATATAATGATGTAACATAATATAATAATAAAAATAATAATATATAGATATAATGATGTAACATAATATAATAATAATTTATAATAATAGTTAAATATAATTACAGTATAGATTTTGGGTTAAAAGCAGGATCTTGACAACCTTGACGTTTTCTTTCAATTTGAACTGCTACATTTTTTTCTACTTTGGTATATTGCATAATAGCAGATTCAATTTCATTTATATTTTTACGTAGTTCTTCTGCTTTTTCAACTGTTTGGTCTTTAACTAAATTTTCAATATAACTATTTTATAATATATTAATTTAAATCAATGAGAAAAGTAAAAAAAAAATATTATGTAATAATAATAATATTATATATATATATATTATTTTTTAATTTGCATTTTATTATAATATATATTATAAATATATACCTTTCTAGATCTTCTGTAAAACTATTATTTTTTGATGCTACTACTAAACAAGCTAATGCAATTTGTGATGGCCAATATAAGAATATTAAATCACCATAAAGTGAGATAAATGCATATTTACAAGAAGTTTCAAATGTTGTATTAAGTCTACGTTGACTATTATCTTCTACATTTACGCTATTCTTATCCGGACCATTTAAAAAAGCCTTTTGTATATAATTATATAAATATGATATATAATTTTAATAAAATAATATTAAATTATTATTACAATCATAATAATAATAATAAAAATAATAAAATAATAATAATAAAACTATCAATAAAAAATTATAAAATAAGAAAAGACAAAAAAAAAAAAAAAAAAAGAAAAAAGATAATAATAATAATTTAAATTTACATATTTTTAGATATATATAAATAAAAAATTCTATATATACTTGTATATCTAAATAAAAACCATGTAAGGCCCAAAACGGTGATTGTACTGAATATTCAAATCTTATATATTGTGATACGGTTAATTCTAATTCTTTAATTACATCAGGAGAAGGTCCTTTCGGTACTTTTGCTAAAAATTCGTCTAAGGCAATATATGAATTCTCAGATTTACATGCTAAAAATAAACAGGTAAGTCTATATTATGATAATGATAATATATAAACATAAATTATGTATATGTGAATATTAATTTATTTAGCAATTTTTGTTGTCATTATTTTTTTATTATATATTTAAAATGATATATATGTATATATATAAATTTATAATGAATTTTTAAGAATTTTTTATTAATATATATATATATATTAGTTTTATTTTATTATTATTTATTAATATATTCTTTTTTTCTTTTTCTTTTTTACTTCCTTTTTTTTTTTTTTTTTTTTTTTTTTAAAAAAATTTAAATACTTACACTATATTTTTTGGTGCATATTGCATCATGGAACAATATAAATAAAATCTTTTAAAATATACAATTGAAGTTGCCTAAGTTTCATTTTTTATTTAAAAATTTTAAAAATTATTAGTATTAATTTAAATGTATATCAATTTTCAATATATAGAAATAATAACAACTACAATAGTACTAACGATAATGAAGACAATTTGTTTAAATTTTATTAATATATTTAGTTATATATAAATTTTTCTTACCAATACATTTCTACTGAACTTAAAAAACTTGCAATAATCTGAAATTTTTGTTTCATAAAACAATGCAAGCAATTTCTGATCATTCACTGTCAAGAAATTTATTGGTTTTAATGGTGGAATATTATTATTAATTTGTTTTTGATATTCCTATATATTTTTAAAATTAGAAATTATTATTAATTTTCAATTTCCGAAAAAAGAAAAAATAGTATTGATAGAATTATTTAATATATATGTTTATATCATGTATTTTGTAAGTATATATTTAAATATATAATTTAAGAATATAAAAAATATAAATATATATTAATAAAAAATATAATTTTATTTTATTTTATTTTATTTTATTTTATTTTTTTTTTTTTTTAATTTTTTGAATAAAGATTTTTACAAATTATGAATAATATATATAATAAAATAATTTTGAAATTTACCCATTCTTTTTTTATATTTTCACCAACTTTTTCTATTGATTCTTTATTAACTTCTTCTCTTATTTCATTAAGTTCTTCTTTTGTAAAAAGCCAATGTCTATATTGACTTGTTTGTTCATAAAGATTAGCTAAATGAAAAGATTCATATTCATTTTTCGGAATTTCATTATTATTTGGTGAATCTTCATTTTCTAATTTTACACTTTCATTAGAATTTTCAAGATTTTTATTATTCTTATTTATTGATATATTTGAAGGAATAACAATTGATGATTCCATTTTCTATATTATATAAAGAACTTTTATTTTATTTTATTTTTATTATATTTTTTTCTTTACAATTTTTGAATTAAAAAATTATATTAAAATTATTTTTAAACTTTTTTTTTTTTAAAAAAATTTAAAAACATTATATTAAATTTTTTTATAGTGTTAATTAAATATAATTTACAAATTTGGATGATACGTTAACTTCTCCTTTAAATAAATGAATGAAAATATATCAAATAAATAAATAAATAAATAAATAAAATTTTTATATATAAGTGTTTTTTATTAATCTTTTTTTAACCTTTCTAATTTAGCAATATTATATATATATAAATATAGAATTGAATGAATTTCAATTTTGAGTAGTATATTATTTAGAACGAAAAAAAAAGTAAAAATATAAAAATCAATGTAAAGTATTATATTAAATAAAATAAAATAAAATAAAATAAAATAAAATAAAATAAGATAAAATAAAATAATATATATTTTTTATTTATTTAATTTTACATTCTATATTTTATATATTTTATATTTCTTTTTGTTTCATTACTTTGTTTTCATGTATTAAAGAAAATGCAAGAATTAGTCTCTTTGAGGCTTACGTTACAAAATTTTGTAAAGGGGAACTCTTTTTCTTTTAGTAATTCATTAAATGTTTTGTATCAAAAGCGTTTAAAGTCTGATGCATTAATCATTAGTGCTTATAAGGATAAAATTGATAAAGAGTTTAAATTAAATTTAACTAAGGAAATAAAAAATGAAACAGTTCAAAAAGAATTAATAAAACGTTTAAAAGCTAGTCGCTTTGAGGGGAAAAAATTTGAAATGAGAAGTTTATTTGGTTTTTCAGAATATAATGATAAACTTCCAGATATTATTCAAGTTGTTGGTTTAGGTGAAAAGCATAAAATAAATGCAGATATTAATAGAAAAGCTGTAAGTTTTTATTATATGTTATCTAGGCAAAAATAAAAATTATGTTAAAAAGTTTATATTTTGTTTTCTTTTTATAAAAATAAAGTAAAACAAAGAAATAAATATACAAGTTGTATAAATACTATTTTTTTTTTTTTTTTTATTTTTATATTTAGTATTTTTTTTATTATTTTTTTTTTATTTTTTTTATTTAGTATTTTATTATTATTATTTTTTATTTTTTTTTTAATTATTTTCATATATACTTTTTGTTACTAAATGGTAATATATTTGTCAATTTTTGTCTCGAATAGGCAGCTTTAAGTTCTAGTGCTATAACAAAATTAGTAAACAATCCATTAGAAATATCAGTTGGTCCTTTTAATGATATTAAGGCAGTATCTGAAGGTCTTCATCTTCGTTCAGTGAGTTAATAATAATAATAATTATAATAAATGAATAAATAAATAAATAAATAAATAAATAAATAAATAAATAAATAAATAAATAAATAAATAAATAAATAAATAAATAAATAAATAATAAATAAATAAATAATAAATAAATAAATAAATAATAATAAATTTATTTTAATATACATACATTTATATATCACATTATATATAATATACATTCTATACACACATATATTAATAATTATATTTTTATTTTTTTTTTTTTATTAAATCTATATAATATTATTATATATATTATTTTAATACTATTATTTTACGAAATTTATATGTTTTATTATTTAATATTTATTTAACTTAATTATATTCTATATATTGGCTTTAAATTTCAATTATTAATAAACAAACAAATTATTTTTTCTATAAGTTTGATTATAAAAATATTTTTAATGGAAAGATTGATAAGCGTATTAAATATTATTTAAACGAAGGAAGTGAAAAAGAAAAAGAAGAATGGTCTAAAGGAAAAATTTTTTCTAATGCTCAAAATTTATCTAGATATTTTTCAGAATTACCTTCTAATTATTTAACTCCAACTATTTTCTGTGATACTGCTACTAAATTATTACAAAAAGAAAAAAATATTGAAATATATATTCGTAATCTTGATTGGATTAAGCAAAAAAAGATGGGTGCTATTATGGCTGTTACAAAAGGAAGTATTGAAGAACCAAAATTTTTAGAAATTTATTATCGGGGTAAAAAGGATGATAATACAGCTGATATTGGTTTTATTGGAAAAGGTGTATGTTTTGATTCTGGAGGTATATCTCTTAAACCTCCAAAGGATATGAAAGAAATGAAGGGTAATTATTTTTTTTATTAATGAGAATATATAATTATTAAATTATAATATTAATTATATTTAATGTTTTATTATTATTTTTTATTTATTTATTTAAATTTTAATAAAAGGTGATCTTGGAGGTGGTGCATGCCTTGTTGGTACGTAATTAAATTATTATTATATTATTAATAATTGTTAATATTAGTATAATTAACATTGATCAACATTTAATGAAAATAATTATAATGGATATTATTTAACAATATTAGGTATGATGAAGGCTATTTCAAAGTTGGAAATTCCAATCAATATTGCAGTTTTTATACCATTAGCAGAAAATATGCCATCTGGTAATTTATTAATTGTTTTTATTATGAAATTTTATATGGTTAGGATTCTAAATTAATATTTATATATAAAGGTAGTGCTATTAAACCTGGTGATGTTGTATATGCTTGTAATAACAAATCTATTGAAGTAAGAATTATATGAATATTATTATGATTATAATTAAATGATCTTTTTTTTTTTTTTTTTTTTTTTTTTTTTTTTTTTTTTTTTTTTTTTTACTAATATCCTTCTTTATATATTATATATTTTCAAAATAATATATAATATTTTAATTAGATTGATAATACAGATGCTGGTATATTTATATAATAATAATTAAAAATAATAAGATGTTTAAAAATAAAATAAGATAAATTAAATCAAGTTAAATTATATAAAATGTATGTTATTTGTTAATTATTAATTACTGACATAATATTATTGTTGTACTGGTACTTTTATATATATATGCATATTACTTAAGAGGGTAGATTATTATTGTCAGATGCCCTTTTCTATGCTGGTACTCAAGATATTCTTCCTGTTAAAAAAGGAAAAGAGGGTGCTTTAATTACTATTGCAACTTTAACTGGTGCTATCGGTGTTGCTTTAGGTAATGTTTATAGTGGTGTTTTTACAAATGATAATTCACTTTGGAAAAGTTTGAAACATGCTGGAAGAAAAGCCAATGATCCGTTCTGGCGTATGCCATTAAATGAAGAATATCATAAACTTATTACTTCTAATGTTGCAGATTTAAAAAATTCTGGAGGTCGTAGTGGTGGTTCATGCACAGCTGCTTTATTTGTTAAACAATTTGTTCCGAGAGTAAGTAAAAATGAGAAACCATTCCGTTATGCTCATTTAGATATTGCAAGTGTTGATATAGCTGTTAATGATGAAGTTTTAGGAAATGGCATGTCAGGTAATTTAATTATAAAATAATTAATTTATAAAATATAAACCAGGAATAAATAAAGAATATTATATTTTTTTTTATAATATTAAGTTAATATTGAATCTATATTTATTTTATTTATATATAAATTATATTATTTTTAGGTCGTCCAACTAGATCTTTAATAGAATTTGTATCATCGTATTTAAAGAAATAAAAATGTTAAAAAAAAAAAAAAATAATATAATTATAAATATTATAACCTTATTATTAATAACTAATAAGTTAATGATATATCATTGTCAATTATTAAAAAATATGTATTAAATATATACCATAATTTTTAAATGACTTTTTTTCTTTATTAAAACATTAAATCTTATTAATCTAACACTTGAACGAGAAAAAATTATAAAATAATAATAAAAAAAGAAGAAACAAAAGGTAAAAAAATAAGAAAAAGGAAAAAAAAAATAGAATAACTACAAAAACAAGCAAACAAAAAAAAAAAAAAGTAATAACGAAATAGAAAAGAAGAAAGATAACAGAATCATAATAAATAAATAAATAAATAAATAAATAAATAAATAAATAAATAAATAAATAAATAAGTATATAAATAAATAAATAAATAAATAAATAAATAAGTAAGTAAATAAATAAATAAATAAATAAATAAATAAATAAATGAATGAATGAATAAATGAATAAATAATTAAATAACTAAATAAATAAATAAATATAGTAATAAATAAATATATTTAGTTAAAAAGTAAATCATAAAGTAATAGGGTTTTCTTATTTATTATATTAGATAAGAAAAGATAATAATATTTAAAAAATTAATATAAATATTTTTTATTTTAATTTTATAATAGTTAATAATATATATATAAAATTAAACAATTCATACACATAAATATTCTGAAATTAACATTTCAGAATCAAATTTCTAATTTTAATTAAATTACAAAAAAGTTAACAATTTATATTTCAATTTTTTAATATTATTAAAATGAAATGAAAAGTATTTAATTTTTTATTTTTTGAATATATACACTAATATATAAATATATATTTATATTTTTAACTAATAATTTATAATTTATAATATTTAGAAAAAAAAAGGAAAAAAATAAAAAAAAAAAGAAAAAAATATAAAAAAATAAAAAGAGGATTTTTTAATTTACATCTAATTTTTTATACTTTGAAAATAATATTTATTATAATATATTATAATATATTATAAATTATATTGATCATTCTATAAATAATTCAATTTAATATTTATTTGAAAAAAATCATTTGAATGTAAGAAATTTTAAATAATATTATTATATATTAGTAATATATTATTTTTTCATATTCATATATATTAGTTTATAATTAATATTTTTATTATATATATTGAATAAAAAATTACCATTTATAATACAATTGTATAAAATAAAAATAAAATAAAATAAAATAAAATAAAATAAAATAAAATAAAATAAAATAAAATAAAATAAAATAAAATATATTAAAATACATTAGTAATATATAAATTATGCTATTGAATATTAAAAAAAAAAAAAAAAAAGGATATTAATACTAATACTAATAGTAAATAAATAAATAAATAAATAAATAAATAAATAAATAAATAAATAAATAAATAAATAAATAAATAAATAAATAAATAAATAAATAAATAAATAAATAAATAAATAAATAAATAAATAAATTTTTAATAATATTTTTTTAAAAATATAATTTGTTAATATTAATATTATTAATATAAAAATTTTTACTATAATACCAACTTTTTTTATATTGTATAATTTTTAATGGATATTTAAAAAACATACACAAAAAAAAATATATATGATTAAATTATTATATATATATATTTTTTTTTTTTTTTTTTTTTAATAATTTATTGATTATAATTAAAATAATTTGTCAGTTTTAAAAGTACAAAATATACCACGGAATAAATATTATTGAAATATTTTTATTTGTATAATAATAACAAGAGAAAAAGGGAAATATTTAAGTGCATATATATTTTTTAATACTATTTGAAAAAAAAAAAGAAAAAAAAAAAATGTTTATTCAATATAAATCAAATTGTCCAATTTTACTCTTTTTTTAATAAACAATAAATTCAATTATTTTATAAGTCATTTATCATTGTATTATATTTTCAATTGTTTCTTTTTTATTAATAATATATATATAAGGTAAGTTTTTGTATAAATTATAATTGATTAAATTTTTATTAAATCATTATTTTTTATTTTTTTTATATGTTATTAAATTGAATTAATTTTTAAATTTATATAAAATTAAAAGTTTTCATTTAATTTAAGATTGTAATCTTTTATTATACATTATAAAATTATTGTAATATATTTATAGCAATGTTATTAGAATTGTTTGATTTTTATCAAAATTTTATTTCAATTTTCGCGTTTTTATATATATTATAATTTTTATAAAAGAATTTATTGGTTTATATGTGGATATTTTATAATAATCTAAAATTTTTACTATACTATATATATTATATTATATATTTCACAAAATTCATATATTTTATTATATGATTAATTATTAAAATATAATAAAGGCCATAATTAAAACATTTTTGAATAATACTTAGATGAATTATTTTTTTTAAAAAAATTTGAATATATATAAATCCATATTTATCATATCATTATATTTTAATAATTTACAACATAGTAAAACAAAAAATACAATATATTATAAGCGTTTAGAGAATACTTAAATAATCATAATTATCAGTCAATAATATCAGTAAAATAAGATATATATAGGTATATTTATATATATTTTATTCATTATAATATATAATAAATAATAAATAATAAATAATATATAATATATAATATATAATATATAATATATAATATTTCATTTTAAATAAATAAAATAAATGAAATGAATTTAATATTTAATATATTTCATTTTAAGTAAATAAAATAAAATAAATAAAATTAAATAAAATAAAGTTTCTTTATTCATTTTCAATAAATTATTTGTATTAATTAATTAATTTTTTTTAAATTTGTTTTTATACTTAATAATAATTAATTTTTAATTTATACGTATAAAAGTTACAATAATATTTACTTAAAAGACAATGCAACGAGATAATAATAAAGATAGAAGTTTTAATGGAAGAGATTCAAGAGATAGTAGAGATAGGGATCAAAGAAGGTAAAAATTCATATATTAATTAAAATTTAAACTATTAAATAATTAAATAATTAAATAATTAAACAATTAAAGCATTAAATATTTAAACAATTAAATATTTAAACAATTAAATAATTAAATAATTAAATAATTAAATAATTAAATAATTAAATAAATAATTAAATAATTAAATAATTAAATAATTAAATAATTAAATAATTAAATAATTAAATAATTAAATAATTAAATAATTAAATAATTAAATAATTAAATAATTAAATAATTAAATAATTAAATATTAAAATATTAAAATATTAAAATATTAAAATATTAAAATATTAAAATAATTAATTATTATAGAGATAATTATTCAAGAAGTTCTTGGAACGATCATTCAGACAGTGATTATCGCCGTTCTTCTCATATGAATATGCAAGACAGGAGATCTTTAATATCTGATCATTCTTCAAGAGATAATTCCTTTGAGGTATATATATAATCTTATTAAGTTTTAATATAAAAATATATTTAATTAATTATTATTGTTTTTTGTACTTTTCTTAATATTTTTTTTAATAGAGTAATAGATACCGTGACCATAGAAGTTCATATTCTTCAGATTCTAGACATAGAAATAATACATTTAATTCAAATAATGATTATAATTATAACAGACGTTATGATGATTGGAATTGGAGAAATTCAGATAGAGATAGCAGTTATTGGGATAGGAATAGAGACCAAATAAGAGATAAAGAAAGAGACAAACATCAGGAAAGAGATAATGATGATAACATTTCAAGGTATATAAATTGTTTATAATATTTAATGCTTATAAATATATATTTATTAAAAATAAAAAATATTTCATTATTATATTCATAAATATGTATAGATATATATTTAAAAAATAAATTTATAAATTTATTATGTTTGTAATATTTTTTTATATTTTTAATATTTTAATTTAACTTGTTTTCATTATATAACTGATTAATTTATTATTTTTATAACTATATTTATTCTATATAATATTTTAATCAATATTTTTAATATTAGCTATCAACGCTCTTCATATGATAATAATTACGATTTTTCTAGAAATAATCAACGGTCTGATGATTACTCAAGAGACTATTATAATAGAAGAAAACGTTCACCCTCTATAAGGTTTCACTCTAATAATAATAATAATAATAATAATAATAATAATAATAATAATAATAATAATAATAACAATATTTATTTTTCTTTTAATAGAAATGAAGATAAAAATTATGATGATATTAATTCAAATAATAGAACAAATATTTTAAAAGATTCTAATTCAAGGTCACAGTCATCGTTACTTTCATCAATAAAAAACAATTCTTATAATAGTTATTCAAATAATAATAATGATAATATCAATAACAATAACAATGATAATAATAATAATAATAATAATAATAATAATAATAATAATAATAATAATTTGTCAAGTAATGAAAGACTGTCATCATCATCAATTAACAGACCATTGTCATCATCAAAATATTTAGATTCTGATTATAAAAACCATACTATCAATTCATCTAGTAATTTAAATAATAATAAGTATAAAACAAGTCAAGATTATTCTACTTTAAAACTATCGAATAAAAGTAGTATAAATGGTGTCAATGATTCCCAAAATATTTATAATAATTCTGATAGTCTTTCAGGTTTAAATTTCTCTGATAATAAAATATCAAAAATTAATAATTTAAAAAATAATCCTAGTGAAAGTGAATATAATTTAAATAATCACCAAAGTTATAAAAATGGTTTCATTAAAAAAGATAACGAAGATAAAAATATTAAAACTGATATTGGTAAAGTCATAAATACAAATCATATTAAATCTATACCATTTGAAATTGTACGGGGGACAAAAAATGATTTAAAAAATAGCAAATTAGAACATTCTCAAAAGAATAATAATAATAATAATAATAATACCAGTAATAATAATAATAATAATAATACCAGTAATAATAATAATATTAATAATAATAATAATGATAATAAATCTAAAATTTTAAAAAGTGAATTTGTTAATGTTAATCCATTAAGTAGTAGAAAATTTGGTAATACAAAAGAGTCATCTATTCCTTTATTAAACAATGATTCAATAATAAAAAAAGAAGAGAATGATACAGGATTAGATGTTGATACAGGATTAATTAATCTTATATTTAAAAAAGAAGATAGTAATAATAAAAAAGAAGATAATAATAAAAAACAAAATTCACTTTCACTATTAAATAATGATAAAAAAGAAGATAAAACATCAATAACTGTTGCTAATGCTATGATATCAACAACTTCTAATACATCATTGTATGAATCATCAGTATCTTTAAATAATATAACTCCTATACCTCCACTTATAAATAAAATACAAGATCAGGAAAAAATTATTGAAGAAATAGATATAATAGATTCTGAAATAGGGAAATATGAATTAATGTTGAAAACGTTAAATGATGATATAAGTAGTAATAAAGATATAGTTGGAAAGAATGAATCAGAAAAATTAAAACTTATAGATACAAATGAAGGTCAATCGAAGAGAATAGAAGAAATTAAAGAAGAAAAAATGAAACATGAAGAAATTAAAAAGAATAGAGAGGGAAAGCTTAAACAAGATATAGAAGAACAAAAGAAGGTAAAAGTAGAAGAGTTTAAATTAAAAAAGGAAAGAGAGGAAGGTGAAAAAAATAAACAAGTTTTATTAGAGGCTAGAAGACGAGAAGAGGAAATACTACAAAGTAATGAATCTGATTCAGAAGAGGAAGATTTTAAATCATTATACCAATCAGTTATTAATAGTAATAAAGAAAAAATTGATAATTGTTTAGTGCCGCAATATGAAAATGATATTCAATCATATATAGACACTATTTCAATGAATAGAGATACATATAAAGATCAGATAGATAGTATTATAAATAAAAATATTAAAACTCATAAGAAAGTACGGCCTATATTATTTAAAAAATTACTTAATCATTATAATATAGTAAAACAAAAAGAAAAGTTTATAAAATATAAATATAAAGCTTATTATCAAAATTGGAAAAATAATATTGAATTATTAGATCAATCTAAACCATTAAGAAGGAAGTTTGCTAAAGAACTTAATCCAAAAGCTTATGATTATATATATACCAGAAGTAAGCATACTTTTACAAGTGATATGGCAAGAAGTGAAGCTGAATTTGAGGATATTTTAGCACGTTTGCAATCAGAAACTGATAATGCTTCTGGTTTTGATGATAGAAAGTCAGCAAGGATACCTCCTATGATACTTAATTCAATAGATAGAATAGGTGAACGTTATATTAATTATAATAAAATAGTGGAAAATCCAAAAGAGGATTTAGAAGAATATAATAGTAACTTTTTCTGGACAGATGAGGAAAAAAAGATATTTAGAAATAAATTAATACAATATGGAAAGAATTTTACTAAAATTTCAGAGTTTTTAGAATTTAAATCTACAGCTAACTGTGTTCAATATTACTATCGTGAAAAATATAAAGAAGGATTTAAGAAAATGCTTAAACGTGCAGCTTCAGGTAATCATGGAAAAAGGAGACGTAATACTACAGGTCCTAGAAGAAAAACGAATAAGGTCCAACAATCTGATCCAATTCGCGAAAAGGAATTAGCTAAAAGAAGAAAAGAAAGAGAAAATTCACAATTGGATGATGACGATTCATATCAAATAAAAAGGAAGAAGGTTAGAAATAGTGATAATGATCGTTATTCAAATAAGAAAAACAAAAATAGAAGAACTTCTCATCCACCATCAGCGGATGAAGATTTTGAAGAAAACAGTCAACCTCATTATGAAGAAGTGGCTCGTTGGACAGAAGATGATAAAGAAAAAGCATTGGAAGCTTTCAAATTATATGGAAGAGATTTTGCTTCAGTTTCTCAAATGGTTGGAACAAAGACAGAAGATCAATGTCGTAACTTTTATCATAATTATAAACGTAAATTGAATTTGAATGATGTTATTAAAGAATATGATCGCAAAAAGAATAAAAAAGCAAATAAAGTTAATGGAAATGGAAAATTTGATAATAATGAAACAAGTGTCAGTAGTGTTAATATGGAAGATAGTATGGATAGCACAACTTACGAAAAGAATGTAATAAATAAGAAAGAGAATGAGAAATTGAAAAATATAAAAGAAGAAAGTTCATTACAAGAGGATGATCCTACTCAAACGGTTCCTAATAATATAAACGATAAAACATCAAAACCATTAAAATATAATGAAAATGATACTAAAGAAAAGACTGGATTTGAAAAATTACAAAAGAAAAATAATCTTGGTATTGATATTAATGATAATAAAGAACCTTCAAATATTTTAAACAATCAAGATGTTTCAAAAATGGATAATTCTAGTCTTAAATCTTCTAAAGATAAAACTTTTAAATCTCAAAATGGAGATAAAGAAAATAAAACAAATGAAGTTAAAGTTCCAAATTCGATACATGCTAATAGTGGTAGTAGTATAGAAATTCAGACAAAACCATCAACAGTAATAAAAATAAAACTTGAGAATAAATCACCTAATAAAAATAATAGTAAAAATAGTAATAACATTGATAAGAATAATAATAATAATAGTGATAAAAATAAAGATAAAAATAAAAGTAAAGATACTATTAGTAATACAAGTAATATTAATAATAATAAATTTTCTGAAGAAAATAAAGATACATCTATTTCAGTGCCTGTACATGATCCAACATATAATAATGAGAAGGATGAATCCAAAAAGAATGATAATGAAGAAAATACAAATATGAAAACATCAACAATTCATGAAAACCGTACAGATCTTCCAAAAGATGAAACTATTAATAGTATTTCAAATAAACCTTCATTACCGGTTTATTCAGAGAATAAGCAATCTAAAGATAATAAATTATCAAATATTATTAATGCAACAGATATTGTAAGTGAAATGGATAAAGGTAGAGTTTTAGAAAAAACATCAGTTAATTCAGATAATAAATCCTCAAGCAATTATAATTATAATAACAATTATGATGATATAAAGTCAAATGATAAAATAAATGATTATAATTCTTACAATTCTATTGAAAATTCAAAATTAAATGATTCAATGATTCAAAATAATAATAATAATAATAATAATAATAATAATAATAATAATAATAATAATAATAATAATAATAATAATAATAATAATAATAATAATATTATTATTATTAATAGTACTATTACTACTACTACTAATAATAATAACAATAATAGCAACAATAAAAATATTAGTATTATTAATAATACCGATAATAATAATGATAATAATAGCAAAACTCTCAGTAATTCTAATGTAGGAATAAGTTCGGATATAAATGATAATAGTATAAAAAATACTGTTGTTGGAAATAATAATATTTCTGATGTTGTAAAAAAACCTATTATTGATTCTAACGAAATAAATAATAATAATAATAATAATAATAATAATAATAATAATAATAATAATAATAATAATAATAATAATAATAATAATAATAATAATAATAATAATAATAATAATAATAATAATAATAATAATAATAATAATAATAATAATAATAACAATAACAACAACAACAACAATAATGATAGAAATAATGATAATAGCATCAGGAATAATTTGAAGAATGTTCGAATGAATACATCTTATGATACTCGTTTTCCCAATCAAAATGATAATAAAGATAATTATAATAATATCAATGAAAATAATAATAATTCATATATAAATACAAAAACTGATAGTATATCAGAACTTCCTTCAGTTAATAATTATTCTTATAATAATAATAATAATAATAATAATAATAATAATAGTCTTAATAATGATAATATAATATATGAACCTTCCCATGGAAATAAAGAAGGTATCATTGATATCAATAAATCAACATTAGTAGTTGATAGTTTATTATGTTTATCTCAAGCAGCCTCATATGAACAATCACATATGAATGATATTAAATTGGAAAATAATAGATATACGACATCATATGCTGATGATAAATATAATAATCAAATATATGATAATATGGTTAATTCAAATACATATAATGATAATACTAATAATACTGATATTCCTAATATTTCAAATAAAAACTTTAATAATGATAATAATATTAATAACAATGATAATAATAATAATAATAATAATAATAATAATAATAATAATAATACTAATATTATTGAAAATTCAAGTTATAGTCAGAGTAGTCAATATGATATGAATTCTGGCAGTACAGATATTCAAAATTCAGGACAAGAAAAACGTCGTGCAAAACATAAACGTGTAAAGTTGAATGAGGCTGATATTAAGGATTCAAATAAATCAAATGAAGAAGAATTAAAGAAACGAAGAAAAGTACAACGTCGTCAAAGGAGAAAAACAATCGATGGAGTTTCTGTTTCAACTGAAAATGAATCATATCTTGATGGTAATTCAGTTTCATCTTTATCACAAACTAATTCTCCGCAATTATCATCTAATCGAAGAACACCATCTTCATATTGGTCTATTTCTGAAAAGAATAATTTCAAAAGAGCACTTGGTATTTATGGAAGAGATTGGGAAGGAATTGCTAAAGAAATCAAAAGTAAAACAGCTATTCAGGTTAAAAATTATTATTATAAAGATGCTAATGATAAAAAAGAATTTGATGAAATACTTAGAAATAATGGTTTATTAGATAATAATATTAATATGTCAGAAGAATTTACATATGATACTAAGAAATCAACATCTCTTATAATGAATCCATCAAATGAAGAAATGATTGAAAAGCGTTTCATGGAAAAGGCATTAAATGATGATTATAGATATAATGCTAATAGAAATAGTTCTTATGATTCTAATGTTAATATGAATGTCAATATTACTACAACAACAACAACAACTGCAACTACTACTACTAATACTAATACTAATAATAATAATAACAATTTTTATTCTATACCACAAAATCAACCTCAATCATGTTATACATTACCAAATTCATCTTATAAATCTGAAATTAATCGTGGATCACCTTATCTTTCGCCTATGACTAATCCTATTAATATTGACATGAATCATAACAACAATGGTGGTATGAATAATATGTATAATAGAACTTCATTACCATCCATTAATGATTATAGTAATCATACAACTCAGCCTCAACAACCACCATCATCTCGTATTCAATCACAACCTATATATATGAATTCAGAACCAAATAGAAGTCAAAATCAATTATCATCTAATTATTCTTCATATTCAAATAATAATAATAGTAATAATAATAATAATGATAATAATAATAATAATAATAATAATAGCAATAATAACAACAACAACAATAACGATAATAACAATAACAATAACAATAACAATAATAATAGTAATAATAACAACAACAACAACAACAATAACAATAACAATAATAATAATAATGCATCAGTTGCTAATCAATCATCGAATGGAATACTACCAATGCATTCACCAAATACAATGGTATATAAAAATTTACCACAACATTCTGAAGTTAATCAATATTCTTCTGTATATAATCCAAATCCTAATCCAAATTCAAATTCAAATCCAAGTCCAAGTCCAAATATATATCAACAATCTTCACAATCTTCTCAATATAATTATATGAATACATCACAACATTCTATGAATGGTTATATGGATAATGGAAGAAATAATAATAACGGTGATATAAGAATTAATATTAATAATCTTAGTAACAACAACAACAACAACAACAATAATAATAATATTAATAATATTATTAGTAACAATAACAACAATAATAATAGTAACAACAATAACAACAGCAATAATAATAATAATAGTAATAATAATAATATGAACAATAATATGAACAATAATATGAACAATAATATGAACAATAATATGAACAATAATATGAACAATAATATGAATAATAATATGAATAATATGAATAACATGAACAATATGAACAATATGAACAATATGAATAATATGAATAATAATATGAATTTATCATCTTATTATATGAATAATCAATATTCTGATAATACATATAATAATTATTCATCTATGCAAAATCATCAACGTTCTAATTATCAATATAATCAAAATCAAACATCATCATCAATATCAGGTTATAATCAAAATGAACCAAATAATCAATCTCAAAACTCTTATGGTAGATATAGTGGAGGAATGTACAGTAGTTCAATTAATACTCCATCATCTAATCCTCCATTGAATAAAGTAATAAGTCCCGTATTAAATATGAATAATAGACTTTCAGAATCACCATTGAATAGTCCATCACTTTCTCCATTAGTTATGAATTCAAATATAAGTGGTAATATAAATAGTAACAGCAACAACAACAACAACAACAACAACAACAATAATAATAATAATAATAATAATAATAATAATAATAATAATAATAATAATTCAAATTCTAATAATAATTTTAATGATAACAACAATATTAATAGTAATAACAATAACAATACCAACAACAATGGTCCATATATGTCTTCAAATCAACCACAATTAAACAATAATAATTACATACCAATGCCTTATCAACAACATCAACAACTTCAATCATCTTCACAACATCAACATTCTCCGCATATTTCATCAAATCAAATACCTATATCATATATGCACTCTCCTACTATGTCGTCTAATTCTTCAAATACTAATTCTTCATCGAATTTACAACAATCTTATCCATCATATATGTATTCTAATTCAAATAATATAAATAAACCACAAAGTCAAGATATGAATTATGGTAATAATAATAATAATAGTAGTAATCTTAATAATAACAATAATGACAATAATAGGGTTCCATTACATAGAAATAGTCTTCCTATGTTTTCATCTTCTTCAAGTTCTGTATCAAATCGTATGAGCGTTAAAAATTTGATGAGTAATGATGATCAATCTAATGAATGGTCTTGGTATAATTCAAGTAATATGGATAATAGTAACAGTATTAGTAACAACAACAACAACAACAACAACAATAATAATAATAATAATAACAACAACAACAATAATAATAATAATAATAATTCTATGTTATCCAAACCAATGAATCATTCAATGTCTTATGATACTAATCTTAATAATTATTCTAATAGTAAGTTATAAAATTTTATATATAAATATATATGTAGATAAAGAAGTAATAATATTTTATATATTTATTTCTAACTTTTATTTTTTATTTTAAAAACTTATATAATATAATATAATATAATATAATCAGATAATAATATTATGTTAGAAAATGATATTGATAAAACAGCTACAAGTGCATTACTTCAAATGTCGAGATCTTCAATTTCTGCTCAAGATAATTCTAATAATATTTACAATAGTAATAATAATTATATGAATAATAATAACAATAATCAGTATTCTAATTATTCTAATAATAACAACAATAACAACAATAACAACAATAATAACAGTAATAATGGTTCATCTAATAGTCAATCAATATCCAATTTAATCGATTAATTTCAATAAAATGATTTCTTTTTTCTTTCTCTCTTTTTTTTTTTTTTTTTTTAATAAAAAAAAATTACATATCTTTGTCATCCTTTTTTCTATATTCTTATATGATTCAATATTTATTACAATATAATAAATAATTATTATTATTTAATCTTTTTAAATAATTTATATAAATATATAATATATATATATATATTTTTGTATTAAAATAATAAACTTTTTTTGTTAGTACTTTTATAATATTATATATCTTTTTAAGAAATTTTTTATATATCCAGTTTACATTTAATTAATTTATTTTTATTTTTTTTTTTTTATAAATATTTATTTAAACTTTACATTTACATAAAATAAAATAATACAAATTAATTATATACCAACAGAAATAGATATATTAATAAAAAAAAATCAATATATAAAAAAAAATTATAAATTTTATTAAATAAAAATAATAATAAAAAATATTATAAATAAAATAGAATAAAATAGACAATTAAAGTAAATAAATATATTTGCTTATTTTACTGTTTCAATTTTTTTTTTTATAAATAATTTTTTTATATGTTGTTATATATGCAATAAATTCTTTTAAAAAAAAAAGTTTTTATATTGTTTTTAATAATTTATTATATATATATTAAAAAAAAAAAAAAAAAAAGAATTATTTTATTATAATATATACAATATATAATCATATTTCTAGGACTTTTATAAATTGTAATTTTTAAATATAGTTCTTTAATTATTATTTTAACCATAACAATCACTTTATTTTTAAAAAAACAAAAAAACAAAAAAAATTTTATAAAATCAATAATGAATAATTTTATTTTTTAATTACTATAATTTTTTTTATAAGAATTACAATGATTTTTATTTTTTGATTTTATTTTAATATAAATTGGGTATTAATATATATACTTTTTTTTTTTCATAACTATATATTATTATTAATTAATTTCTTTGATAAATTGTATTGATGAATACATATTTTATTATATTAGTAACATCATATGAAATTATAATATTGACATTGATAAAAAATCCTAATAATATAATAATTATAATATTAATAATAATAAGTATAAAAAAAAAGAAAAAGAAATAAAGTAATAGTACAATTATTTATGATGTTACTAATATAAAACCATATTATATTATTAAATATATAAAGTAATAAATTAGTACTACTACATTTTATTTTAAATATTTAAAATTTTATTAAAAAAATATCTATAAATAATTTATAATAATAAATTAAGGGGCGTATATAAAAATATTAGGGTAATAAAAAAAAAATGCATTTTTTACTAAGTATATTGTCCCATTGTCCTATATATTCATTTTTTTTTAAATTGTTTTTATAATATAATTAGCAGTTTTATAAAAATTTTTCATGTTCTTTAAAATCTAAATTGTTTTTTGCCTTTTTGTAATAAAATTTAATTTCGTTTGTTTTGTATTTATTTTTCTTAAATTACTACTACTAAATTTTCTTTTATTCTTATTATGTGAATTAATTGGTGAATTTAAAGATGACAAGAGTGATTGTTGAATTACAATTTTTTTAGTTGTTGTAGGATTATTTTTAGGTTTTATTTTTATTATTTTTCCACTGTTTTTCATATTGTTGTCATTATTATTAGTATTACCAGGATTATTATTAATTACATCATTAATATTTAGAGAATAAATGTCATCTAACATTTTATTAAACGATTTATTTTGCGTTATTGTTCTTCTTAATTGACATATATTATTATTGTTATCATTGATTCCACACATAGATTTATCTTCATTTTTATTAGAATATAATGGATCATTCTTAATGTCTTTTCCGTAACATATGTTAATTTCATTAATAAAAAGATTATAAAATTCTTTACTATTTAAATCATGATTTGTTTTCATTGTAGTAACTGTATTATTTGTTTTATCCACTTGCTCTTGATTATTTTCATAATTATCCATCATAATATCATCATAGATTACAATTAAACATTTCTTTAATTCAGATGTTGAAAGTCCTCTTTTTTTCAATATAACTTTATTATTGTCTTTATTATTAATTTTTATTTGTTTTGTCTTTGTTGAATTTTTATTATCATTATTAATTTTTTTTGGTAAACAGTAGTTTACAGGAGGGAGGATAATATTTGTATTTTTAAAAGAATCTGGAATTTTTAATTGTAATTTTTCTTTTTTAATATTTCCTGTTACATTAAGATTATTTTTTGGTTTAGAAGGATAAAGATCATTTGATGTTGATAATGTATCTTTTATTAATAAATTAAAGTAATCATTAATTTTGACTTTGTTATTATTATTATTTCTTACTTGAACTACTGGATGTTGAATTGATTTTGTATTATTATTATTATTATTTTTATTAATTACTTCTTTTTTAATTTGATGATTTTTAATACCAATTTTATTAGTAGGGGTTGTATTTAACATTTTACTTTCATTGTCTCTTTCAGGTTTAGTATTTTTATTAACTGAATTAACAGTTAATTTTTTGTTTTTCATGTTTTCATAAGTAAAACATGATTTTGTTTTTTTTGTATATTTAAACATTTTTATTTTACTTTAATTAAAATTAAGGCTATATATTGTTTTACTTAAGATATATACATATATTAGTATAAATAATTATATACTATTAATATTAATGCTTGTTTAATAAATGCTTGTTTAATAATTATTATTATTATTATTTTTTCTAATAGAAGTTTTTAAATACAAAAAGAAAGAAAAAGAATTAGTGTTAAACAAAATAAAAAGATGTTTTTGATAATATAAAGTTAAAGATAAATTACTGTGATAAAAAATAATTATAAAAAAAAATAAATAAAATTTAAATTTTAAACATTTATTATAATTGAGATAAGTGTATTTTTAATATTAATTATTAATTATATGTAAATAAATGAATAAATGAATAAATGAATAAATAAATAAATAAATTTTAAAATTTTATTATTAATGTATTGTACATTGAATCTTCTATGTAAAAATTTTAATTTATATATAGAGCATTTAATCAATTCATAAATAATATAATTGGTAATATTACAATGTATTAAGAATATATTATGCTTATTAATTATAATTAGATATTAATTGTAATTAGTTTTTTTAAATAAATAAATTAAATATAGTTTTATTATTTAATATTAAAATACAAATATATGAAGGTAATTATAATTAATATTTTTTAATATAATTAGTATAGTTTGATATTAAAAGAAAGTATGTCTAAATAAGGTTCTTTTTTTTTTTATGGGAATATAATGTATATATTTGTTAATAAATTTAGTTAAGAAATAAAATACATGTATATAGTTTAATCTATACAAAAAAAAAAAAAAAAAAAATAAAATAAAATTAAAATTAATAAATAAAAATAATTAATAATTTAGATGATAGAATTATGTTGATTGTTTCCAAAATTATTGTGTATATATTATTAGAGAAAATATTATTAATAATATTAACTGTATTTATGCTATTTGTGTTGTTATTGTTATTAAAGTTTAAGACTATTAACTGCAATAGTAATAATGCAGTTACTAATATTTAAACTATAAACTATAATTAGAGCTATAATTAGAGGTGTTATTATTGTCAAATTTTTAATATATTAGAGGTATTATTAAGTTATACTCGTCCACTTCTTAAAAAAATTTTTATTAATATTATAATAATTTTTAATAAAAACAAAAGTAAAAACAAACAAACAAACAAAAAACAAAATGATAAAAAACACAAACAAAATAAAAAAAGTAAATATAAAAGAAGTACTTATTATATAATGTTATATATATATATATATTTTTTTTTTTTTTTTAATATTTTTATTTGTTTTATTAATTTTTATATTTTTATATATAAATATATATAAAAAAAAGGGAAATTTTTTTTTATATTTGTTTTTTTTTTTCTAATTTCTTAATAATTTTTTTTTATTTTTTAATTTTTTTTTTATTTTTTTTAAATAATTTTTTTTTATTTTTTTTTATATTATTATTTTTATTAATTGGAATTTATTACTTTTCGTATTAATTAATTATTTTTTTTATTGCTGTATAATTATTAATTTTTTTTTTAAACTTATTTAGTTTTTTTTTTTTTTTATTTTTATTTTATTATTATTATTTTTATATTATTATTATTGTTTTTACTTAATTGATTTTGTGATATTATTTATATAATGAAGAAAAAAATTTTTTTAATTATTATTTTTATTTTTTTTTAAATTATTTTTAATTCCTATTAATACTGTCTTGATTTCTAAATATCATTCTGAAATAAAGAAAGAAAAAATAAAATAAAAAATTATAAATATTTTATAAATTATATGTATACTTTTTTTTAAAAAAAAAATTATAAGCATTTCTTTATATTATTAGTTTTTTTTATTATTATAATTATTTATTAATAGTAGTATTTTATTTGCTTTCAACGATATTATTTAAACCAGTAGCTTTTGTTCCTATTAAAGCTAATTGACATATTGGACATAATTTATTTTCATATTCTGGCTTAAATGATGCATTACAATATGGACAGTTAATAACTGGATTACCACGGTAAATTGGAGTGTATGAATAACCACAAATAACAAATGGATTGTATTGATCATAATCAAGTTGAATTTCATCAGTATTATTTCTTTCTAATCTTTGTTGCATTGATCTTGCCTATGTATTAAAATAATAATAATAATAATAATATTTATATAAAATAAAATTATTTAATTTATATTATATTTTTATATGTTAATATCTATTTATAAATTTACATATTATTTTTTTTTTTTTTTTTTTTTTATAATTAATTAATTAATAAATAATATATATATATATTTTTGAAATGTATAATTACCCATTGAGCAACTTGTGGAGCTGGGTTTAATTCTAATAAACGTCTAATAAATATTAAAGTAGTACCAAAGTTCTTAACCTTTGTACTTAATGATATAGCAACACGTAAAGATAATTGGATATGTGCTGGTTGCATTTGACAATGAGTAAAGTATGCAGCTAATTCAACATTTCTCTTAATATTTTTCATATTATCCATTGGAAGTTCCTTTCTATAAGTTTCCATCTTTAAACCAAGAATATATTCTCTAGCGTATGTAACAATCTTCTTAATCTTTTATTCATTATTTTAAATAAATAAATAAATAAATAAATTAAAAAATTTTTTATTGTCAATAATATATTTTAAATATATTTTAATAATAAAATATATAATTAATTATAATACTTTTTTTATTTTAAAATTAAAAAAAAAAAAAAAAAAAAAACTTACTTCTTCAAGATCACTTTCTTTATTAACAACAACAAATGGAATCATATTTAAAATAGTGCTAAAGCATACTAAAGCATCAGTGAATTTACCGCTAGTAGTTGCAGAGTATGCTTCTTGTAATTTAGCAAGGACATTTTGATAAGTAATGCAAACATATGGAAGAAGTTTATGTGGATTTTCATCCCATGCTCTTTCAATTGGGAATGAAAGTGGTTGTGAAACTGGAACACCACTTAAGTATGACTTAGTAGATTGATATACACTCATAAACATTGGTTTTAATACTTCAAAGTTGACAATACCAGCTTGTAAGTTTAAGATCTATTTATTATTATATTTATATTATATATATATAAATATTTTTTAAAAAATGTTATTATTTTTTATTTATTTTTTCATTATTTAGTATAATTGTTTTTTTTTTTTTTTTTTTTTTTTTTTTTATATTATTATTAATTTAATTTTTTACCTTCATAGCAGATTCAAATTGACCAGCTGCAATATGGTCAACAGCAACATTGGAGTTACGAGCCCAATGTTCATTTCTACTCATACCTTGAGTTGGAGCAGAAGTATATTCATTATTATCAGTTGATGGAAGTTGTTCTTCTGGAAGTGGGATTTCAACATCAATATCCCAACCACCATCTTCTAATGGAATATCAACAGCATCAGCAGCAGATAAGTTCAATTTATCTAAATCTGGCATATCAGAAGATTCTTCATTAGCCCATTCACCAACACCATCAAACATACCTGTACCAGTTGGTTCAATTGTTTGAGTTGGCTTTTCACTTTCTTGAAGCATAGAGTTTGAGAAGATATTTCTTGAGATTTCTAATAATGGCCAGTTTTCTACTTGACGATTAATTGGGGTTGGTGGTTTTAATAAAATACCATTTGATGGGAGAGCTGAAATCTTATCTGGAGTAACTTCAGCTTCAGCTAAGATTTTTTCAGCTTCTTCTTCTAATCCATGAGTTTTTGCAGCTAAATAAGCCATTTGAACTTGTCCAAGTTCTTTGAACATTTTGATTTGTTCTTCAACATCACCTAAATAAAGAGCATTGTGATAACGAGACATATAATCACCACGAAGTTCAGCGATCTTTAACATTTTCTTTAATTTTTCAGTATTACCAGTAATTAAATATAAGAATGATAATTTATCATAATCTTTAATTCTTTGATAAACAGATTCAACAACCTTTTTAAATTATTTATTAAAATAAAAAAATATTACATAATAAAATTATATTATATTAGAGATATTAATAAATATATAGGAAAAGTGAAATATAAATGAGTTAAACTTATATCATGATAACATTATATATAAAGAAAATGTTTATATATATTATTATTTACTTGATGTTTTCCTTGACGAAGAGCTTCTTCACCTAAACTCTTCCAACATTCTTCATTATCTAAAGATTTAGCAGTTTCTAAGGCAACATCAATATTACCACATTCAATAGCAATATCAAATCTAGTATTTTCATCTTTAACGAAATGTAAAGCAATCTAAAAGAAAAAAAAAATTATAAAAATAAAATATTTTTTTTTTAAGTATTTTTTTTTTTTTTTATTTTTATTTTTTTAATTATATTATTTTATTATTTTATTATAATTATAATTTCATTATTAATTTTACTTACATCAGCATAACCTTTCTTTTGAAGATATGAAATAATTGATTGACCAACTAAGTTAGAAGTTTGAATAATATGAAGAACTTCATCATATTTCTTATTGACTAATGCTAACTTGAAATGATATTCAGTTGGATCGACAGTCATGACTCTTGGTTTACCATCACGATCTAAACAATGGATATTTTGATTTGCAACTTTTGTTAAATATACTGGTTGTTCAAGAGTACGAATAATACCATTATCACTAATTAATTTATATTTTTCATTTTAATTTAATTATAATAATAATAATAATAATAATAATAATAATAATAATAATAATTATAATTATTATCAAAAGGAATAGGATAAATATTAATAATTATTATATATATTTAAATAAAAATATATAATTATTTTTTTTTTTTTTTTGAAACATGATTATTTTTATATTGAAAATTTTACCCTTGTGGAAGAACATATTTAAGGTGATTAAGAGTTGTATATATAAAGATACCAAGTTCATCCCAGGCACCACTTTTAATTTTAATAGTTTCATGAATTAAGCAAAGTTGTTCTAATTGCTTATTAGCAATAATAATAGCTTTTAATTATAGAAAATTACATTTTTTTATTAAAAATATATATTATATTTATAAATATTTTTAATATAGAAAAAATATTAAACATTAAAAATTAATTATATTGTATATTAATAATAATATATATAAAAATATATACAATAATAATAAATATTATAATAGAAAATTATATAACAAATATTCAATATTATGAAGTATATATATATTTTTATTATTTAATAGTTTATCCATTAATTTTTATATACATACAATGTTTGCTTAATAAAGCAACCATAGACATATTTTGTGACCATACAACATAACGGACGTTGCTAGCAGCTAATTCAGCAATAATTGAACGTGATTCAATATCGAATAATATAACAGATGTTGGAGTGGTCATTAATAAGTTTCTTGTACCAGCATAGTATATATTGGTAATAGTAGCTGGTGTCTTAAATTGCTTAGTAGTTTCATTATTAATATCTTTAATGTAAATTTGCTATAAAGATATATTAAAAAAAAAAAAAACATAAAGTTATATTTAATAACCATATTTCATATGAATTTTATCTAATTTTTTCCTATTTAAATTAAAAATATAGGTAATAGTTTACTTGTTCATTTTTATTGAAAACGGCAAAACGGTTACGAGCAACAAAAACGGCATTATGACCTGTACCATGTTTTGGTTCTATTGAGCTGTGTCCTTCATTTCTTTGATCTCTTGGTAACATGTATAATTCATACATACCTTCATCAGTAGTCTATAATTTAAAAATAAATTGAATAAATAGTATGATCATTAGATTTTTTATAAAATTTTACCATTATCATTTATATAAGTCATAAAATAAATGAAATAATAAATGATTATTCTTACATAACAAACAAGTAATGCATTTTCAATTGGATTATATGATATAGTTCTTGGAGGAGTATAAGTACCAGATCCAGTTCTAAGTGGCATAATTGGAATATCTTTGCTATCAAAATCGTGCATTCTAATATTCTTATCTTTAATGAAGAATAATGTATTTTGATAAGTTGTGGAAGCAATTCTTTCTCTTTCTAACTTGAATACAATTAAACCATTATCGTGACCTATAATTTTTTTAATATATATAATTAATATACAATAAAGGAAAAAAAAGAAAAATTATTATCTTTTATTTAAAATATTTAAAAAGAATTCTGTATATTTTTAAATAAAGTAAAAAAATTCATACCTGCAGCAAAGAGATTAAGTTCTGGATGAGCAGTAATAACCCAGAAACGATCATGTTCTCTCTTGAATGTTTGTAAACATGTTCTTTTAGTCATATCCCAAATTCTGATTGTTTTATCTTCAGAGTCACTAATAATTAATTCTTGACGTGGGTGGAAAATTACACTTGAAACATTGTTATAGTGACCACGACAGGTATCAACTTCCCATGCCTTAGTTTCTGTAATTTTTAATGATTATTACAATATTTTATTTATTATAAATATTACTAAGTTTATATTAAATATATTTTTAATTAATATGTAGAAAAAATATATACCATTCATTCTCCATAATTTTACTTGTCTATCATCAGCACCCGAAACAATTAATGGGTAAGTTGGATGGAAAGCAGCCCAATTAACACCACGATCGTGACCTTCTAAAACAAATTTAACAACAGCATCTGAAGTGCCAAATAAATCTGGTTGATTTCTATTATTTCTATTGTCTTCAAAAGTATTCATTCCAGGGGCAGCATGTTTTTTGACAAGTCCTTTTGTTTAATATAAAATTATTAATATATATTTAAATATAAATATAAATAGGAAATAATAAATATATATATTTTTGTTGTAAATAAATAAATAAATAAATATAAATAAATAAATACAAATAAATAAATAAATAAATAAATAAATAAATAAATAAAGTAACAAATAAGCATATAAACAAATAAACAAATAAATAAAGAAACAAATAATAATAATAATAATAATAAATAAAGTACAAAATAATAAAAGAATATTTACCACTGATATCCCAAACTCTTACAGTTTGATCTAAAGAAGCAGAAACAATCAAATCTTCTTTTGGATGGAATTGAGCACACATAACATAGTGATTATGTCCTGTAAGAATTGAAATGCAATTTCTTGATTGCCAATTCCAAATACGAATAGTTTGATCATCAGAAGCTGAAATAATCCATGGATGTTCATGATGGAAATAGGTAGTACGAATATAATCTAAATGACCAGTTAATGTGAAAAGACAACGTCTTTGTTTCCAATTCCAAACTTTAACTTTGTAATCATCACCACCAGAAACAAATAATGGTTGTGTTGGGTGGAATGCAATACCTCTAACAGGACCTATATTATAATTACAATAATTATATTACTTATATTAATATTTTTTTTATTTTAATTTATAAATATAAATGTTTTAATTTTTTATGCCTTAAATTTAATTTATAATTTGAAGTCCAAAATGTATCATTATAAAGTCTTTTATTTTAAATCTTCATAAAATTTACAAATTTATTAAACGTTTATATTTAATATATATATATATTTGAATATATATATATATTAAACCAACATCATATTTATATATCCATCTTAATCCTATTATTTATATTTTAACTATATTTTATAAATAATTTACGAAGATCATTATTATTTAATAGTTTTTAAACAGTATAAAACTTTGAATATAATACAATATAGTATAATTATTTAAATATATCATTTTGTTTTATATATTTTATAAAATTTATAATTTAATAATAAATATTCATTTCTGTTTGTTTTGATTTATATTTATTTTTTTTATCGAAAAAAAAGCATAAAAAATTAAAAAAATAATGGATATATTAATAAAAATTAAATTAAACCTTCATGCTCTTCAAATTTATCTATTAAGGTTCCCATTTTATAATCCCAAAGTTGGATTGAACCATTGTGTAATGAAGCAAGAATCCATGGTCTTTTTGGATGAAAAGATAAACCTTTTACTCTATTTGATTTTGTTTCAAATTTTGAAAGCATATTGTTTATATTATATATTTTAGATTTCTATTTTGATGATGAAATGCGAAATGATTACATTAAAAATATTATTTATCATTGGTATTTGATTTATAAAAATATATTATTAAATTATAAAATATTTGGAAGAAAAAATAAACAATATTAAATTAATTACTCTGAATTCAATTAATTCATAAAATAATAATTATTATAAATGGATTAATATATATACATTTTTTTTATTTATATAGTAATAAAATTTAAAAGTATTTACCTATATTTATTTCTGTTTTTTTTTATTATATTTATATTCATTTATGTAAATATTTATTGAATATTAATTATTTAATAAAAAATTTTATGTTCGTTCATAATTTTAAATAGAAATTTTTTTTTTATTTATATAAATTATATTCAGAATGAAAGATTATAAATATTTAACATTAATACAAAAATAAATAAATAAATAAATTAGTATTTTTTATATTTATACTAAAATAGAAGTAATATTATATTAAAAGTATTATAATTATATTATAGATTATTTTATTGTTTTTTTAAAAATTATTGAATATATCTTTTAATATCCATATATTTATTTTGATTAAGTATACTTTTTATTTTTTCTTTTTTGTTTATTAAATATATGACAAAATATTTACTTTTTTTCTCCTTTCTATTTAATATTATTATTTTATACTTATTATTAAATTTAAATGATTATTATATTTTTCTTTTTTCTTTCTTTTTTGAATATTATTAAATTGAATAAGAAGAAAAAAAACTTAATTATTTTATTTAAATGTTTTTCTTCTTCTTCTAGTTTATTTATTTATTATTTTATTTTATTTTATTTTATTTTTTTTTTTTTTTTGAAAAATTATAAATAAAAAGATACAAAAATTTAATTATTATAAATTCTTATTAAAAATTTTTTATTTACATTAATATATAATATTCATATTATATAAAAAGATATATATGTTTATGGTTTATACATTAGATTAATGTAATTGATGATATTGGATTATTAACAAATCATAATATACCACATTAATGTATGTGCTATGATATAATATAAAATATAAAAAATATTTATATAATACACGTGAAAAACATAAATTTATGATATATAATTTATTTAATTAAGATCAATTTGTGTATTGTTTTTAATGTATCAAAATGTATTAAAATATATATATTAACGTAATTATAAATAATTAGTATTCTCAAAACAATATTAATTTTATATAGAATACCTATAAAATAATAGAATACCTATAAAATAATAGAATACTTATAAAATAATAGAATACCTATAAAATAATAGAATACCTATAAATTAATAGAATACCTATAAAATAATAGAATGCCTATAAAATAATAGAATACCTATAAAATAATAGAATACCTATAAAATAATAGAATACCTATAAAATAATAGAATACCTATAAAATAATAGAATACCTATAAAATAATAGAATACCTATAAAATAATAGAATACCTATAAAATAATAGAATACCTATAAAATAATAGAACCTATAAAATAATAAATTATTTATTAATAAATATATAATTTTATTATGTTATATTAATATTTAGTTCTTTCTTTACTCATTATATAGCTCATCATATATAAACTGGAATATAAATATATATATGAAAAAATTTAGGCTATTATTATTATTAATAGCAGATATAAAATATTTACACAACAACAACATTTATATAGATCATAATTGCATATAATACTATATTAATATATATATATATAAATCTCTATAACATTTATATCTGTTATTCTATAATTTTTCTTAAATTATTATATCGAAGAGAACTCATTAAATGAACTAGTGATGATTTATTTATTGCATCTTTTAAATGAAACCTCACATCTCAAAGAAACTATAAAAGAAGATTAGAAAAGAGTATTAGAAAGTCAATAAATAATCATATAAACTGATTTTTATTTAAGAGTGTTATTAGTAATTTTTGACGTAATAAGACATATTAATAATTTTTTGTATTGTACATTATAATAATTTGTTACACATAATTAAAAAGTGACAATTCATACACAAAAATATTTATATATAAATATTTGAGTAAATAAAAAAAAAAGAATTAAAATAATGATTTAAGTTCAATTTTTTAATAATAATCTTAATTTTATATTCAAATGATATTAATTAGTCTATTTTACATATTTGTTGTATTGAACAGAAGAAAAATATTAATAAATAAATAAATAAATAAATAAATAAATACATAAATAAAAAATAAGTAAGTAAATAAATAAATAAATAAATAAATAAATAAATAAACAAACAAACAAACAAACAAATAAATAAATAAATAAACAAACAAATAAATAAATAAATAATAAATAAATAAATAAATAAATAAATATTTGACTTTTAGATAATATTACTATATGAATATAATAATATTAAAGAAATATTAACATAATGAAAAGAAAACTTTTTACATTATATAATTTTTTTTAATTAAAAATTGTTAAAAAAAAAATAATACTTTTCTATAAAGTGCTTAATCATTTATTGTATAATTATATTTATATTTAGATTAACTATTTAAAAAGAGGGAAAAAAACATCAATTTTTATTTTATCCACAATTTTAATAAATCATAATATTAATGTTTCAGTTTACATTAATAATAATATTGAGAATCAAAAAAAGAAAGAATAAAATATAATGAAATTATATTTTATTCCTTCTTTCTTTTTTTTTTTTAATTATATGTAATACAATGAAGCTCAAAAAATTATTAAAATAGTATTTTTAAAAATTATTAAAATAGTATTTCTAAAAATTATCAAAATAATATTTTTAAAAATTATCAAAATAGTATTTTTAAAATTATCAAAATAGTATTTCTAAAAATTATCAAAAAATAAAAACAAAAAGTCAAAATAGCATTTTTAAAATTATCAAAATAGTATTTCTAAAAATTTTCAAAAAATAAAAACAAAAAACAAAGTAAAACATGAAAAAAAAAACCAAAAAAAAAAAAAAAAAAATACAAAACATAAACTATTTAATATTAATTTAATAATCATTTTCAATTACATTCTGTGTTTGTGTATACATTATAATTTTATACAATTTAAAAAATTTTCATTATTATTATTTAGTTATTATTTATTATTTTTATATGAAATATTATATATGAAAATAGAATGTTCAACTAAAATCATAGTAAATTATTTCATTTATTATGATTTTATGATTTATTATTTAGTTTATGAGTAAATTAACTTAACGTGTGTGTGTTTTGAATGTGAAAAAATATATAATAATATTATATATATATTTTATTATTATTATTATTATTTTATTTTATGGTTAATTTATTATTTTTTTTTTGTTGTATAAGTATGTATATTTAATATTTTAATATTTATATATACATTTCTTTTTTTGCTATATTACTTTTTACTTATATTTATTTATTTTATCGAAATATGATTGGATAAAAATACCCCACATAAGTTTAAAAAATGGAAAAAGCAAATCGGGTTGTATATATAGTTATGAATAAAAACTATATAAAATTTTTCATCCTATAGTAATATATTAGTTTATATTTTAATATATATAAAAACTATATATTAAAAACAAAGATTTTAATTATAATTATTATAATAATAAAATTATAAAAGCAAAGTTTAGTTTTTTAAGAATAATTTTATATATATATAATAGTATATTGTAAATTAATTGTTATATATATAATCAAATAATTGAAGAAAATGAATATACGCTAAATAATAAATAATTATTATGTTAAAGATTTAATAAAATATATTAATACAAAAATTTTAGAGTAAATTTCTTTATAAAAATTTATTTGTTATTATTATTTTTTTTTCTCTTTAACTTTCATTTTTTGTTTAATTTATAAAAGTAAATATTAATATAATCTATGAATAAGTAAAATTTTATAATTGATATTATTTAATTAATTCTATTTATTTAATCACTTAATAAAATAAATTGTATATATGTAAAAATAAATAAAAAGATAAAAATAAATAAATATATATGTTAAAAGAATTAGTAATATTAAATTGATAAATGAAAAAAAGATTATAGACCATTTATCATATTAAAATAACATATTATTATAAAAAACTTATGTATATCAAAATAAATGCGTTATTAAAAGATAAAAGTAAAAAAAAAAAAACTATTATACAAAATGCAGAATGCAAAAAAATATGTTAATAATAAGTTAAAAACAATTTATGTTTCATTACTTTAATCAATAATGAAATATATTTTTAAGATTATAATTAAAAATATTTCGTGAAAATCTTTTAATTTTAATAATATATATGTTAAAAAAAATTATTTATTAAAGAAAAATTTTTTTATATATTAAAATATTTTTAAATTATTAAAATAATATTTAAAATAGATTTTCATAAAATGTTCGCTCTTAAGTCAACTACTTCATTACTTTCTAAATCTGTCGTTCCAAAGGTTGGTTTATTAGCTGCCAGATCTCTTTCTTCAACTCCAGTTGTTGCTAGAAATGTTATGGTAATTATTGCTTTAAACATAATTTAAATTATTATTTTTATAATATTTTAAAAAAATTGATATTTAAATATAATATATTGTATTTACCCCACAATTTTTTTTATTTTTTTTTAAAAAAATATTTTTTTGAAATTGATTTAAAACAAATATATATATAAAATTTAACATTTTTCATTAACTTTGATAAAATTCATTTAAAAATATAGCCAAGAACTGATGCAAGACCATCCAATTCTGCTCCATTCAAGGTATTTTTTTTAAAAAGAAATAAATTTATTATATTTATAAAATATATAAATTTAATAATTATATGAATAAATTATATGATTAATATTTTTTTATATGATTAATATTTTTTTTTTTCTTTTATAATATATATTAATATTTTATACTAATAAACAGTTTACTCCAGAAAACTTAAAGAGAGCTGAAGAACTTTTAAAGAAGTACCCAGATGATTTCAAAAGAGGAGCTACTATTCCACTTTTAGATATAGCACAACGTCAACATGGTTGGTGTAGTGTTCCAGTTATGAATGCTGTAGCTGAATTCCTTGAAATTCCACCAATTAGAGTTTATGAAGTAGCTACTTTCTATACTATGTTCCACAGAGAACCAAGAGGTAAATACCTTTTACAAGTTTGTACTACTACTCCATGCCAAGTTTGTGGTTCTGATAACATAGTTAATACCATCAAGAAAGAATTAGGTATTAATGTTGGTGAAACTACTCCAGATGGTATGTTCACTTTAATTGAAGTTGAATGTGCTGGTGCTTGTGTTAATGCTCCAGTTATGTCTATTAACGATGATTACTATGAAGATTTAACTCCAGCAAGTACAAAGAAGATTCTTAAACAATTACGTAAGGGTATTGTTCCAAAGAGAGGTTCTCAAACTCGTCACTCTTGTGAACCAAAAACTGGTTTAACTGCTTTAACTTCTGAGCCAGTTGCTCCACCTTGCCGTCCAGATCTTTAAATTTTTTATTAAAATTTTTTTAACAATATTATATAATATTTTTTTATACTTTTATAGAAAATTTTATATAATATTTATAAATATTATCTTAAAATATATATAATATTATTTTAATTTTTTTATATTTCCTTTAAAATAAAAAAGAAAGGAGTTTCTGAGAAAGCTTTTTTTTAGTAATAAATTATAAATTATATTAATGAAATAAAAATAAAACAAAAAAAAAAAAAAAAAAAAGAATGAATTAATTAACCAACCAACCAATTAAACAACAAACAATAAAAAGGCTAAAAAAAAAAAAAAAAAGGATAAATGTTATATATTTAACATATTTCTTGAAAGTTTTTAAAACAAAACGTTCATAATAAAGCAATTTATAATTATCCTATTTTTTTAATATCATTTAATTATCATAATAAAAGTATTAATAATAATATCATAAATTATGAATTATATAAAAATTATACTTTTAAATATAATTTAATAATATCCATTAATCGTCATTTTAATAAATAAAATAAAATAAAATAAATATTAAAAAAAAAAAAAAAAAAGAATAATAAATTAATAAATAAATAAATAAATAAATAGTAAAAAAAAAATAAATAAATAAAATAATAAAATAAAATAAAATAAAATAAAAAATATAAAATAAAATAAATGAATAATCATAATTAATGATTTTATTTAATAATAATAAAAATAATAATAAAAAAATAATAATAAAATAATAATAATAATAATAATAATAATAATAATAATAATAATAATAATAATAATAATAATAAAAAGAGATTATTATAATTATAAAAAGATAATTTATTGAAAAAAAAAATTTTTTTATTTATTTATTTATTATTTATATATATAGTTATAATTATCAATAATATTAGTGCTATATTTATTTTTTTTTTATTATTTATAAAAATGAATTATAAAAGAACTAACATTACTTCTCTCTTAAACATTTGAGCTATTCATCATATTATATAATTTGCTTTTTTTCACTTTAAATATATATAATACTATTTTTTTTTATCTATTTTTTGTTTAATTTTATGAATTATGTATATAATAAAGTTTAAGCAAGATAAACATATAAAAAAAATAGTATTATATATATTTACATTTTCATATAAAAGAATTATATATATAAAAGAATTATATATATCTATGATATATACTATTTTTTTTTTTTTTTAAAAAAAAAAAATAATAACAAATACATATGTAGTTTAATTATATTTAATATTTCATTTTTACATAGTTTTCAGTACGAGCCATTTCATTTTGTCTACTCATTACATTATAAATATAATTAGCTATAAATTGATTTTGAAAAAAGGTAAAAAACATTAGTATACCATTCTTAATTTTGCTATTCAATCATTATATTCATAAATAACATGATATACAAGATATTATATATTTATATTCATAGTTTTTTTTTTTTTTCCTGCAATAAAATAATTTTGAGAATATTTTAAATATATAATAAAGAAATATATTCTTTTCTTAGTTATTTAATAATGGGTGTTATTAAATAATATTAATGAAGGATTTTTGTTTTATTTTTTGCTTTAATTTTAAATAAATAAATAAATAAATAAATAAATAAATAAATAAATAAATAAATAAATAAATAAATAAATAAATTTATTCTTTGATTGTTTAAGGATTTTTTTTTTTACAGGCGCTGCTACTTCTTTGTTTATTATATTACTTCGTAATTTAGAAAGAAATAAAACTTTATATATAATTTTCCATAAAGAAAAATATATATAGATTTATTATTTTTTTTTTTTAGTTTCAATGTCAAAAATTTAATAAAGTTAATATAGTATAGAAAAACAAATAATTATATATAATACATTTAATAGTTTATTTTTGGGAAGAATACATGTGAGTGAAAATAAATTCGCTCACATATATAATTATTAAAAGTATTTCATGTATTTTTTATTTTATTACAATAACAATTCATATTAAATATAAATTTAACATAAAGAAATGTATTTTTTTTTTTTTTTTTTTAGTTAAAAAAAGATTTTGTTTGAACTATTAATAATTTAAAAAATTAGTGCTATATCATAATTGTGAATGAATTTATCAATAAGAATATCTTGAAATTCTGACAGTATTAAATGATATAATTTTATTTTATGTTTTCATCTTCATATGATTCAGTTGAGACAATTTTTTTGATATATTAATCCTCAGGCTTTAGTAACATAATGTTTTTTTTTTTTTTTTTTTAATATAGATATTATTATTACAGATTATTCAATGGATAAATGATTTAATAGGAGAAATATTTTTAAAAAAGAAGATAAATTATAGGTATATAATATATTATTTTTCATTTTCATTTTTTTACATATTAATAAAAAGTAAGAATAAAAAATTTTTTTATAAGAAACTGTAATTATTATTAAAATCGACAATCGTAATAGAATAATCTTATAAAGGATAATAAATTTATAGGAATATTAAATATAATGAAAAAGGGTGTTCTAAAATATATTATTGAAATTTTTTTACAAAAATTTTTTATTAATAGATATTTTTAATATACATAATTTTGAAATAAAAATATTTATTTATTATGAATAAATAAATAAATAAATAAATAAATAAATAAATTAATAAATAAATAAATAAATAAATAATAAACAAATAAATAATAAATAAATAAAAAATAAATAAATAAATAAATAAAAAATAAATAAATAAAAAATAAATAAATAAAATAAATAAATAAATATATAAATAATAAATAAATAAATAAATAAATAAATAAATAATAAATAAATAAATAAATAATAATAATAACAATAATAGTAATAATATAATAAACTAAATAATAATAATAAATAATACATAAAAAATATACCCAAATTAGTAATTTATATTCATAATTATTAATAATTTCACTAATTAAATAATTGTGTAATGTTCTTATATTCAAATTAATTGGCTACTTTTTTACAGTAATAAATTTTTTCTTTACAATATATATTCATTATATATTATTTGATGAAATTCTATATATTATATCAATGCACGTGTAATTATGTTGACTTATATGATATATTTACATATTTTTTAATTGAAGTAACTATATATTAATTTAATAAATTGTTTAATATAAATATATTACTATAGCATAAAAAAATGTAAACTTTAATATTTATAATGATTACTGAATGGTTAAATAAATAAATAAATAAATAAATAAATAAATAAATAAATAAATAAATAAATAAATAAATAAATAAATAAATAAATAAATAAATATATATAAATCTATAAATAATAAACAAATATATATATATTAATACATAAATAATAAAATACATAAATAATAATAATAAATAAATAAATAAATAAATAAATAAATAAATAAATAAATAAATTAATTAATAAATAAATAAATAAATAAATAAAAAAATATATCAATAAATAAATATATATTTATAATCGTAATTTAATATTAATAATTATAATTTTAGTTTATTGTATTTTAAACTTATTTTTTAAATAGAATATTCAATTATATTTATATTAAAATTTTATTGTATTACAATTTATTAATTTTATTCTATATATTATTTTATATATTGTTTAATTATTTATAATATATTAATTTATATTAAAATATATTGTATTATATATTAATTAATATATAGAATTGAATTTAATAATTATAAAAAAAACAAAAAAGTTTTTCGTCAAATATTGTTATTTATTACTATAATGTTTTTTTTTTCTTTTTAAAATTTTTTTTATATAGAAAACAGAATAATATCCTCCAAAATTTCTAAAAAAATAATTTATTTTTTTAAAAGGAGCGATAAAAAGAATTTTATGATAAAGATATTAAATAAATAAGAAAAAAGTACAATCACCATTTAAAGGAAGAAGAAAAAAATAATATTATTTTCTTTTTTTCTTTTTCTTTTATTATTTTTTTTGAAAGAAATTTAGTTATATTTTTTTTTCTTAAAAAAAAAACTGAAATATTTATTATAAAGAAGGAAAATAAAAAATAAAAAAGGAATATTTATTTAATATACAATATTTTATAGAATAACGATAGAAAGAAATAATCGAATATTAAACAAAAATTATTATATTTATCAATATTAAATATAATCATAAAAAACAAATAAATTAAATAATAAAATAAAAATCATTAATATAATAAACACAATCTTGAAAGTAAGTATTGTTTATTGTTTAGTAATTAAATATAAATATACTTTATTTTTTTTAAGATAAACATTGATAGTATTTTTACTATTTTTTAAAAAAAAGTATTTACATTAAATACTTAGAATCAATTTAATAAAAATATTTATTATATATATATTTCTTTATATAAATATAAATATAAATATAAATAGTTATTGTAAATATTTTTATATCAAAATAATTATAATGGGTGCATTAAAAAATATGAAAAAGATATTTTCAACGCCATATAAGGCAATTGAAAATAGATTTATACCTATTGTTAATTCATTAAATAATTATTTAGATAGATGGGTAAGTAAATCTATTTAATATTTTTCTTACATTAAATAAAAAGTATATATATATATATATATATATATAATTTTTTTTTTTTTCTTTTGAAAAATTAAAATAATAATTAAATCAATATATTCATATTTATTAAAGTTTCCACAAGATAAATGGAATTGGAGAAAAATAGCAGTTATTTGGGCAATTTTACAAGTTATTGTTGTTGGAACATTAGAAGTATGGATTGCTTATAATTATAAGCAGCAAGTAAATAGTGTATGTAAACATGTTGAAAGTAATGGTAAACCAGATGAAATATTAAGATATAGTACTGCAGATCCTTTGTCCGTATATCATGTAATTTTTGTAGTAGCTTTATTTTATCAATTTTATCTAATATGTGATACTGTAAGTTTTCATATATTTAAAATATATAAATAAATATCGAAAAAAAGTGTATTTTTATTAATATAAATAAATATTTTTATTTATTTTTTTTTATTTTATAATAGATTTCAAAATCATCAACTCTTCAATTAATTGCAGTAACATTATTCAGTTTTGCTTTAGCTGCTTATTCTATAGTTCAAAGAACTCAAGCTAATAACGGTAATTATTACAATTTCTTTGATGAAAATAAAAGTAGTACTAGCAATGACCAAAAAAATTTGTCTCCAAGACCTAAAAAATTTGAAATTGCTATTATTATTTTATCTTTCTTATTCTCTTTTGGATGGATTATTATTTCATTAAGATTATATAAAGTATTTGGTTGGAATGTATTCAAACAATTAGGTGCTGATATTGATGTAAAAAGTAAGTAAAAAATAATTATTAACAATTAATAATAAATAATAAATAATAAGTAATAAATAATAAATAATAAATAATAAATAATAATAAATAAGATATTAAATTAATTTTCTTTTTATAATATTTTTTTTATAATATTTTTTTATAATATTTTTTTTATAATAAAGACCGTCTTAAACTTTATCATATTTTCTTAACATTATTAAAGATTGATTTCTTCTTCTTTATAGCTTTTGCTATGCAATTCCTTGTTTTCACAGTTGCTTTCATTAAAAACAATCCAGTAGTTAAAATTATCAATCTTTGTTTAATTGTTCTTGTATTTATTATGCCATTCTTCGGTTTTGGTGCCACAAAAAAAGAAAATTATAGATTAATGTCAATGTTCTTATTAATGTTAAGTGTCTCTATTGGATATATGACTTATAGTACAGTCGATATTATAGTTGATATGATCAATGGAGTTAAGGATGAGAACACAGGTTTTTGTGAAACTTGTCGTTATAGAAATTGTCAAAATAGTTTATTAGTTGCATGTAAGTCTTTTTTTTTTTTTTTTTTTTTTTTTTTTTAATAATATAAATATAATAATATAATAATATAATATAATATAATATAATATAATATAATATAATATAATATAATATAATATAATATAATATAATATAATATAATATAATATAATATAATATAATATAATAATATTAATATTAATGTTTATTATTTAATATAAAAAATATAGGTATTTTCTCTATGATTATTAGTTTTGTAACATTTGGTTTAGCATTAGTAAACTTTAAGAATTTCCCTAAAGGTTTAAAGAAGGATAAATCTATACGTATGTATAATAATTTTTTTATTTAATTTTGTCATGTTTAATTTTATTATATTTAGTATATATTTATAAATATATATTTATAATAAAAATTTTAATATTTTTTTTTTTTTTTTTTTGAAAATTTTAAATCTATTTTAATATAGGCACACCATCAAGTCAAAATAGTACTTTATCAACTACATATAATACTCCA